>CM053793.1:19786991-20116991 GCA_028749045.1 Cupressus sempervirens | reverse complement strand
AGACAAAATGTGATTCTTAACTAAAGAGAGAGGTTTAAAGGTACATCAAATTCATTTCTTAGAAAGGATTTTGGATTTGGAGTCTTAAAAACTCTTGCCTTAAGTGTATATACAATATGTGATATAGACAATATTAATCAAGAGTTTTACCATCTTTTCCATATCTTTAGGTTGAATGGGTACTCTAGCAAGCATATCTCTAGAGCCCTCACTTAGGCAAAATCTTAGTTTTTTCCCCATTTTTCTCCTCTCCCTTCTTAGACCCCCTTGGTGTCACCCCACCTTATGTTTAAGGGGTCTCTTACAAGTTATCTAGAATAATTTCTAAGAAAGGGATTCATTTTTCTCCAAGCACTCCTACTGATCAAGACAATCAAGCTACAAATTACTAGTAGACAAGAAATGATGAAGTGCAACAATAATTTTTTGAGTTACAAATAGTGGGTGCTGACCAATAGACTAATGATGTTGAGTCATAGATAGGCAATGCTGACCATCAGAGAGACAATGTCGAGCATGCAAAGCCTAGACCAAAACTTGAACTAGAAAGAGTTAATGAGCCTGAAGATTATCTTTCAAGATGAACCTATTGAAGAATAGAGAAGGAAGCCATCTGTGCTAGCCAATTATATAAGAAGACATCAAAAACTTGAACACATCTTTGGTGATACTAAATCAAGAGTTATGACAAGAAAAACACTCAAAGATGATACATGCTTACTTTATGAATTTAAGCCTAAATTAGTGAAGGATGCTTTAGACAATGAAGACTAGATTCAAGCAATGGATGAAGAAATTGAACAAATTGAGAAGAACAATACTTGGACCTTATTACCAAGACCAAATGACAAAAATGTAATTGGAACAAAGTGGGTTTTCAGAAATAAGCTGAATGAAAATGGTGAAGTGACAAGAAATACAACAAGATTGGTATGCTCAAGAAGAAGGAGTTGACTACGTATAAAATTTTTCTCTTGTTGCAAGATTAGAAGGAGTAAAAACTTTGCTTGCATATTAAACCTATAATAATTTCAAGGTATATCAAATGGATGTCAAATTTACATTTTTTGAATGGTATACTTGAGGAAGAAGTGTACTTTGAACAACCTAAAGGATTTGTTGACCTAGGCAAGAAGAAAATGGTATGTAAACTGAACAAAGCTCTTTATGGATTGAAACAAGCCCCAAGAGCATGGTATGGAAGACTACATAATCATCTAGTGAAGGTTGGTTTTGAAAGGAAAAATGATAATGATAACCTATATTTGAAGACTGGTAAGAACAATGAAGTAGTGCTATTTGAAATATTTGTTGATGCCATTATATTTGGAGGTAAATAAGTATTATAAAAATCATTTGTTTATGAAATGAAGAAGGAATTTGGAATGTCTATGTTTGGTGAAATAAAATTCTTTGTTGGATTACAAGTACGTCAAATGCAGTTTGATATTTTCATTACACAATTGAAATATATCAAGGAGATGCTAAATTTTTTGGTATGGAAGAATCAAGACCAATGAACATACCTATGTCTATAGGACATAAGTTGTCTTAAAATCATGAATCTACTAATGTGAACCAGACATTGTACAATTCAATGATTGGAAAATTTCAATATGTTGTTCATAGTAGACCTAATAGTACATTAGTAGTTGTGATAGTTGCTAGATTTTCAGAAAATCCTAAAGAGAATCACATGATGGTAGTTAAAAGGATATTGAGATATCTAAAATGTACATAAGACTATGGATTGTATTACAAGAGTATTGAAAGGTTTGAACTAAAGGTATTCATTGACTTTGATTGGGCAAGAAATCATGATGATAGAAAAAGAAGGAAATCTTGATGATAAAAAAAGCACGAGTGGAGGTACATTCTTTCTAGGAAAGAGATTGGTGTCATGGACAAGCAAGAAACAAAATTATATTTCCAAATCAACAATTGAAGTCGAGTATGTAGCAACTGCAATGAACTATTCAAATGTGGATCAAAAAATTGTTGAAAGAAATAAAAGAAGAGATTACACATCTATTAGTTATCTATTGTGATAACACAATTTCTATCAACATTTCAAAGAATCTAGTGATGCACACTAAAACAAAGCACATTGCAATCAAGTATCACTACTTGAGAGATCTTGTTCAAGACAAAGAAGTGAAGTTATAATATGTGAACAACAAAGAAAAAATTGTTGACATATTCACTAAAGCCTTACCTAAAGATGCTCATGATTATCTTAGAGGTAAATTAGCGATGATTCCCCTAAACAAAGTGACTTAAGGAGAAAAGTTGAATTGCATCAAATTTTCTAGTTAGAATATCCTACACATTGATGCAAAATAGTTCTACTTTGGGAGATGCCTAAGGTAGATAGTCAAGAACAACATAACATATTAGTCATAGAAAATTGACAAAAGTTCACCCATAAATGCAAAAATATACATAATTTAGATGTATGAAGTAATTGAAGACAAGAATGCTAGGTTTCTTTGGCATTATTGTCAAAGACAGAGAGATGAACCCAAGAGGGATTTAGATGTACCCTAGAGGGAAAGAATCATAAGGGAGAGATGTACCCAAGAGGGAGAGAATTACCAAAGAACAATAGATAAACATTAGAGGGAGAAAATCATAAAAGAAAATGATAGAGGGAGTCTCTAAACTTGTAGAGATGAGAATCATAATGAAACTAAGGATATTGATCACTTATGATAGTGAAATATTTTGGATTGCATAGTAACAAAGAGGGAAATCGTATTCCTACATAGATATGTATTTTAAGATATTTTGAGTTGTTTTCATCAATTCCAAAGAGGGTAATTGTTGGAAACTTACAATTGGAACAGTTGTTGTTTTTCCATTGATGTCAAATCTACTGATAAGACATGTTTCTATCTGATTTAAATGTCATATCTATTTGATTGATGAAGATGATTTGAGAGATTGATCATAAAAAGAGCATCTAAGAGGAAAGGTTGAGTTATGAAATGGAAGCTACAATGGAAATTTGATTAGCTAGACTTTGATAGGATAAAGTGTTTTTTTATATCATGAATGTAAAGTTTAATAGAGTAATAAAGTGAAAGATTAAGGTATACCAAGTGATGCTAGTGTCAAATGAGCCACAATAAGTGCTGATAAAATCTAATGTTGACTAAACATTAGTATCGACCGAGCAAGATAGTTGATGTGAAGCCATAAGTTTTACAATGACCAACTAATTTAGTGATGATCGAGTGTCATAACTTAGTGATTCCTGAGTGACAATTGTTGTTTTATCATTGATGTCAAATCTACTGATGAGACATATTGCTATCTGATCTAAATGTCATATCTATTTGATTGATGAAGATGATTTGAGAGATTTCTTATAGGAAAAGAACCTAAGAGGAAAGGTTTAGTTATGAAAATAAAGCTATAATGGATATTTGATTAGCAAGACTTTGATAGGACAAAGTGATTGTTTATATCATAAATGTAAATCTTAATAGAGTAAACAACTGAAAGATTAAGGTATGCCAAATGATACTAGTGCCAACCAAGCCACAATATTGACTGAGCAAGATAGTTGGTGTTGAGCTAGAACTTTTATACTCACCAAATAATTTAGTGATGATCAAGTTTCAGAACTTAGTGATTCTTGAGTGACAATATTTTGAATGTATATGAGGAACCATAATTTTCAGTCAACTTAGTTGATTTTTTGGGATATGGAAAGTTTGTTGAAGATAAGATTGATGAGTTGGATAATTTAATTCAAGGAGAGGATTAGATATAATATCTAAGATCAAATTTGATGGAAGAGAAGTTTCTAGAAAAGAAGAAGATGGACATATACAATGAACCTAATAAGCCAAATCATGAACCCTAAGATCTATAGTGACCATGGAAAATGAAAAAGAAAGAATTAATTATTTAAGGAGGTATAGAGATCAAATTTAGAGGTACAAGAAAATAGAAAGGTGGAATAGAGGTACACAAAGGTGAATGCACAAGTTTGTGAGAGAAAAGAAAGAGAAGGAATTGCTTTTGCAAACGCTGTTAACATGATAAGTTAATTTGAGAAGAAGACTTGAGTTTGATGAGAAGGAGAAGATTTATTTCTTGAAGCGTTTCCAAGTGAATCAAAGACATATTTGACAAAGGGGAACATATCAACAAATCAACACATGAGCTGAAGAGTGATTTGAATTGCAAAAGTGAGTTGTAAATCACACAAATCAAAACCGTACCATTTTCTTTCTAATAATTTTAAAAAATGTATATTGAAATCCTTTTAATCACATGCTAACCTAATAGTCATTTGATAGACATAGAAGTCTATGTAAATCCTTTAGCTAGGTGAAATTCTAAATGGAATGATCAAAGTCCTCTAATAAGGCCACTCCTAATAGGGTAATTAAATCCTCTAACTAAGTCACATATAATAGTGTGTATTGTAACTTTTAACAGGGTTGGATCCTAACAAAGTTCACTTCTAAAGAGTGAAAAGGTGGTGACATCTTGTTGATGGTTGTTCCCAAATTGGGTTTCCATGTAAAATCCTAGTGTCAAACTTGTGCTGAATGTTTTATGATGTTTTACATTTACATGTTTACATTAAAAAAGTCTGTCATCTTAGGACAATGAACTACTAGTAATTTCATTTATTAGAATGCAATAGAGACCAAGCTACAAAAAGATAAGAAGAACAATGAATGCTTACATTTGATTTTTTAAATGGTACTTATGGACCTTGAGTAATTGATTCACCCCCACCCTATCAGTTATTTTAAATATTTGTAACACAACTTACTTTCTATTGTGGTTTCACAACACACACCCTATTTTCAACTTTGAAAATGGGGACCACCTTTTTGTCTAGCTCACAGAAGCTCATTTGTTGGAATAGAGTATCTTCCAAGGTGCCTCAAGGAGTGAAATTTTTGTAGTTTGGATTTACCATTTATTAGAATAGGGTATCTTCCAACGTGCCTCAAGGAGTGGAATTTTTGTAGTTTGGGTTTAGGAGTCTGGTCAACTAGCATCATTCTTTAACCCCTAACACTAGTATGCTAATGTTAATCTTTTGTGTAGTTCATCATGGCATCCTCATCATCCATAAAATAAAAAATTACCATGGTATTGCATGTGAATTTTCAAAATAGGTTCCTTTGGATTTCAAATAGAAGAAGTAGAAGGAGTTTAGTATATGGTAATGTTGGGCTATAAAGATGACATAAATCATTAAAAAAAATCAAGAATAAGTACACTAGAGTGCTCCTAGACCCCATTTGAGAAAAACCCAAAAACTATTTTCAAAATTGTGAACTTTTATTTTTGGGTGAATTGAGCACCTTGTGCACTTCCCTAAAGGTGCATAGGTGTAGAATTTGATGATTAGGTGAAGGAATTGTGTCCATAATGTGCGCATGTGCACAAGGTTCAAAGATGTGAATGTGTGGAGGTGCACAATTCTAAAAATATTGAAGATGCCCAAAGTCCTAAAGATGCTAAGGTACGCAAGTGCACAATTTTAAAAAGTTTTGAAGAGAAAAGTGATAGCTTTTCAAGGGTGCACAAATGGGCCTAAATCATCAAAAATAAAAAAATAAGTATACAAGAGTGATCCAAAACTACATTTGAGAAAAACTCATAAACCATTTTCAAAATAGAGAACTTTGAGTTTTTGGTGAATTGAGCACCTTGTGCACTTCCCTGAAGTGTGTAGGTGTGTGTGTGTGTGAAGGTGCACAAGTGCACATGTGTACAATTTGAAGATTTAGTGAATGAATTGTCTATAAAGGTGTGCAAATGCACACATCTAAAACATCTAGAGGCCCTCTAAGGTCCCAAATATTACCATGAATTCCTTTTTTTTTGTAGCAACTAAGATCACACTCAAACCCATGACTTTCAAGTTCTAGGGAATGCCCAAGAAGTCACACTTCATAGTTTCCATAGGGAAGTGAGGGTAAAGTATAAAGCTTTAGACTTATTAGCTCCTTAAAAAAATCACATCTACCATCCAAAAGTTCAAAGGGAAACATCCACACATCATTTTGGTATAAAGGGAAAGAAAACCCAGATGCTAGAAATTAAGTTTTGACACTTCAATTTTTTTTTGAATTTTTGGGTCCTGTCACCAAGGTGCATTTTTCTTAGAGCTGCATTGACAATTTTGAAGAAGAAGCAGTGCACCAACAGTTAACTACCAGTTACTATTTTAGAGCATTCTATGCATTGAAAACACATTTTGACAATAGTTTAACTTCTAGAGACACCTAAAGAGGGTCAACCTTCCATATTTAGAGCTCTTAGAGACTCCTAGATCATCTCATGGATTCTATCTTCTTATCTTCTCATTCTTTTATTGTTTTAAGTCATGTAAAAGCTCATGCACCCATTAATTGATATCAACAAGGGTGGTCACCTACTTAGCACCATTTAGAGAGTCAGTTTATATGTAATTAGATTTATTTTATTAGTTTTTTAGCATGAGTTTGCATTAGAAGAGCTCTCACTCTTTAAATACATGGATGTAATATGTACTTGAGGCTATTATTTTGATGCAATAATATATTTTTTTAGTGCTTTCATTCTAAGTGTAGTTATTCTTGCCGGAGTGTGTTATTTTTGTGAATGCATGTTCATGAATAATTGTTGTTGTAAATATGTATTTACTATTTATGCTTACTTAAGTTTACTTAGGTTAATGCATTAATTTATTATATTGCATTATTTTATTATTTTATTTTGTGAGACACTTAGGAGTTTGAACACCTTTTTGAGTTTTCATATTGACAACACAAAAGTACACAACTTTATTTTAGCACATGGTGTCTACAACAGTAGAGTTTGCATCATTCACTAAGTTTTCATGTTGACAACACAGTTATTCACACTCCCTTTTTAGCACATGTTGTCTACAAGAATGATTTGTGTGTTACACCTTTGTAGGCTTATCCTCTCATCATCACACTTACTTCCATGCTTAATGGAGGATAATCCATATCTGGTGGACATGTGCCTAGTTTCATGACTTATCATGTAGCTAATTCTAAGGCATTCTAGATGTATCTCAAAGGCTATTATATACAAGCACTCCTAGTGTACTCTTAAGGCATATTGAATGAATATATCATCATTCTGATCATACTCTCTCTTTCTGGTCAGTTGTGCTTATGTTTGAGTTCTTAGTTCCTGGGTGAATTTTAACCTAAGGTAAATTCTTACATGGTATCAGAGCTATACCAAATTCTTACATGGTATTAGAGCTTGGAGATTTTTTCTTCACATAGCCATTCAAGACCATTATTACTTTAGCACCTCGGCTTGAATCTAGAGTACAATAAAAATTGGGAGCATCTAGAGCCAGATTTGACCTTGCCATTATGTTTGAAACATTTATTTAGTGAAGATCGACTATAAACTTGGCCACCCTAGGCCAAAGTTGATCGTGAGGCAAATTGTTTTTGCAAATCAGCACCCAGAGGCCCTAATTTGCAATTTGGGTATGGTCATTTGTAGATCTATTTAATTATTTTCAGATCTGTGATTTATTTTTTCTCTGTATTATTTTTAGATTATTTCAAAAAAAATTTTTACCCTCGGGTAGGTAGAAGAGAATTTTTTTGTAGGTACTAGGCTGTTAGATCTCAACCCTGCATAGGAGAATATTCCTTTTAATCTGTAGACAAGGCACCAATTTTTAGAGAGTATATACCTTATCACTTGGAAGATAGAATCTTTAGCATATTCCAAGAACTAGAAGATCAAGTTTGGCCCGCACCACCTACACTGATGATAGTTCTTCATTTGAACTACTGCATCCAATTTCATTCAAACTCCATTGAAGTTTCTTGTGTGGTTGATGTGGGATCATTCCCCCATTCTTTGGCAACCATAAATGCAATTTTTGATAGTCGCATAACCCAATTCCAGCATGAGTTTACATTTTTGGCCACTTGCCATGAATTTCAAACTGACTCTTGTCCATAGAACTCTAGTGATCTGCATTTGAAACCTAGCAACTGTTATTTGAAACTTGGCAAACAATGATAACTGTCCTTTGTACCTCTTCACGTGGGACTACATTCTACCCACCATGTGTCCATAATAAGACCAATCCAAGTAGACACATCTGCAACTTAGTATAGTCAACCTTTGACTCAACCATGTCATCGGGTGATCCACATGTATAGGTAGATTGCCACGTCCACACCCATCAGTATGAGCCGTAGAACCATGTAGATGATCTAGTTAGCAAACAAGTAGGTGCCCATATAGTCTAAATTGACAGCCATACCTTGCACAATCAGCTGCATCCATACATTTTGTACACATCCATACATTGATGTCATCATCTGTATAGGACACGTTACACTGACGTCATCTAGGGGAATGCATTTTTGCTGACATCAACATTTTACTAGGTTAAATTTGACAATCATCTAATCATCATTCCTAATCATTTTTCAGCTACTAAGATGGCCATTTGATCATCAAATTTAAGTATGCAGTTTTTCTTCTAGATCCCTCTACAGATTACTTTTTGATTTGGTAGCATAACTTTGCGAGCCCATAATTTGGTCATCTGGACTCCAATTTAGGTGCAACTTTTTTTAAAAATTGGGTAGAATTTTTTGAACTTTTTAGTGGTAGTGTTCTTTTCTAGTTTTGGTGCATGGATTTTTTAGAAATTACATTTTTTGGCAAATGTACTTGCTTAATCTTGCATTTCCCAACTTCAAACGCTTTTTATAGGCACATCTGGTCACTTTTTCAGGTTCCATTTTTTTTGGAAGTGCATTATTTTTGTCTACTTTCTAGATCTGTAGTCAAATTCTAGGGTTGTATGGACAAAATTCTCACTTTCAAAACTAGGGCTTTTTTTGCATTATAAAGCTTTGATTACTTTTTAGAATTGTCGTACATCTGAGCTATAGTTATTAGTGATAGATTTGGGTCTCAAAAGGTAGTTGTAAAAAATAAATCAAAAAGTCCACTTTGTTCATTTTGACAAGTGGCCCATTGTACACACACTACTTGTAAAGTGTCAAAAACATCTTTTTTGGGGGAATCTTTTGATTGAGTGAAAAGTGGGGGGGTGTACTGTGTTCTTGTGTCTCTCTTTTATGCTCTTTTCCTTTTTTGCATCAATGGTTCATTTAAATGTCCACCTCTAACTTCACGCAATTATTCTACATGGAAAGATATTACATGGAGTAGATTAATGGAAAAAAGATACAATCTTTGCGTTGATGGTACAATTACCAAACCTATTGAGGCTAAAGAACTCATTGAATGGAAAAAATAAGACCAACAAGCTTTAGGAATTATTAGGATTTGTGTACATAGAGATCTCTTCTTTGACATTTCTAGTTGTATAGAATCGAAACTTGCTTAGGATAAACTTGAATCATTGTATGGTAAGGTGGATGAAGAAAAGGGATTTCAGATTGAGGATGATCTACTTCTCTTAGATCTAAAAAACTTTGACACAATTCAAGATTACATCAACAAAGTTAATGAGTATAGGGCACTACTTAAAGATTGTGGAAATCCCATGAAGGATGACAAGTTGATTCATCACATCCTGAAGAGGCTACCTTTAGAGTATGCTTCCTTTGTTTTGAGTTTTAATACTCACGGGTTGACCATGGGAACTACTTAACAAAAGGCTATATTTGATGCATTTGTAGAGATGTTTATTGTTGAAAAATCTCACTTGATGGATTTAGGACTTCTCATGACATCAAAGACCAAAGCCTTGGTGGCTAGTGATGAGCACCAATCAAGTCAAGGAGGGAAAATTTATAACAACAACAAGAAGAAGTAGTGGAAGTAGAAATCATAATCTAAGACACAACAATCCTCCTCATAACAAGGAAATTCTTCTTCCAATAAGAAGGGAGGTAATGAAAAGAAGGACAAACCTTTTTGTGCACACTGCAAAAAGCCAAATCATGATGAGCATCATTAAAAGACTAAAAGAATCAATGAGTTGGAAAACCTACTAAGGAAGAACAAGATTCAAGTGCTAGGTACTTCCAAGGATTTAACTCCAACCTCTTCAAAGGGGAAAGGGCAAGAACTTTTGGAAAACACAAGTTCTTCTTTGAAATGGATACTTAACTTAGGTGCCTCCTATCATATGGGTTCTTCAAAGGAAGACTTTTTGGGAATTATAGATGGAGTAACTGAGAGGGGGGTGAATCAATTACCACAAAAACAAATCCATAGATCCCTTAGATGTCAAATGAGTTACTTACTGCTATCACTAGGTAAACACTTACAAAAATGTTGTAACTTGGTAGATTAACTTGTTACTAATATTTAAGCATTCATAATTATTAACATGCATGCAGAATTAAATAACATGAACTCAAGAGACACCAGATTTAACGTGGAACCCAATATGGGAAAAACCACCAAGTAACTAGCTACCAATTTTCACTCTTCAAAGTGAGCCTTGTTAGGAGCCAACCCTATTAAAGGTTAAAAAACACACTGTTAGGTGTGACCAGGTTAGAGGATTTAATCACCCTATTAGGAGTGGCCTTGCTAGAGGTCTTTAGAAAAATTCAACTAAATTGTCACCTTGTTAGAGGATTTGCAAAATGGTTGCTAAACTAACTATATTAAGAGATTTTGGAATCATTGCTACAATGGTTAGAAAGTAACAATGAATTAACCTAAATATGATGCAACTGAATTTGTTGATTACAGATCTTTATTCTACACCATTTGATCCTCCTTGATCAAATATATCTTTGCTCCTCCTCAATGATCTCTGATCATCCTTCAAAATTTTCTCTCACAATAATTAGTCCTCCTTTACATTCATATCACATCAAATCCATCATCATCATCACACTTAGAATTTTCAACTTGACCTCTTATATATACCATTTAGATTATCAAGTCAGCTCATTCACTAGTTACATTTACCAATAAGCCATACATCAATCGGCTACAAATATTACATTAAACAAATCAACTTTATTTCAAAAAACAATATAATCCTTCATTGGCCGACCTTGCTTGGTAAATACTATACCAGAAACAATTTCTTGAGTTAACCATCTCAACTTGGTTAACACTAAAAATTCTATGAAATCCTTTGGCTATCGAGTGAACTCGATAAGAACTGAATTTCTTTGCTAACCATGAGAGCTCGGTAAGAACTGTTCTCTTCCATATTTTTCTTTGATGATCGAGTAAGCTCAGTAGACCTTGAATTGCCTTGCTAATCTTGAAATCTTGGTTACAACTGTCTGCACAAGGTAAAGAGAGTGCTCAGTAGACATTGTAAACCTTCTTTGCTAACCTTCTGAGCTCAATGGACTCTATCTTTTGCCTTGCTGACCAACTAAGCTCGGTAGACTCTGAATGATAACTGATATGACATTTGTGTAACATCAAAGACAACACAAAATTAAACAATTGTATCCAACAATCTCCCTCTTTGGCATTGATGGCAACACAACATGTCATAGCAGAATGAAATTTGAAAACAAGCCTTTTCTGATAGAATGCTTCTCCTTCTTACATTTCATTCCACAAAACTATAGTAATCTCCCTCTTTCATAGTAATCTCTTCCTCTTATAGAAACTCTCTTTTCCTTGAAAATTTTAGAAAGATATGACAATAAACTCTCCCTCTTTGAAAACACATGCCAAAGACAACACAACTCAAATGAAATTCAATGTACCTTAAGTATTGATTCATATGCAATGTCTTCATTACTTTGCTGCATCAACTGATAGATCTTCAATTCTATTCCTATTGATGGATCGCTAAAACTATATTTTAGTGAGCTTTAGATAGGGGAATGACCCCTAACTTACCTCTTAGATACAAGAATGCATCCTTAGGTAAAGGCTTTGTGAATATTTCAGCAATTTGTTTCTTTGTATGGACATATTCCAATTTGATCTCCTTATCTTGTACCAATTCTCTAACAAGGTGATACTTTATAGCAATATGCTTGGTTTTTGAATGCATCACTAGATTCTTGGATATGTTGATTGCACTTGTATTGTCACAAAACATAACAACAAGTTCTTTGATTTCTTTTTTCATACCTTCCAATAACTATTTGAACCAAACAATATTTAAACAGATTACTGCTGTCGCAACATATTCTGCCTCTACTATGGATTGGGATGTACAATTTTTCTTCTTACTTGTCCAAGAGACCAACCTCTTTCCAAGAAAGAAAGCTCCTCCACTATTACTCTTTCTATCATCAACATTTCCTGCCCAATCTACATTAGTAAATACTTTTAAATCCAGATTTCCTCCAAGTTTATATCATAATTCATAATCTTTAGTTCCTTTCAAATATTTCATGATCCTTTTGATTGCCATCATGTGATTTTTTTTTAGTTTTTCTAGAAATCTTGCTACAATACCAACTGTAAGGGCAATGTCTGGTCTTGTATGCACTACATACTATAACTTTCCAATCATAGATCTATACAATGTTTGATCCACTTACTTTGATTCATCATCCTTGGTAAGTTTCAATCTAGTACACATAAGAGTCCCAATTGGTTTGCAGTCTTCCATACCAAAAATTTTCAGTATCTCCTTGATGTATTTAGATTGAGTGATGTAGATGCCATTCTTATTCTATTGAATTTGAAGACCAACAAAGAATTTGATCTCACCAAACATTGACATTTCAAATTCCTTGTTCATTTGTTCTAAAAATTCTTTGCAAAGATCATTATTTCCTATGAACAAAGTATCATCTACAAATATTTCTACCAAAACAATCTTACTATCTAGTCCTTCCTTGATATACAAGCTACTATTATCATTAGTTCTTTGAAAACCAATCTAAATAAGATAGTTTTGCAGTCTTTCGTACCATGCTCTAGGGGCTTGCTTCAGACCATACAATGCTTTATGTAATTTGTAGACCATGTCCTTCTTGTCTGGATCAACAAAACTTTCAGGATATTCAATGTAAACTTCTTCATCCAGTATGCCATTGAGAAATGCTGACTTGACATCCATCTGATAAACTTTGAATCCTTTGTATGCAACATATGCAAGTAAGGTTTTGACACCTTCCAATCTTGCAACAAGAGAAAAAGTCTCTCGATATTCTACACCTTCTTGAGAGTATTCTTTGCATACTAGTCTAGCTTTGTTCCTTGACACCTTACCATCTTCATTTAACTTGTTTCTGAATACCCACTTAGTTCCAATCACAATTTTGTCTTTAGGCCTAGGTACAAGAGTACATGTTTTGTTTTTCTCCATCTTCTCTATCTCTTCATTCATAGCTTCAATCCAAATTTCATTTTCTAATGCATCTTTGACATTTCTAGGTTCAAAATTAGCAAGTAAAAAAGTGCCTTTCAACTTACTTCTTGTCATAGTTCCTTTAGATTTATCTCCAATGATCTGATTTGGTGCGTGATGCTTCCTAACATACTTAGCTAATATAGGTTCCTTTCCTTTTGAACACTTTGCATTTTCATCCTCTTGCACTTTAGCTTCAGGTTCTAACTATCTTATCTACAACTTAGGTCCTTCATACTTAGTAGGCATTAGCTTGATAGCATCAGAATGTGAGTCGGGTTCCTGTAGCTCGATTTGAACTTCCTAAAATTCGGTTACTAAAGAATCAAGAGTAGAAGATTCTTGATTGGGAGATGTACTTGGAACTGTATCAAGTTCAATGAAAACAAATCTCCTGTAGTCTTTTGGTTCCCTTTTTCTTTCTTCTTCACTTCTTTCTGCAAACTCATCAATTTTCACATGTGCATTTTCTATGACTTCATCACCCTTCACATCAAATTTACCTTTTCTAGATTCTTTTAAAATGTAACATTTTCTTCCAAATTCTTTTAGGTAACTTACATTGGGTTTGTAGCCATACCATAAGTCAGAGGGGGTTTTGAATGAGTCCTTCTTCAGTTGTACTCAGTTCAAGGTATGAATTGCAGTGCTGATAGCTTCCTTCTAGTATTTGATAGCAATGTTCTTTTCAATCATTAAGGTTCTTGCATAGTCCATGATAGATCTATTCCTTCTTTCAACTATTGCATTTTATTTAGGAGTTCCAGGTCTTGAAACCTGCCTTTTGATTCCCCTTTCAATGCAAAAGTTCTTGAACTCATGTGAAATGAATTCACCACCTTTGTCTAACCTCAAGCATTTCAGTCTTTTGCCTATTTCCTTCTCTAGTCTGGCCAAATATCATTTGAACTTCTCAAATGCTTCTAATTTCTCTCTTAGGTACATGATAGTCATCATTCTTGAGTAATCATCAACAAAAAGAATGAAGAACTTTTCACCAGTATAACTTTCAATTCCAATAGGTCCACACAAATTAGTGTGCACAATTTCTAAAACTTCTTCAGACTGATAGTTCTTACTTTTAAAGCTAGTCTTTCCCATCTTGCCAATTTGACAATTCTTGCATGGTCCAACCTCAGGTTTTTTTATGTTAGGAATGCCTCTTACTTTCCTAAATTTACTTATTTTCACCAAGTTATCAAAGTTCACATGATACAACCTCCTATGCCATAACCAAATTTCTTCAACTTAGAGCAATAAAGCATGAACATTCACCAAGTTCAAGATAAAACAAGTTACCTTTTGTTTGAGTGCTTGATCCAATTAGCTTTCCTTTGCCATCCAATAGTCTTACTTATCTGTGCATGAATTCCACTTTGAATCTATTATTGAATAGCTGTGCCACACTTAATAGATTGTGTTTTAGTCCTTCTACCCAATCTGCATTATCACATACAAATTCTTTGGTTAGTGAGATTCTTCCTTTTTCTTTTATGTAGCAAGGTTCATTATTACCAAATCTCACACTGCTACCATCATAGTCTTCTAAATGTTCAAACTTAGTTTTATCACCAATCATGTGATGAGAACAACCACTATCTATAATCCATGTATCATTTTTGCTTACATGAGAAATAAGTACCATTTCCTCATCATTATCAGACTCATCTTTTATAGCAATGTAAACAATTTCATCTTCTTCTTCATCATCAGAATCATTAGAATCTTTAGCCATGAAACATGTTTTCCTACCTTTTTCCTTGAATGATTTGAAGTCTTTCTTGCCATTACACTTGTGACCTTTCTTCTCATCCTTGTTCTACTTATTTGGGCACCTAGCAGCAATGTGTCCAATTTCTTCACAAGAAAAATAGATTAGAGGAACCTTACCTTTGTATTTCCCTTTGCCTCTTGAATATTTTCTTGTTAGTAGAGCTTTAACCACTTCAAGATCACTATTTGAACTCTATTATGATTCTTCATTACTATCTGATTGAGAATCCTTTATCTTCTTGCCTTTCTCCCTGAGTGAAAGCTTGGCTTCAAATGCTGATTCAATGTTTTTGGAAGCTAGAACATAATTATCATAGTTATCTAGCTCGAATGTAGTCAATCTTCCAACCATGGCTTCTAAATTTATCTTATGATTTGCTTCACATCTTTTTTCTTGAATTGCAGAAACTTTGATTGCATAAATGGGAAGTAGTGTTCTAAGAACTTTACTTATAACTATTTCCTCCTTGATATCTCCTCCAAATTCTTTGATTACACTAACACTTTCTTTAACTCTTTCAACATATTTTGCAATGTTTTCATCTTCTTTCATCCTCATTTGTCAAATTGACCTTTCAAACTTTCTGCTTTGGCTCTTCTCACATTATCATCACCTCCATAGATCTCTTTCAACTTGTTCCACATTTCAATTGCAGTTTTTAAATCTTTGATATCATCAAATTCTTCATAACTTAGGGTAGATGCAATATCTATCATCATGTTGTTATGAGTCTTCTTTTCAGCAATATCATTGACAGATAGTGTGCCAGCAGGTTCTTCATATTTTTCATCAAGGTACTTTAGCCCTAAATCACCAATAGAATCTAGATGAAGTCTCATCAATCCTTGCCATGCTAAGAAGTTATCCTTATTAAGTCTTGGAATTTCCCTCTTGTAAGACATTCTAATCTTTATCTTAGATCCTTGAAATCTTTTCTTGCAAGCACCAAAAGATCTAATACCAATTGTTGGAATTATAGATGGAGTAACTGAGAGGGGGGTGAATCAATTACCACAAAAACAAATCCATAGATCCCTTAGATGTCAAACAAGTTACTTACTGATGTAACTCGGTAAACACTCACAAAAATACTGTAATTCGGTAGATTAACTTTTTATTGATCTTTAAGCATTCATAATTATTAACATGCATGCAAAAGTAAATAACATGAACATAAGAGACACTAGATTTAACATGGAAACCCAATATGAGAAAAACCACCAAGTAACTAGCTACCAATTTTTACTCTTCTAAAGTGAGCTCTATTAGGAGCCAACCTTGTTAAAGGTCAAAAAACACACTGTTAGGTGTGACCTAGTTAGAGGATTTAATCACCCTGTTAGGAGTGGCCTTGCTACAGGTCTTTAGAACAATTCAAATGAATTGTCACCTTGTTAGAGGATTTGCAAAATGGCTGCTAAACCAAATCTATTAAGAGATTTTGGAATCACTACTATAATAATTAGAAAGTAACAATGAATTGATCTGAATATGATGCAACTAAAATTTCTGATTATAGATCTCTATTCTACACCATTAGATCCTCCTTGATCAAATATATCTTTGCTTCTCCTCAATGATCTCTAATCATCCTTCAAAATTCACTCTCACAATAATTAGTCCTCCTTTACATTCATATCACATCAAATCCATCATCATCATCACACTTAGAATTTTTAACTTGACCTCTTATATATACCATTCATATTATCAAGTTGGCTCATTCACAAGTTACATTTACCAATAAGCCATACATCAGTCGGCTACAAATATTACATTAAACAAATAAACTTTACTTCACAAAACAATGAAATCCTTCATTGGTCAACCCTACTCAACAAATACTACTCCATAAATAATTTTCTAATTTAACCATCTCAACTCGATTAACATTGCAAATTCTACGAAATCCTTTGGTTTTCGAGTGAACTCGGTAAGAACTGAATTTCCTTGCTAACCATGAGAGCTCAGTTAGAACTTTTCTCTATCATATTTTTCTTTGATGACCAAGTAAGCTTAGTAGACACTAAATTTCCTAGCTAACCTTGAAATCTTGGTAACAACTGTCTGCACAAGGTCAAGAGAACACTCAGTAGACACTGTAAACCTTCTTTGCTAACCTTCTAAGCTTGGTGGACTCTATCTTTTGCGTTGTTGACCAACTGAGCTCAGTAGACTCTAATTGATAACTGATATGACATTTGTGTAACATCAAAGATGACACATAATTGAACAATTGTATCCAACATACTTTTCTTCATTAAAGCAGTCAAAGGTATTGCACATCTTTATGAGAGATGATACCAAAATGGAAGTTGAAGGAAAAGGACATGTGAAAATGGAAAATGGGGAATTCAAACATGTTCTCTAGTTTCCAAACATTAGCTCCAATCTCCTATTAGTTTACCAAATCACTCACCTTGGAAATGGTTATTAAGTTGAGTTCCTTCTACATGTAGTGATGGTGTGTAGTCTAAAAGATGGTTCATTGGTTGTAGTGGAGAAATTCAATCATCACAAGAGGCTTTATTCCTTCTCCCACTTTGTGCCTAAGTCTCCTTGTCAAGCCTTGTTAACTTAGTCATATTCGCACATTAATTTATGGGTTAAGCGGTTTGGTCTTCTTGACTTCTTCTTTCTTCAACAACTTTTCTCAAAACACATTGTCAAAGGTCTTCCTAACATCAACTTTTCTAAGGTTGAGTGTTCATCATGTTCAGTGGATATCCATCTCGAAGAGAAGTATGATAAAGGAAAGTCTTCACAAGCACCATTTCTCTAGTTAGTTCACATGGTTTTAGCAGGTCTTTTTGTAGTGACTTCAATCAACCAAGGCCACTACATCCTTACTTCTATTGATGAATTTTCATGATTCACATGGGTCTACTTCCTTCATCACATGAATGAAGTGGTTCATAAGCTTCAAGCCTTTAAGACTCATGTTGAACAAAAATCAAGGAAAGCCATCAAGGTGCTATAGGTGGACAATGAAAATAGATATGTGGATAGAAGACTTAGAGACTTTTGCAAATTTGAGGGGATTGATCTTTAGAACCCACCAGCATCCAGTTTGTACAAGATAGATGTTGCAACACTAAGGATTAAGACTCTAAAAACTATGGAAAGTTGCATGATAAAAGCCAAATCTCTCAATCCTACACTTGAAGTTGAAGCCATTAGTAGTGCCACTCACATACTTAACAAGTTTTCTCATAATGCCTTAGATGGTAAGACTCCTTTTGAGGCATGGAACAATAGAAACTAGTTGTGAGTCACTTTCAAGTCTTCAGTTGTCTAGCATGGGCAAACCTATCTTTCAAGATATGCAAGGCACCAACACCTAGGCCTTGTACTTTCATAGGATATGAAGACAATGCTAAAGCTTATAGACTTATGGATCTAGAGACACATGAGATTTTTGTGGAGAAGGATGTTCACTTTATGGAAAGTTCACCTAGCTTATCCTCTACTCCTCATACACAATGGAAATCGATAGTGTCACTAGTGATAGTGCTTGAATAGATTCAAATATGTGGGGTTCTATCAACAGTTGCAGTGAGATGTCACATGATTAGCTTAGTCCACATGCTTATATTTCCATAGTGAAAGGTCCCACATAGTGAGGTACACTTCATACACAATGGAAACTGATAGTGACACTAGTAATAGTGCTTGAATAGATTCAAATATGTGGGGTTCTATCAATAGTTGCAGCAAGACATCACATCATCAGCTTAGTCTACATGCTTATATTGCCACAGTGAAAGGTCCCAAACAACGAGGTACATGTTGTCTTCTAGCTCTAGCTTTAGTTGATGACTACATGGAAAACATTGCATGTTTGTTCATGGAGTCAATCAATGTAGATTTGGGAGACAACCTTGAGGGCTTACATCTTCTCATTGATGACAATGATCCTTCTACAATTGTTGCAAAGGCTCACTCTGACCCTCATGTCCATTTTCTACATGATCAATATTTACAAGTTGGTATGATTGTGGATCCTTATGAATAGTAGTTTTTGGAGGTCTCTTTATCAGTTGAGGAGACAAATGGTTCATTGGAATAGGTTCAACAGACATCTATGCTAGATTTGCCTTTGTTCTTTTCAGCACAGTTGGAGGGGGCAACTGTCAACATCAACATAGGGACACTTGAGCAAGTTTTAGGGCCACCATACATCTTCAAGATTGTACCTTTGCCATTATTTTTCCCAATGGGTAGAAACATCATTCTGCACTCTTGGACCAACTTCTTCCTTGAAGCAACTTTCACTGATAGGAATTCTTCATTTGGGGGGGTGGACTACCTTGTCTTTCTTCCTCTTCTTTCTTATGGGGGGACTTTTTCCTTTTATGAGGTTCTATCTCTCTCCTTCTTCACCTTTGTATATACTCGATGTATGTTGTAATGAGGGGTGGGGGGTCTTGATTACTCCATCCATCCATGCATCATCCCTTTTCAACTCTCTTTTTGGGGGAGGGTTTTTCCCATGAGGTTTTTCCTCTTTCTCTGCTTTATGAGAGGTTGCATTTCATTATATACATGGGTACCTAACATGGCCTAGTAGTCAAGACCCATCCTACATTTCATCCTAGTTTTGTAAGCTTAAAGTAATTCCCCTAAGTTGCACTTAAGGGGGAGTGTTGGTGTAAATACATATTTACTATTTACACTTACTTAAGTTTACTTAGATTAATGCATTATTTTATTACTTTATTTTGTGAGAAACTTAGGAGTTTGTGCACCTTTTTGAGTTGTCAATTTGACAAAATAGAATTACACAACTCTATTTCAGCACATGATGTCTACAAAATTGGAGTTTGCATCATTCACTGAGTTATTATGTTGACAACATAGTTATTTGCACTCCCTTTTTAGCACATGTTCTCTACAACACTGATTTGCATGTTACACCTTTGTAGGCTTATCCTCTCATCATCACACTTACTTCTATGCTTAATGGAAGATAACCCATATTTGGTGTACATATGCCTAGTTGTATGACTTATCATGTAGCTGATTCCAAGGCATTCTAGATGTATCTCAAAGGCCTTTATACAAAAGCACTCCTAGTGTACTCTTAAGGCATATTAAATGAATATATCATCATTCTGATCATACGGTCTCTTTCTGGTCTATAGTTGTGCTTGTTTTTGAGTTCTTAGTTCCTAGGTGAATTTTTCCCTAAGGAAAATTATTACAATAATAATGGAGCCAATGGTTTTATTGTGTTGTTATGATTGTGCGATCTTTTAGATATGGTGTTTGCCTTATATTAATGAATTCTACTATCATGATGCATTGGATAAAGGATCATCTTTGTTCTTGCATAGTGTCTTGTCTCACATGAGCGCACTTTTCATGGCCTCATGATTTGATGAAATGTGAAACATTTTTAAATTATTATTGAAGTTCCCATCGATGATTGCACCAGTGGAGTTGAGGAAGCACTGCTCCTAATTTCATTAGTTTCATACCCAGTCCTTTTGATAATTTAATTTGTAGATGTGTTGTTAACTTGGTTTATGTTCATTAGGAATTTGTCTTTAAGTTATGTATTTTAATCTCTCGTCACTCTATCTTTGTTATTTTATTTTCAAACACTAGGATAAAAGTAGGAATTTATATAGCCACATCAATAAATTATATTCATCATAAAATAAAATAATAGAAAATAAAATAAAATAGAATAATAAAATAGAATGAGGCTTTTACATTCACAAAGCAGGTAGATACTCATGGTGGAGAGAACTTTGTATCTTTCTTCACTTTGAATAATACAGTAGGCATACTACCATTTCTAGTAGGAGCATCTGCTATACCCAATCAAATGTGCATGTTCAATCCAGTACCATTACTACAATAGGTTACTATTGTTCCAATGCCAACAATTACATATTCTGGGTATGAGTCCCAAAAGACTATATTCTTTGAGAAAAAGACTTCTCCAATTGCTAAACTCGAGAATAATATGGATAGTGAGGTTAAGGCCATCAAGAAGATGATGTCTTTTTTATCTAATGAACTCATCAAAATAAAGTTGAATTCCTCAAAGAAACCAAGGAAATTATCCAAGACAACGTGTTGCCCAAAAAAATTATTCTCAAAATTAGAACATAAATTATCGCCTTATGATAACATCAACAAGGAGAATAATGGTATTACAGGTATGAGTCTAGATGAAAATGGATATGGGTACAATGATGTTTTAGATAAGCCTCCCCAAATCATGGAAAAACAACCTTTGCAATTTAGTACAATTTTGTTTGAATCATATGATAAATCTATAGTAGGAAAAAATGATAAAGATGATCAAGAGGAGTTTCTGTTCCCATTCAATGAAGAGAAAGAGCATGGACCCCCTAGGATACATTTTTGTTGCAGCAATAAAAGTAGAGAAGAGTCTCTAATGGATGATGTCTCTCTATGTTTTCATCCTACTCCTCTAGATATGTAGATCTATAACACTCCAATGCATTATGAGGCTCCAAAAAAAATTACCCTGATAGTTCAGAAGGAATTACATTTAAAGGATGAGGTTTCAAAAGATTTTATGGCTAACATAACAAGAAATTTGAAGTATCTTGGAGAAGATCAGAATCCAAACATCCTTTTTCTTCCTAACTATTGTTGCCTCCATCAAAGGATTAATTTGTAGTTGGAATGGGCTAGTTGCCAAGATGCAGTATCTAATGTGTTAGCGTAGATAGATCAACTTATTGAAATTGCTAGAAGTAATGAAATTGTTTCAAGTTTTGATGTTGCAATAAGTGTGGATATCCTAGGAAATTTTGAGGATGTAGAAAATTTTGAAGTTCCAAAACTCCATGGAGTTGCGAAAATTCTCAAATTTGCAAAAAATAAGGAATTGTGGAAGATCTTGAGGTTGGTGAGATTTTTGAATTAGAAAGTCATCAAGAAGAAGATACCAATGCTTCCTATTATGATGTTGACCCCCCATTGGATAATGATAAGATACCTCCCTTATAACAATATATAATGTTAGATGAGATGGATATAATGCTTAATTTGGTCTCAAGCTTGACTAAGGTAATGTCTATTTGTGGATATTCTACACATATATTAGACCTTGCAATAACTGAGTCATGTAGAATTCATCCATTTGGTTTTCATTCAAAAGAAAGTTGTTGTAATTTTTTGTTATCTTGGGAGATTAAAATGGAGGGTAAGTATGATTTTGAACATGCTTCTTTGGGATATGAGGGAGAAAACACCTTGATTAATGATATTAATGAATCTTGTA
This sequence comes from Cupressus sempervirens, assembly GCA_028749045.1. Lineage (NCBI taxonomy): Eukaryota > Viridiplantae > Streptophyta > Pinopsida > Cupressales > Cupressaceae > Cupressus > Cupressus sempervirens. Next base: position 20,094,650 of record CM053793.1, on the reverse strand, counting down.
ATTCAAAAGGAAGGCATATGATTGAGCTTTCTAGTCCCAAGGATCCTAAAGGTGACAATTCATGGTTTAAGGATAATGATGGTGATAATAAGGACCATAAACACAATGTTCTATCTTTTGGGTCTTATTTTGATAGCTATATTACATCATCAATGTTACTATTTCCATGTGCGCATGGAGTTGTGTACCATGAGATAAGACCACCAAGAGGAGAAATTACAATGTGTGAGTGTACCCCTATGTTGGGGACTCACTAGATCAAGTGATATATTTCCATTATCCCTCTTAGTTTGATGATTGTCAATTTGAATATAATGTTAAAGGTAAGAGAAATTGTTTATGGATTAATCATGGCCATGGAGAGTTACCACAACTTCTAATTTTGTGTGATTTATACCCAAAATTTGAACCAAGATTGCAAAAATTATATTTTTCTAAGTATAAAGACAAGTGAACATTTTCTAGAACTATATGGGTTGTGTTATTACTTTTTCACATAATGAGAAATCTACTGGAAACCGCCCCACATTCTTATTATTTAGGGTTTTCTATGTTTATGTCTTTTTTTGTCCTTTTAGATAGGTGTTAGTCTTCTTTGTGTCAAGTCTATTTTGTTTGGGTTTTTCCATCTTTTTGCTTCTTTTTCTTTTTTTCTTTGAGTTAGGGAGTCACTGTGCTTTGTCAAGGTTGTTCGCTGGTCCATCTCAACTGGTCTCGATTTCTAGAAGAGGTGTTTCTTTGTAAAAGTAGTTGGATAACTTTGTTTCTTGTACAAACTAAATACAAATGTTGCTTGTAGGTAAAGATGAATTTCAACCTTAAAATTAGAATCTAGATTGATTTCTCTCAACACTTAAAAAATTTAAAGAATTGGCCATCTAGGTTTTTTTCAACCTAGGTGCACAATGGCTAAGGGATAGTCAAAAAATTTCTAGTTTGAACAGAGGATTTCCCCAGGGGCTTATCACAATCACTTGTTGGCATGTAAGTTTCTAAAAGTTCATTAAAACAGAATTGCACAAGTCAATAGATTGGAAAAGGTCCATAAGAAAGGAAAACCAACATCTTGAACACACAATCTAATCATTGTCAAGAGAAAAAAATGGTGCCATCAAATAGGATTCCAAAACTTGGTATGAACCAAAATAAGGTGATCAACATGAGCTAGCATAATATAATCACCGGTTCACTTCAAACAAACAATTTTTTTAAGGAAGAATCAAGTGGAAATGCACAAGATCCATGAAGTTTACAAATGGATCACCAAAAATATGATAGACAAGTAATTGATGACTCATTAAGAGCCCTCTGAATGGTTTCTCACATCTAGTCATATAATAATTGGAAATTTCTTGATGGGGATTTCTCAAACTCTCACTGGTCAACAAAATATTGTTTCTATGTTTCTTCACACTCGTGGTGGTTGGCACTTAGGAGCATCAAGGGAATTAAGAAATTGAACACACATTGATTATGAAAATTAAAAAGTTTGAGTTTCTTGTTTGAATTTCTCAAAATCCACTGGTGACATCCAGAATCAAGTTGTAAACTTGATATAGGTTTGAAAATTGCTTGTTGATAAAGAAATTCATTTTTTATTTCGTTCTTTTATTGAGGCTATTTTTTGTGGTTCCATAACACACACCCCATTTTCAACTTCAAAAATGGGGACCCCTTTTTTTGGCTCAGTTCTTCACAATAGGGTATCTTCCAAGATGTCTCAAGGAGAAGAATTTTTGAAGTCTGGGTTTAGGAGTCTAGTTAGCTAGCATCATTTTTTAACCTCTAAAACTACTATAATAATGTTTATCTTTTGTGTAGGTCATCATGGCATCCTCATCATCCATAGCACAAAAAATTACCATGGTATTGCATGTGCATTTTCAAATCAATCACCTTGGGATTTTAAATAGAATAAGCAAAAGGAGTTCAAGTATATGATAATTTTGGGCTATAAAGAAGGCATAAATCATAAAAAATATCAAGAATAAGTATATCCCATATGCCATCTAAGAAAAACCCAAAAACCATTTTCAAAACTGAGAACTTTGATTTTTGGGTGAACTGAGCACCCTTGCACACTTCCCTAAAGGTGTGCAGGTTGAAAGTGTGTATGTGCACAAGTGCACAGGTGCACAATTTGATGATTAGGTCAAGAAATTGTCTCCAAAATGTGTGCATGTGTGCAAGGTGCCAAGGTGTGCATGTGAGAATGTGGGAAGGTGCACAATTCTAAAAATCTTGAAGATGCCCAAATTCCTAAAGATGCTAAGGTGCACAAGTGTGTAATTTTTCAAAGTTTTGAAGAGCAAAGTGCATAGCTTTTTCAAGGTGAAAAAATGAGAATATATCATCAAAAAGATAAAAATAAGTATGCAAGATTGATCTAAAACCCCATTTGAGCAAAACCCAGAAACCATTTTCAAAATAGAGAACTTTGATTTTTTGGTGAATTGAGCACCTTGCGCACTTCCCTGAAGGTGTGCAGGTGCACAATTTTAAGATTCGGTGAATGAATTATCTCTAAAGGTGCACAGGTGCATATATCTAAAACATCTAGATGTGCTTCAAGGTCTTGAACATTACCATGGCTTCCTTGTCTTCTATAGCAGCTAAGATCACACTCAAACCCGTGACTTTCAAGTTCTAGGGAATGCCCAAGAAGTCATACTTAATAATTTTCATAGGGAAGTGAGGGTAAAGTATGAATCTTTAGACTTATTAACTCCTTAAGAAATTGTCTCTACCATCCAAAAGTTCAAAGGGAAACATCCACACATCATTTTGGTATAAAGGGAAAGAAAATCTTGATGCTAGAAATCAAGTTTTGACACTTAGAAGATTTTTTGGATTTTTGGGTCTTGTCACCAAGGTACACAAGTGTGCATGTGCATATGTGTGTAGGTACGCTTTTCTTAGATGTGTGCTGACAATTTTGAACAAGAAGCAGTGCGTCGATAGTTAACTGCTAGTTGCTATTTTAGAGCATTTCATGCATCAGAAACATATTTTGGTGACAATTCAACTCCCAGAGACACCTAAAGAAGTTTGAGCTTCCATTTTTAGAGCTCCCAAAGACTCCCAAATGATCTCATGGCTTCTATCTTCTTATCTTCTCATTCCTTTTTTGTTTTAAGTTATGTAAAGCCTCATGCACTCATGAATTGACATAAACAATGGTGAAGACCTACTTAGCATCATTTAGAGAGTTAGTTTGTATGTAATTAGCTTTTTTTTTTTTTTTTTTTTAAGCATGAGTTTTCATTAGAAGAGCTCTCACTCCTAACACAAAAGGAGGAGAGGATTTCTTTTAAATACATGGATGTAATATGTACTCTAGGACATTAGTTTGATGCAATATTATATGCTATTGGCGCTTTCATTCTAAGTTTAGTTATTCTTTCTGAAGTGTGTTATTTTTGTGAATTCATGTTCATGAATAATAATGGATCAAATGGTTTTATTGTATCGTTAAGTTTGTGTGATCTTTTAGTTTTGATGTTTTCCTTGTGTTAATGAATTCTATTGTTGTGATGAATTGGAGAAAGTATCATCTTTTTTCTTGCATAGCATCTTGTCTCACATGAGTGCACTTTCTATGGACTCATGATTTGATGAAACATGAAACACCTTTCAGTTATTATTGAAGTTCCCATCAACAATTGCATCAATGGAGTTGAGGAAGCGCTACTCCTAATTTCGTTGGTTTCCTACTTGATCCTTTTGATAATTTAATCTGCAACGTGTTGTTACCTTGGTTTATGTCCATTAGGAACTTCCCTTTCAATTATTTTTTTAAATCTCTTTTTACTCTATCTTTGTTATTTTCTTTTCAAAGACTTGGTTAAAAATAGGAATTCATATAGCCGCATTGATAAATTGTATTCATCATAAAATAGAAAAATAAAAAAATATATCTCTTTTGTGGTTACATTTCAAGCAACAAAAAATTATGAAAATTGGTTTAGAACCAAGAAAGGCCTCCATTTATCTTCAATTGAGTTACCAAGTTAGTTGAAAAACCCACTTAAAACCTTAGTTTGTCCTTGATTAACTTTTCAAGAGAGGGATTTGAAAGGATCCCTACTGTTTAGCATCATACAAAATGACAACTCAACACTTGCCAAAATAACTCCTTTAAGAATCAATCAACATCATGTCTACTCTACTCTAATAATAATCCAACACAAAATATCATATCATATGTATCAAGACCTACCATTCATACCATGTATACACTGTACATAAAATCTCAACCAAGAAAAACAACTTTCCTTTACATCCTTTATAAATAAATAATTAGGCTGATCTATTATAGCTTCCCCAATACACAATTAATGATAGATGATCATGCTAAGGCATACATGCCTATACCATATTAAAATGAAAGCACTTTACTTTTAAAAACTTTTAGCTCCCTCTTCATAATTCTGTTGGAATTATAGATGGAGTAATTGAGAAAGAGGGGGGGGGGGGGGGGGAGGGGTGAATCAGTTAACCCAAAAACAATTCACAAATCCCTTAGATGTCTATAATGCTTATTTACTGCTGAAACTCGGTAAACAATGTAGGAATACTGTAACTTTGTAGATTAACTAGTTAGCATTCATAGTTATTAATATGCATACAAAGGGTAAAATAAATGAACACAAGAGACATCAGATTTAATGTGGAAACCCAATATGGAAAAAACCATCAAGTAACTAGTCACCAATTTTTCACTCTTCTGAAGTGAGCCCTATTAGGAGCCAACCTTGTTAAAGGTTACAATACACATTGTTAGGTGTGACCTTGTTAGAGGATTTAATCACCCTGTTAGGTGTGGCCTCGCTAGAGGTCTTTAGAACAATTCAACTGAACTGTCACCTTGTTAGAGGATTTACAAATGGTTGTTAAACCAACTCTGTTAAGAGGTTTGAAATCACTACTACAATGGTTAGAAAGCAATAATGGATTGACCTGAACAAGATGTAACTAAATTTGTTGATACAGGTCTCTATTCAACATTATTAGATCCTCCTTGATCAAATATGGCTCTACTGCTCCTTAATAATCTCTGATCATCCTTCAAATTTTCTTCCACAACAATCAGTCTTCATATCACATTAACTTCTCATACCTCCACATTCTACTTCTTTGAATTCACAACTTGACCTCCTACTTATACCATTCAGATGGTTAAGTTGGCCCATTTACATGTTACATTTACCTACAAACCATTCATCAGTTGGCTAAAAATATTACTCTTAAATGTTATTTCATAAAACAATGAAATACTTTACTATCCAACCCTACTCGGTAAATACTGCTTTCAGGAATTTCTCGAGTTAACCATCTTGACTCGGTTAACATTGCAATATCCTTAAAATCCTTTGTCTGCTGAGTTTTACTCGATAAGAATTGCTTCTACCAAATTCCCTTTGATGATCGAGTGAGCTTGGTAAGAACTAAATTTCTTTGATTACCTTGAAAGCTCGGTAAGAACTGTATCCTCATCGAGTGAACTTGGTAAGAACTGCATCTTTGCTTGGCTGACCTTTTGAGTTTGGTAGACACTATCCTTTGTCTTGCTTACCTTCTGAGCTCGATAGACACTGTCTAATAACTGATATGACATTTGTGTGACATCAAAGACAACACACAATTGAACAATTGTATCCAACAATCTCCCTCTTTGGCATTGATGGCAACACAACATGTCATAGCAGGATGAAATTTGAAAACAAGTCTTTTTAATATAGAATACAAAGCTCCATCTTTCATAATAATCTTTTGAAAAATTTCAAAAAGATATGACAGTATATTCTCCCTCTTTGACAACACATGCCAAAGACAACTCAAAAAAACTAAATAGTATTGTACCTAATGTACTGATTCATATGCAATGTCTTCATTGATTTTCTACATCAACTGATAGATTTCCAATTTTGTTCCTATTGATGCATCACTAAAACTATATTTTAGTGAGCTTCTGATAGGAAAATGACCCCTAACTTACCTCTTAGATACAAGAATGCATCCTTAGGTAAAGGTTTTGTGAATATATCAGCAATTTGTTCCTTTGTATGCACATATTCCAATCTTATTTCCTTTTCTTGCACCAATTCTCTAACAAAGTGATACTTTATGGCAATATGCTTTGTTTTTGAATGCATCACTGGATTTTTGGAGATGTTAATTGCACTTGTGTTATCACAAAACATAACAACAGGTTCTTTGATTTTTTGCTTCATACCTTCCAATAATTGTTTAACCATACAATGTTTGAGCAATTTACTGTTGCTGCAACATATTCAACCTCTGCTATGGATTGAGATGTACAATTCTGCTTTTTACTTGTCCAAGAAACTAACCTTTTTCCAAGAAAGAAAACTCCTCTACTTGTGTTGTTTCTTTCATCAATATTTCTTGCCCAATCTGCATCAGTGAACACTTTTAAATCTGATTTTCCTCCAAGTTTATACCATAATCCATAATCTTCAGTTCCTTTTAAGTATCTCATGATTCTTTTGATTTCCATCATGTGATTTTCTTTTGGTTTTGCTAAGAGTCTTTCTACAATTCCTACTGTAAGGTCAATGTCTGGTCTTGTGTGCACTACATATTGCAACTTTCCAATCATAGATCTATACAATGTTTGATCTACTTCCTTTGATTCATCATCCTTGGTAAGTTTTAATCCAGTACACATGGGAGTCCCAACTCATTTGTAGTCTTCCATACCAAACTTTTTTATTATCTCCTTGATGTATTTAGATTGAGTGATGTAGATGCCATTCTTACTTTGTTGAATTTGAAGACCAACAAAGAATTTGATTTCACCAAACATTGACATTTCAAATTCCTTGTTCATTTGTTCTAAAAATTCTTTGCAAAGATCATCATTTCCTGTGAACAAAGTATCATCTACAAATATTTTTGCCAAAACAATCTTATTATTTGGTCCTTTTTTTATGTACAAACTACTATTATCATTAATCCGTTGAAAACCAATTTGAATAAGATAGTTATGCAATCTTTCATACCATGCTCTAAGGGCTTATTTCAGACCATATAATGCTTTATGTAGTTTGCAGACCATGGTTTTCTTGTTTGGATCAATAAATCCTTCAGGTTGTTCAATATAAACCTCTTCATCCAATATGCCATTGAGAAATGTTGACTTGACATCCATCTGATAGACTTTGTATCCTTTGAATGTAGCATATGCAAGTAACGTTCTGACACCTTCCAATCTTGCAACAAGAGCAAAAGTTTCTCCATAGTCTACACCTTCTTGAGAGTATCGTTTGCAAACTAGTCTAGCTTTGTTCCTTTATACCTTACCATCTTCATTTAGTTTGTTTCTAAATACCCATTTTGTTCCAATCACATTCTTGTCTTTGGGTCTAGGTACAAGAGTCCATGTTTTGTTTTTCTCTATCTGTTCTATCTCCTCATTCATAGCTTCAATCCAACTTTCATTGTCTACTGCATCTTTGACATTTCTAGGTTCAAAATCAGCAAGTAAACAAGTTCCTTTCAACTTACTTCTTGTCATTTTTCCTTTTGATTTATCTCCAATGATCTGATCTGGTGCATGCTGCTTTCTAACATACTTGGCTAACACGGGCTCCTTGCTTTTTGAGTTATCATTCTGCATCTCAACTTCCTATCCTAGATCTGGTTGCTCGGGCTGGATAGATGCTAACTCAATAGCTTCAGTTTTCAACTCAGGTTCTTTTAGCTCGAGTTCTTACAGCTTGGGTTCTTGCAACTTGGTAGATGCTGACTCAATTTGAACTTCTTGTGACTTGGTTAATGATGACTCTGGAGTTGAGGATTCTCGATTAATAGGTATACATGGCATTGTATCTGGTTCAATGTAAACAAATCTTCTGTAGTCTTCAGGTTCCTTTTTGCTTTCTTTTTCTGTTCTTTTAGCAAACTCATCAACTTTCACATGTGCACTTTCTATGATTTTGTAAGTAGATAAGTTCAAACATCTATATGCTTTGCTTTTTCAAGAGTATCTCAAAAATATTCTTTTATCACTTTTTACATCAAATTTGCCTTTTCTAGATTCTTTCAAAATGTAACATTTACTTCCAAATACTTTTAGATAACTTACATTGGGTTTGTAGCCATACCACAACTCATAGGGAGTTTTGAATGAGTCTTTCTTCAGCTGTAATCAGTTCAAGGTATGAACTGCAGTGCTGATGGCTTCCGTCCAATATTTGATAGCAATGCCTTTCTCAATCATTAGGGTTCTTACACAATCCATGATAGATCTATTCCTTCTTTCTGCTATTCCATTTTTTTTAGGAGTTCTAGGTTTTGAAACCTATCTTTTGATTCCCCTTTCAATGTAAAAGTTATTGAACTCATGTGAGATGAATTCACCCCCTTTGTCAGACTTTAAGCATTTTAGTCTTTTGCCTGTTTCCTTTTCTACTCTGGCCAAATACCATTTGAACTTTTCAAATTCTTCTGATTTCTCTCTTAGGTACATGATAGTCATCATTCTTGAATAGTCATCAACAAACAAAATGAAGAATTTTTCATCAGTATAACTTTTAATGCCAATGGGTCCACATAAATTAGTATGCACAATTTCTATAACTTCTTCAGTTTGATAGTTCTTGCTTTTAAAACTGGTCTTTCCCATTTTACCAATTTGACAATTCTTGAATAGGCCAACCTCAAGTTTCTTTATGTTAGAAATACCTCTTACTTTTTTGAATTTACTGATCTTTATTAAGTTGTCAAAGTTTACATGACACAACTTCCTATGCCATAACCAAATTTCTTCAATTTGAGTAATAAAACATGAACATTCACCAAGTTCAAGATAAAATAAGTTACCTTTTGTTTGAGTGCCTGATCCAATCAATTTTCCTTTGCCATCCAGCAATCTTGCTTTTCCATGCATAAATTCTACTTTGAATCCATTATTGAGCAGCTATGCCACACTCAAAAAATTGTGCTTTAGTCCTTCTACCCAGTATGCATTATCACATACAAGTTCCTTGGTTAGTGAGATTCTTCCTTTTCCTCTTATACAACAAGGTTCATTGTTACCAAATCTTACACTACCACCATCATAGTCTTCAAAGTGTTCAAACTTAGTTTTATCACTAGTCATGTGATAAGAACAACCACTATCTATAATCCATGTATCATTTCTTCTCATATGAGAAATAAATGCCATTTCCTCATCATTATCAGACTCATCTTTCACAACAATGTAAACAATTTCATCTTCTTCATCATCATCAAAATCATTAGAATCTTTAGCTATAAAAAATATTTTCTTACCTTTATCCTTGAATGATTTGAAGTCTCTTTTTCCATTGTACTTGTGACCTTTCTTCTCATCTTTGTTTTGCTTATTTGGGCATTTAGCAACAATATGTCCAATTTCGTCACAAGAAAAATAGATTAGAGGAACCTTACCTTTTTATTTTCCTTTGCTTCTAGAATATTTCCTTGCTAGTAGAGCTTCAACCACTTCAAGATCACTATTTGAACTCTATTTTGATTCTTCATCACTATCTGATTGTAGATCCTTCAACTTTTTCCCTTTTTCTTTGAGTGAAAGCTTGGCTTCAAATGCTGATTCAATGTTTTTGGCAGCTGGCACATAATTGTCAAAGTTGTCTAGCTCAAATATAGTCAATCTTCCAACTATGGCTTCTAGATTTATCTTATGATTTGCTTCACATCTTCTTTCTTGAATTGCAGAGACTCTGATTGCATAAATGGGAAGTATAGTTCTAAGAAATTTACTTATAATTGTCTCCTCCTTGATATCTCCTCTAGATGCTTTGATTGCACTAACACATGCTTTGACTCTTTCAACATATTTTGCAATGTTTTCATCCTCTTTCATCCTCATTTGATCAAATTGTCCTCTCAGACTTTCTACTTTGGCTCTTCTTACATTATCATCTCCTCCATAGATTTCTTTCAGCTTTTCCCACATTTCAAAGGCAGTTTTGCAATCTTTGATGTCATCAAATTCTTCATAACTTAGAGCATATGCTATATCTATTATCATGTTGTTGTAAGTCTTCTTTTTAGCAATATCATTGACAGATAATGTACCAGCAGGTTCTACATATTTTTCATCAAGGTACTTCAGTCCTGTATCTCTAATGGAAGCTAGATGAAGTCTCATCAACCCTTGCCATGTTGAGAAGTTGTGCCTATTAAGTCTTGGTATTTCCATCTTATAGGACATCTTGACCTTTGGCTTAGATCCTTGAAATCATTTCTTGTAAGCACCAAGAGCTATGATACCAATTGTTGGAATTATAGATGGAGTAACTGAGAAAGAGGGGGGGGGTGTGAATTAGTTATCCCAAAAACAATTCACAAATTCCTTAAATGTCTATAATGCTTATATACTACTAAAACTCGGTAAACAATGTAGGAATATTATAACTCGGTAGATTAACTAGTTAGCATTCATAGTTATTAATATGCATGCAAAGGTTAAATTAAATGAACACAAGAGACATCAAATTTAACGTGGAAAACCAATATGAGAAAACCCATCAAGTAACTAGTCACCAATTTTTCACTCTTCTGAAGTGAGCCCTATTAGGAGCCAACCCTATTAAAGGTTACAATACACACTGTTAGGTGTGACCTTGTTAGAGGATTTAATCACCTTGTTAGGAGTGGCCTTGCTAGAGGTCTTTAGAACAGTTCAACTGAACTATCACCTTATTAGAGGATTTACAAAATGGTTATTAAACCAACTCTGTTAAGAGGTTTGAAATCACTGCTCCAACGGTTAGAAAGCAACAATGAATTGACCTAAATAAGATGCAACTAAATTTGCTAGATATAGGTCTCTGTTCAACATTATTAGATCCTCCTTGATCAAATATGGCTTTGCTGCTCCTTAATGATCTCTGATCATCCGCCAAATTTTCTTCCACAACAATCAGTCTTCATATCACATTAACTTCTCATACCTCCACATTCTACTTCTTTGAATTCACAACTTGACCTCCTACTTATACCATTCAGATGGTTAAGTCAGCCCATTTGCATGTTACATTTACCAACAAACCATTCATCAATCGGCTAAAGATATTACTCTTAAACGTTATTTCATAAAATAATGAACTACTTTACTAGTCGACCCTGCTCGGTAAATACTGCTTTCTAGAATTTCCCGAGTTAACCATCTTGACTCAGTTAACATTGCAATATCCTTAAAATCCTTTGTCTTCCTAGTTTTACTCGGTAAGAACTACTTCTGCCAAATTCCCTTTGATGACCGAGTGAGCTCAGTAAGAACTAAATTTCTTTGATTACCTTGAAAGATCGGTAAGAACTATATCTTCCAATTTTCCTTTGATGATCGAGTGAACTCGGTAAGAACTGCTTCTTCCATATTACCTTTGATTACCGAGTGAACTTGGTAAGAACTACATCTTTGCTTGGCTGACCTTCTGAGTTTGGTAGACACTATTCTTTGTCTTGCTAACCTTCTAAGCTTGGTAGACACTGTTTGATAACTAATATGACATTTGTGTGACATCAAAGACAACACATAATTGAACAATTGTATCCAACAAATTCCCTCTATGGACCATTGATATGCCTACGCTCAATCTCCTTTTTCCCTCTATCTTCTTCCTCTTTCCACCTTATCTTTTTGCCACCTACCCCTACTTTTTGTGGCATCTAGGAATTGACCTATAGGACTAGGTCAACCTCATCTAGATTAGGTTGACCTAGTCTTCCCGGGCCAACCCAGGCATAGACTAAGTTGATCCATGTCAACCTAGTCCTTGACAATTCTAAAGCTGAGGCCTTGAAAGGTCTTGGGTGTTTAATTAATTTTTTTATAATTATCTAGTCAGCTTGTATTGTTTTTCCACCAAAAAACTCATATATAAGGAGACTTAGAGGCTTCATTTCACATCTCATATTATAAGTCATATTCATAATTCATTCATACATTCAATCTCTTTCTCTCAAGTCATGATTCCTTCCCTTCTTCATTCAAGTATTCAAGTTTTTCAAGCATTCAAGCAAGGAGATTTTTATCTAGCATTGAAGAATCCTTTGTGAACATTTCCTCTTCAAGATCTAACTTATTTTTGGCCATCAAGGGAGGAGATATAAATTGAAGTATTCATCATCTTCTTCATTGATACACTTCTATGTCCATGGCACCATGATGAGATTATGGTAGACCCTTTGCAAAGAGTGGAGATACCCTACAATCCTAAATTGAAGATCTACATTACATTTACATACATACAAGAAAGGTGAATCCTAAGATTTATCTTGTTTTATACTCATTTACATTTACATTGCTAAATCACAGTTAATTACTTAACCTAGGGATTGACCAAGGCAAGGCCTCATCAAACCCCAACCCACAAAAAATTCTTTTTTTTGTTGATCTATAGGTTGGGAGTGAAAAGGATTACAAATCTAGAATTTAGAGTTCATAAGCTTTCTAGAGTCGTCAATTGTAGATTGTTAGACTAAGTCAGCTAGGTTGTAGGACGTCTTCCCAAGTTAACCCAGTCCTTTAGTCTCTAATTCTAGAGAAATATAATTTCGTCATTTCATTATGAGATCTATAGATGAATATTCAGATATAGTTCATATTTGTGAGTTTTGGAGCAAAAATACATCTTCCTTTATAGATTTTAAGGTGAGTCATTGATATTTAATTTCCTTTAATATATTTACCCTAGATCTATATCTTAATTGGGCTGATTGTCTTTACATAGCATCTAGATTTACTTTATTTAATCAATTAGTTTAATTTCACATTCACATTATCCTATTAAGGACATATGGAAGTACATTTCCTTGTATTGTATTCCTTGCTATAAATCAAATTCAATATTAACTCCCTTATTCCCTTGGGTCATAGCTAATCTAATTTGGATCATAGGTGGAATCATATTTGGAAATTCCCTTCTTTCCCTCACACACATATTTCGATGGCTTAGTGACCATGTAAAGTGAAATTCTAAAACACACATATTTTGTTAGCTTATGACCATGTAAAGTGAAAGTCTATATTTTATTTAAATTGCATGCTTCCATTTTATCACTAAAATTTTTGGTGAACTTGTCGAGTCCCCTCTTTTTGATTTTGGAGTTATATCCATTTATCTCTCTTCTTTGGCCTTGACTTCATCTTATTTTGATGAACCCAACATGTACCCCTCTTTTCTTGGAGTTCAAGTATTTATTTTGGGTGTTACCTTCTTTTGGTTAACCCCTTTTTCTCACCCTAGTATTTCATAGAGTTAGATTTGGCTACCTTGTGTGTGGTTAGATCTCTCTTTAATGTTATTTATTACATTCGAATGGTTAGATCTCATTAGGGTTTCCTTTTTTAATCTCCTCTTTTATGAGCTTAATTGCACGAAGTCCAACCTATGGCATTCACATGAGGTGAAGCAAAAGACTCATGGACTCTTTTGATCATGATTCCTCTTTTCTTCCTAAGACTCATGATGTCACTCACATCTTTACTTATGATCTTAATCCTATAATGAAGCATAAATATTCTGTTGGAAATAACAATGAGAAAGTGAGTTATTGGGGGGGGGGGGGGGTGTGTGAATCAATACTTAAAGATTTTGCCTCTAAAACATATCACCATCATCCATGTCATAACTTAACATATAAACTAAAATAACTTAACCATGCATCACATCCATAGCATTAAATAAATAACACATAACACAATAAGTTGGTTACCCAGAAATCCTCCAATGAGAAGGTAAAGCTGGGGTGGGGATGACACTCATAAATCTCCACTATTATAGTTGTAAAGTGTGACCAATTATGGTTACAAAGTGTCTGATCATAAACTATGATCTACCTTGTGAGGGGTATGCCCTATCAAAGGCTTACAAAGACTATTAGGTCTCACCTTGCTAGAGGATTTTAACTCAAAATTAAGCACTCAATTAAGAGATTTACAACAGCCTATTAGGACTACTCTGTTAGGAGATTTACTTTGTATCAGCTATTAGAATGATTCAACACCATGTTCCTTTGGTTAGCACTCAACTGCTTCATGTCAGATCTTATCTTTGTTGTTTGCATCTTGATCCTTCTAATCAGATCTATCTTTCCTTAACCTTTCACTGCCTATCTTTGTTCCTCCTAGACTAATTATGCATTACATAACTTTTTCATAGCCTCCATAGCAACAATGAATGCTTTCTCTACACTTAGCATTCATCTCTCATGCACATATACAATTTTTTTAGGGTTTTCCCTCCTTAAATAAATATAGGTAGTAATGGGCTAGGTCAAAATCAATTGCTGTGGTTGATCCATATTACTGCCTTATACATCTCTTAATCTGATTGGTTGCATGTATTGCATAGGGATTCACAATATGACTCAATCTATATCTTCTACAATTAAAAAATATTTTTTATGTCAGCCAAAAATGGTTTACATAGTAGTTTGTTCCATTACAAACTACTATGTCTTTGACTAGTTAATTAACAACTAAAGACTTTGATGCTTAGCCATCACTGATCTCTTAGTGCTATAACTCAGCTTTTGAATAGCTCGACACTCACTATTTACTTTACACTTGAATCACTCGACACATATTAACTTTCTTGGCCCCTTCTGTTGGCTCGACACCTGAATGACTCAACATGCATTGATTTTTCAACACCTACAAGTGCTCGACACTAATTGTCATATTGCTCATAATATATTATCTAGAGCCTTAAGCTTGGCATACAATATGCACTCAACTTGCACTATGTTATGCTAGATAACGACTTAAGTGTTTTTTCACTGCCTTGTCAAAACCAAAATGATATCAACATCTTCTCACTCATCCTATGATGTTGATGATAATTTAAGAGTTCTCCCTTCGCAAGTTGATAATCTTTCTACTGGATTTGATAAATTAGAAACTTGGCCTTCTCAAGAAAATCAAAATCCCAATCGCATTGCTGCTATTAAAGATCTTAAGAAGCTTGTTAATAATAATGACAATAATATTTCTATCTTGCATGGTATATCTCATCTTATTAATACTCATGCTAATGATTTGATGAAATGTGCTCAAGAGATAGAATATCCTCCTCCTTCCACAATTGTTGAATCTTCTATCCTAATTTCTACACTTCTTTCTAGAATACCTACATATGCTCTACCCCTTATGAATATTTCTACCCATGTGTCCACTCCTTTAAGTGTTGGTTTTCCTAGTCCTTCAGTACCTATGAGTGTTCCTCCTATTTCCATTTGTTCTTCATTTCCTTCATATAATGTAATTCCTTTAGTTACAAGTGAGTCAACTCCAGAGTTTTAATCTGATGTCTCTTCTAGTGATAAGAGTGATGCCAATTAAAATTCAAACAAGCTTTCTAAACCTAACAATTTCATCAAAATCAAGTCTACAAATACAACTGGTGATTAAGTGGCTACTACATCCTAAGTTATGACCAGTTTTTCCTCTTTATTTTGTACTAATCATCAGTATATTCAACTGTATGAGCCTTTTTTTGAGGTGATGACTAAGTTGATTCATGCTCATGTTCTTGACCTTTCTCCTATTCTTCCTATTGATACTAGTTAGTCATTGCCAAACTCTTCTGATTCAAATGCTTTCTATCAATATCACCATTAACTAGGTCATGATACTCAAAAGTGTTATGGTTTGAAGAATTCTATTTATTGTATGCGTGAATATGCGGCCTCTGCTAACACACACACTTCAACACGGTCTTTATTTGCGGATTCATCCTGGAATGAACATTGGATTGTTCATCCGAAAATCAGTCGACAAGGTGACCTGTTGCCTTCTATCTAATGAGATTTTGCTTGTTAGATATCCTCAGATTTGAGGTGTTAAGTAACCAAACCCTCTAAGAATGAAGCATTTAAGAAATGAAATTAATCTATATGATTATGCAGATTAATCTAGAATGAGAAATGCATTCTAATCTAAGAACAAGTAAAGGAAACTAGATTAATCATATGCATATTATGCTAAATGAAATTAAGCTAACGATGCAAATGTATGTAAAATATGAGCAAATGTGAGTATGAATTCCAGCAGCAATTTGATACAAATTCCAAATTTATCCTCTCCCAAAATGAAGAGATGAGGGTCTCTTAAATAGACTTTCCTGGAATCCATCAACGGTTGAGATCGATTTCAATCAACGGTCAGGATTAAAGGTGAAGTTTAGTCATAAAGGAAGAATCCCAAATTAAAGGGAGTTAACTAATTTAATTTGAGAAGAATAAGGAGTTAATTGATTTAATTTGAGTAGAATAAGGAGTTAA
The DNA here is from genome assembly GCA_028749045.1 of Cupressus sempervirens. Classification (NCBI taxonomy): domain Eukaryota; kingdom Viridiplantae; phylum Streptophyta; class Pinopsida; order Cupressales; family Cupressaceae; genus Cupressus; species Cupressus sempervirens. Next base: position 20,078,348 of record CM053793.1, on the reverse strand, counting down.
CTGATTTAATTCCTTTTTGATCAACAGTGAACTGGGAATTTCCCTTTTTGAACTGAAGAAGGATTTTAGAGAGATATTTAATTTCATAAAATGAGATATGCTCTCATAAATATATTCCTATTTAATTAAATAATTTCATTTAATTAATTAGAGACATTTTCTTATTTAATTAAATAACTATATTTAATTAATTAGGAATTACTCCTATTTAATTAAATAACTTTGTTTAATTAATTAAAGAATAGCCTTCCATTTAATTAAATAATTTTCTTTAATTAATTAGAAATACCTTTCCCATTTAATTAAATAATTACATTTAATTAATCAAGATAAGCGTATTTATTAAATTAAATAAATTTAATCCCATAGTACATTAGTCTTAGGAGATAATTTAATTTAATAAAGCATAAATACTTTTAAATTAAATTATAATTAAATCAAGTAGGTTTAATGTGACTAATATGAGTACGTACTATAGGAATTAAATAATAAATGTGATGAATGCAGATTAGGGTCTTCTGCATCTGACAATTAAGTCAAGTAGCAAGTTAGATCAAGAATGTGCCTAATGAAATAGGACTTTAGCAATGATCAAAATAGACCAGAATTGGTATCATGGCAATGAGCCAATTTTGGGGTATTACATTTTGCCCCTCTTTGAATGAATGTGTAAGCAACACGTTCAATTCAAATAAAATCAGAAAGTATGATGTGCAAATTAAAAAAAAAGAGATTGGTTCTGAAATTGATTCTAAGGAGACAAAATGATGAGCTTTTAAGGACTATCTCTAGAATAGAGCTTAATCCCAAGGAATCCAAGTAGAATACCTAGATACCTGAATTGAAATAGATAAGCTTTTAAGGATCATCTCTAGCACGAAGCTTAATCCTAAGGAATCTAGGTAGAACACCTAGATACCTAAGTTGAAATAGATAAGCTTTTAAGGATCATCTCCAACACGAAGCTTAATCCTAAGGGAGCTAGGTAGAACACCTAGATACCTAAGTTGATAAGATCTAATTATGAGTCATAGAATCATCCCCAAAATGAGGCTTGATCCTCAAGAGTCAGGGTTTAGACTGTCCCGATACCTATCCATCAGACTCATATCAGAAATGTTATAAGATGTGATCAAATGATGAAAAGATGAAGTAGATGACAAGGATGCTAGAAAGAGGGGGACAAGATGCCCCGAGTAATGAGATGCCCCAAGTGAGAAGGACATAAAATGGGAACCAGATGCCCCAAGCAATGAGACTCAAAATGAGTTGAAATTTAGTTCAATGATGTAATTATCCTGCCCCCTTGGGAGAAAAATTGGAAGATGACACACCAGAAGTATGATGTAAGGAGAGTGATTAAAGATACAGAAGAAATCTAAGGTTTAGTAGAATATAGAAGATATTAGAATGATTAGAAGAAATATAAAGAGATCAGAACGATCTTGAAGAAATATGAAGAGATCAGAACGATCTGAAGAAATTTGGAGAGATAAGAATGATCTAAAGAAATATGAAGAGATCAAAATGATCTAAAGAAATATAAAGAGATTAGAATGATTTGAATAAATATAAAGAGATCAGAACGATCTGAAGAAATATAAAGAGATCAAAATGATCAAAAAAAATTTGGAGTTTGATCCGAAGTGATTTTGAGATCCAAAAGACCAAGTTTGAGTTGAAAAGATTCCAAGAATTGCAAAGTATTAGAAAGATTTGGATTGCACAAAAATTTTAAAATGCATTTTGAGCCACTTAAGTGTGTCAAATTTTGAATTTGATCCCGAAAAATGGGTTAAGAACAACCAAAGTAGCCAAGAGGGTGATTAATCAATCATTGTGCAATTCGTGAAAGAACATGATACTTTGAAGAGATCAGCAAAGCCCTCATCAGAGAAGGTGAAAGTAGATTTGCAATTGATTCGCATGCTTATGCAAGTGAAGTATGTAATGCAAGACTATGTTAAATGCAACCCTAGGTCTGGTTATCGAGCCTCAATATTTAATCATCACCGAATATAGAACAAAGCTTATAGGTCATACAATTCCCACTGACATTGCAATCATGGAAATATGAATATAACATACATTATTGGTTTGTTGGGATTAAATGTAAGCATTAGAGGCACAAGAAGCCAAAATGACCAAAACATTTGTCCCTTTTAATGTAGCAAGTTAAATAAGCATCAAATCATAGATGCTAGGATGATCTGAATGTTGCTTGCATAACAAACACACCAAACACATGAGAGATCCATCTTATGCTAAGTACTCAATATTTATACTATCTGCAATGACCCTTGCATTCATAACCTGAGACAAAAGTGTGCTAGATATACTCGCAGTGACCCGTACGTTCACTTAATAGGATGAGTATCAGTATGTACTATAGCATGAAGAGTTCACTCCAACAAACAAGGAGAAGAACCAATGTCATTGACATATCTATCTAAAAGGAGTTGAGGTACACATGGCCATCCAATACGAGATGGAGGCTCTTATAGTGGACACCCCTTTTATAGGAATGTATCAACTTGTTGGAACCAAACCACAGACAGAAAGCCAAGAAAAGATCATGCCCCCAGTCATTACTTCTCTAGTTGAAGATGACATCATCGAGTTTCTCGAGGAGATATGATAAAGCAAAAACAAAGCAAACAAACAAAAAGCTCAGCATATCCAAACAAGTATATCATTTTTGAGTTCAATGTTTTGGGATTGATGTCAAGTGTCAATGTCCAAAATACATTTGAAAGAAATCTCTTCAGTAGGGTGACAACAGTAGGCAGACGTAGTCAGAATGACTTGTGACTGAGGTCAAAGAGGAATCTTCATGATGAAGAACCTAATAAGGACTGAGCAACAGTAGGCAGACATAGCCAGGATGAATGGTGACTGATGCAAGAGAGATCTTCCATAAAGGAATCTGGAGACATAACCTGAGCAACAATAGGTAGACACAACTAAAGCAACTAGTGACCATTGCAAAAGAGATTCTATGAGGAGAATCTCAAAAAAGTGACACTTGCAATAGTAGGCAGATGCAGTGAGGACCACTGGTGACTTTCGTGAAGGAGATTCTATGAGGAGAATCTCAAAAAGAATGACACTAGCGATAGTAGGCAGACGTAGTGAGAACCACTGGTGACTATTGCGAAGGAGATTCTATGAGGAGAATCTCAAAAATAGTGACACTAGTGACAGTAGGTAGATGTAGTGAGAACCACTGGTGACTATCACGAAGGAGATTCTCTGAGGAGAATCTCAAAAATAGTGACACTAGCGACAGTAGGTAGACACAGTGAGAACCACTGGTGACTATCAAAAAGGAGATTCTATGAGGAGAATCTCAAAAATAGTGACACTAGCGATAGTAGGCAGACACAATGAGAACCACTAGTGATTGTTGCGAAGAAGATTCTATGAGGAGAATCTCAAAAATAGTGACACTAAAGGGGGAATGCCCCTGAGCTATGACAAGACTCAATCCATGGATACATGAGCGAAAAGTAGGAAAAGCAGGAAAGCAAAAGCATGAAAGCGACTGTACAGAGTAGCCAGAAGATGCACTGCAAGATGGAGCATTGGGAACAAGAGGCGCCTGTTTACCAGGTTTTTACCTTCTTGGCAAGATTCTCTTTTTTTTGCTACCATGATGCCTATTTCTAGGTTTTCACCAATGGCACTTTTTTTTGTTTTTCAAATTTTTTTTTTTGGTGTTACGAAGGCACCTATTTGCTAGGTTTTCACCAGGGTAACAATTTTTTCAAGACTTTTTTAGATTTTTTAGATTTTTTTTAGGACATATAGATATGTATAGAGAGCTTGCTAAGATTAAATCAATTGTAAAATCGCTTCAGGTGGAGAGTGTTGACAGGCTCTTTAAGCACTTCTCCTTCGATTGTGGAAAGCTGGTAGGCACTAGATCCATATACGACAGTAATGATGTAAGGACCTAGCTAGTTTGGTTTGAACTTTCCCGTTTGCACTCGCTATTGTTGATTCTTAGGGTTTTCTCTCAAGATGAGGTCAACCAGCTGGAAGTCATGTGGCCTGACCCTCCGATTGTAACTTCTGGTCATTCTTTGTTGATATGCTCACAGATGATCACATGCCACTTGTCGTGGCTCATCCAGTAATACAAGCTCTTGAAGCCGAGCTATCCTGTAGTCATCATTAGTGATAAGACCCTTCATAGAGATTCTCAAGGTAGGAATCTTGACCTCTATTGGAAGCACAGAATCCGCCCCATACACCAACGCAAAGGGAGTTGTGCCCATTGGAGTTATAATGCTTGTCCTATATGCCCACAGGGATAGGTTGATTTGGAGATGCCAGTCTCTCCCTGACTTACTGACTGTGTGATGAAAATTTTTGAGGATCACCTTATTGGATGCCTCAGCTTGGCCATTACCCTGGGGGTAATAAATGGAAGATCAATGTTGTGTGATCTTGAATTTCTTGCATAGTTCCTTGAGCTCTTTATTCTTGAACTATCCTCCATTGTCAATAATGATTGAGGACGATACACCATATCTATAGATGATGTAGTTTGTGATGAAAAGTGCTACAGTTTTTCCATCAGCAACTGTCAGAGGGACTACCTCTACCCATTTCGTGAAATAATCTGTAGCTGTGATAATGAACTTATGTCTATTAGAAGAGGTTGGGTGAATCTACCCCACCAATTCGAAGGCCCATTGTTGAAATGGCCATGTTGTAGTAGAGGGAATCAACTCTTTGGCTGGAGCGTGAATGAGATTCCCATGTAGCTAACACTACTTGCAAGACCTAGCATACTTGATAGCTTCTTGCTCTATTTTGGGCCAGTAGTAACTAGCACGAAGGAGTTTGCAAGCTAGTGTCAAGCCATTGGAATGAGATCCACAAATGCCTTCGTAAACATTGATTAGTGCATGTTTGGACTCGTCAGGTCCTAAACACCTAAGGAGTGTTCCATGAAGACCTCTCCTATACAAATCATCAACAATAATGACATAATGTAAAGCATTATAGATTAGGTAACGTTTCTTATTCTAGGTCAAACCTTTCGGAATGGTTTGATTATGAAGGTAGGAATAGATGTGGTGGTAGCAGGATGATTCTTTCCCTATAATAGAACAAATCATCCTGGAATCAGGTGTGTCATAGGCTGGGTAGTGTAACGCTTCCACCAAGAACTCATGTCGAAGATCATTTTCTAGCATTTGTAGGAGGGAGGCCAAAGTGGGCATGGCATCAACTGCTTTATTATCTGCTCATGGAACTTGCTGGAAGGTGATGTGTGCTAAATACTTCTTTAAGTCATCAACCATGTGCTTGCAAGGAATTAGTTTCTCATCCTTTGTTTGATACACATTGTTTACCTAGTTGATAACAAGCTGAGAGTCACCAAAGATGTCTAACTGATCCACCCTCCATTCAGCTGCAATTTTCATGCCATTGATCAAAGCCTCATATTCAAAAATGTTATTTGTACAAGGAAACAAAATCTTGTACATTTTGGACAATGAGTATCTCTATGGTGTAATAAAGAGTAATCCAACACTTGATCCCTATTGTATGAAGGACCCATCGAAGAACATAACCCATGTATGGTGCGTGAGTGTCAAAATTGACTCATCTAAAAAATCAATGTTTATTGGTAGAAGACTCTGTATGGGTGCCTCGTCTAGCTGGTTTGCAATTGCCTGTCCCTTTATAGCCTTGCGTTCAACATATTGGATGTCAAACTCACTGAGTATCATGACCCATTTAGCCAATATTCCTGGTGAGAGCTGCCTTGCTAAGAAAGTACTTTAATGGATCTATTTTAGCCACAAGCCATGTAGTGTGGGCAAGCATGTAGTGTCTCAACTTATGGGAAGCAAAGACAACTACCAAGCAAGCCTTCTCAATAATGCTGTAGTTCTTCTCATAAGAGATCAATGTTTGGCTTAAGTAATAAATAACTCTTTCTTTGTTGTCATTGTCTTCCTCAGCCAACAGGATTCCTAAAGATGTTTCAGTGGCTGAAATGTACAAAAGAAAAGGCTTCCCATGAATAGGAGGCATAAGAATTGGAGGATTGACAAGATATTGTTTGATCTGTGTTAAGCTTTGCTCACAATCCTGGCTCTAATTGAATTTCACACCCTTATGTAAGGTCTTTGTGAAGGGTTGTGATCTATCTGCCAATTGTGAAATAAATCTACGAATAGATTGAAGCATTCCCTATAGTCCTCTCATTTGACTGATGTTCCAAGGTGGTGGCATGTCCATTATTGCTTGTACTTTCTCTGGATCTACTTCAATTCCTTTTGCAAAAACAATATATCCCAACAATTTCCCTAATGTGATAACAAATGCACATTTCTTAGGATTGAGCTGAAGATTGAATTTTTCCACACAATCTAGGATGGGTCCCAAATCTTGTAGATGAGTATTGTGTTTAGCGCTTTTGACCAAGGTGTCATCAACGTAGTCCTCCATGGTTCTATGCATCATATCATGGAAAATTGTAGCAATAGCCTGCAGATATGTAGCACCAGCATTCATCAAACCAAATGGCATCACATTCCAACAAAAGGTTCCCCATGCACATGTGAAAGCTATTTTCTCCTGATCTTCTGGTGCAATTTTTATCTGATTGTATCCAAAAAAACCATCCATAAGTGAGTACATGTCATAGCTAGCCATCATGTCCATGATCATATCAATATTAGGGAGAAAAAAGTCATCTTTAGGACATGCCAAGTTAAGCTCATAGAAGTTTGTACAAACCCTAATAGATTTATCGTGCTTGGAAACATGAACAATATTGGATATCCATTTAGCATAATCAATTGCATGGATGAAACCAGCCTTTAGGAGTTTCTCCAATTCTGCTTTGACGAGCAATGCAACATGAGGGTGCATTTTCCAAAGCTTCTATTTAACTGGTTTGATGCCTGGTGCTATGGACAAATGATGCATGATAAGATCAGGATCTAATCCTGGCATGTCATAATATGTCCAGACAAAATTTATTTTCTTTTCCTTGAAAAAGGCAATGAATTGTTCCTTATCTTTAGGTGATAATGACTACCCCAGATGTATCATATGAGGATGTTCTTCTGTGCCCAAGTTAATTGGCTGCGTTGGCTCTATTTACACTGATGATCTCTCCTAAAAGTGACTGGGAAGGACATCAAATATCTCATCCGTGGGTGCCTCAGAGAGGTTTTCACCCTTGGATATGTCTTTTGTTTTTACTTTTTTCAGATCCGACACTGCCACAATGTGGTTTTCACCATCGGACCTCTTGCATTTTTTCTTTTTAATTGTGTGATTGAGATATTTGATGTCAGCCTTAGTCATGTTGATACTCGACTCATTGGTGGAAGAAGTTACAGGTTCAATAACATTTAGGTAACAGGCAAGAGTGTAGTCATTTTGGAATGTGGGGACTTCATTAGATGCATTGGGGTTCTAGTCTATAAGCTCAGGATGTGTGAGTGAGAGAGTAGTGGCTGGTTCAATCACGTTCATAGTATAGTCATTAAGTGTGTGGACCAGCAATTCGATACCTACGGTGACTTCATCCATAGGTATGTTCAAATGCCTTGAAGTATGAACATTAGTAATTGATGACTCTAGGACACTAGTTAGATCAAACCCTCGTGACCTAACCCTAGACATTTCACCCACTTCAATTTGATTTTCATAGACATGCACTTGGTCAATGTCTTTATCAGTAGTAGCTTCTGAAAGATTTTCAAACTCATATTCCTTAGAATCAGTGCTACATGGTGAGAGATTATAGAACTCTCCCACAGTGATAGGGACATAGTCTCCTTGATCCTCTGGATTCTTACACAAATACTCAACACGACATGACTGACTAGATTCTCCCTTTTCTGAATGATATTTGAGTTGCTAGCAATTGTCCTCAAAAGAATCACTAGTATCATCCACAATGCTAACATGTGGCACAAAGTCATCTGGCTCAGCAAAGAATTTAGTGAGATCATAACGGATAGGATACGGATAGGAATCCTCATCATCAGATTCTTCCTCTTGAGTATCTGACTCATCTTGCGACTCAATTTCAGATAAACTCTCAGGTTTGGGGATGAATTTATTTGATCCCAAATGGAAAGGGACCTTCTTAAATCCTAGGCCCATTATATCACTATTGCTTTGAGCTCTTGTTTTGATAGGATCAATTAGGCCATTTTTATTACACCCAATAGGGCCAGTTCCCTTGTAACCAAAATGCTTCATAAGCCTAAGACTAGGTCCATATTTCTTAGGAGCGATTTCTCAAGCTTGTTCTGTTAGGTCCATTGGAGCCTCTTCTTTATAAAGCCATGCAACAATGGCTCTATTTTCACTTTCATCTTCTAAGGGAATTGTAGCCTTGACAAAAGAGCCATTAAACTTGGTCTGAGGTGTCAGCACGAATGAATTCTTTTCTTTTGAGGGCCTCCCATAATGTCAAGGGGACTCTAAGAGAGATGTTAATGATAGCATTGGTTCCATGTGGTACTCTCCCATACCAGTTTCTTTCAGTTTAAATGACTTCTCAATTTGTTTTAGCTTATTGTCATGATAATCAGTGGACTCATGATTAGTAGGGACAAAATTTTCAACAGCTTTGAGCATATTGCAAGTGTAGCTAGTAGTGGCAAGAATAGTAACTTCGGAGCCATGAAATGGGAATTTGATGCATTGGTGGTATGTGGATGACATAGTGTGCATCTCATGTATCCATGGTCATCCCAATAGAATGTTGTAGGCCAAGGGAATGTCAATCACCTGACAAGTGACATCCCTTTCAATAGGACTGACGCAAATTGGTAAAACCACAAGACCTAGTGACTTTTGTTCCACTTCATCGTATGCTTTAATAGTGATCTTTTATTGGGGATCAACAAAGTCCTTAGAATAATACAATTGTCTTAGAAGAGCAGCAAAGACAATATTTAGGCCAGCGTCGTTGTCAATGAGTACTCGACAAACACGTGTCTGGTGGATCATAACCTTAATGTGTAGAGGCTAATTGTGTGGGTGATTCAGCAAGTTGTCATCCTCCTTAGAGAAGGTCATAAGATAAGGTGAGGTCAGGTGACCTACCATGGATTAAAATCGCTCAAGATCAAGGTCTTGAGGAACATTTTCCCCAGTGAGGGCTTTGTCCAGAATTCTCTTGTGAGTAGGCGAGATTTTAATCAGTTCAAAGATGGAAATCTAAGCATTAGTTCATTTCAACTGATCGAGAACACTATAACTAGTTGTAGTCAAGTTCGTTGTGGGTTTTGCACCTTTACCGGATGGACCAGCAAGGGCTTTGTCTTTGTGTTGTTCAGGATTTGAAGTAGGAGGCACAGGGCCTTTGAGCACCAACTTGGTGTGAGAGCGAGTAACAGTGTTAGCACAGTGTTGCGAAGACGCATTATCCATTTCATTGGAAGTAGGGCCCCTCAAGACAAATGATGTCTTGGGTTTGTTGTTATCTTGCTTGCCCTTTATGGTAATAATGTCGCAGTATTCAAAATCTACAGGTTCAACCATGTGAATGACATTGTAATCATTGGAATATGTATAGTTGACCTTATTGTAGGGTTTTGGTTTCGAAGTCTCTCCTTTTTCATAAGTTGGGAAAGGTTCTTTGAATGCCTTGTGATCCGAGTTTTTGTTATGTCCGTCTACCACAAGATCACCGGCATCAATCATGTCTTGGACTTTATGGTGCAAGTTTATACAGTTGCTAGTTTTGTGTCCCTTGTTTTGGTGATACTCACAGAATGAGGTCTCATTCCACCATGGTGGACATGGTTGTGGATCATAGGGACGAGGGTTATCCATTAGTAAAATAAGCTTGTGTTGCAGCAATGTTTTGTAAACCACATCCAAAGGTTCTCCCAAAGGCGTATACTCTCGCTTAGGGCATGTTGTGCATGAGTTTCTCGGTTTGTTCCCAGACATCTTATTGTCAAGGGGAGATTTCTTAGCATTTTTGGTCGCTTTGAGGCAATCTGTGAGATTAAATGCCGCTTTAGCTAGTTTGGGTATGACATTGTCAACAACTCCATCATGTACAATTTTTCAGTTCTTGTTGACATGTTTGGTTTTATCCTTGTTGGAAGTGGAACCTTGTTTTGTGTCTCTCTGAAGAGTGAGTTCACCTTTCTTGACCATAAATTCTTCGATACGGATAGCCTGTGTAATCATCTCTTCAAAGGTACATGGACCTTGTAGTTGGACTCTATACTCGAAATTAGGTAAGAGGTTTTCAGTGAAAATGTCAAGCTTCTCCGTTTCTGGGATTTTACAGGAATACTTAGTGTATAGTTGTCTCCACCTTTGGAGGAAAGTGATCACCAACCTTTTGTTTAAGGTTGCATAGATCTCAAATATTGATAGGGTGTTGTATGTTATGAGAATATTGCTGAACAAATGAATTGGCAATTTCATCAAACGTCTTGATACCAGGAGGTAAATGTGAGAACCACTCCAAAGCCTGACCACCTAGGCTTCTAGGGAATAAACGCATGAGGTATGTTTGATTGTGTATAAACTCCATAGACAAAGCACCAAATTCTCGCAAATGATCTTGGAGATCAGTAGTACCAAAGTACTTGTCATATTTGTTTAGTTCTATGCCTCGTGGGAAAGGTGACATGTTTATACTTTTGTCAAATGGAAATGAACAAAGAGCATCCAATGTGTATGTCTTTGTGGGTTTCTCTTTCTCATGCATCATCTGAGCCAATTGGTCTTGCATAATTTTCAATTGTTTATGGAGTTTAGAGGTCTCAGTTTCTTCTTCAGTTTTGACAATGGTTTCTACATTGAAATGAGATGGTAACTTTGCTCCCTCTTGGGCAAGTTTGAGAAAGTATTTTTCTTTCTCTTCATTGATTAGGATTCCCATGACCTTTTGGAAGTTTTTGTCTCTTCGAAATTTTGCTATGTGTTCAGGGAGTATTTTTACCTCTTCCTATTCTTCATCAGTGTCATAGTCTTTCTCTTTCTCTTTGTCATTCCTAGGTGGTTCTTGATATCGACTATGACTACCATGTTCAGGTTCACGATTATTCATTATAGGAACGTGTTCAGTTTTTGTATGTTGTCTTTCAAAAGGGTCTCTGGAGAAAGGATCATACATCGTGTTTAGGAATGCAAGACATCTACCTGTCTTAGTATCCTCTTGGTAAAAAGGATTCCTAATTTGTTGCAAATTTATGGAAGATTTTTGTTGAACTTGAGATTGTAGACACCTAAAAATCCTTTAGAAAATAAAGTATTTTTATTTTCTGAAAAAGTCCTGATGACATCATCATTAATTAATTAATTAATTTTTATGCCATTAAATCCCTTTATCTTAATTAAAAATATTTAATTAAGGAATCCCTCCCAAAAATGTTTAAATCTTATTTAAATATTATTTCCTTATTTATTAATTATTTAATTAATAAATTGACAAAAATCCTAAAATAAATAAAAAATTTATTTTTTTCCCAAAAACTTGGCCAATTTCTTTATGACCAATAACCTCTTCCAAAATCTTCTAATCCTTCTTTAATTTTGATTAAAGGCTAATCCCATCATTTCCTACCCCTAATCCCAACTCAAAATATTTAATTAAGATTAAATATTAATCCTCATGTTTATTAAAAAAGTTTTAATAAATATCTCTTCAACCCAAACCCTTGAAATAAATAAAACTTTATTTATTTCCTAAAAATCTAATTTATCCTCATCCTAAGAAGTTCTAGACTCTTCTAGAAAGTCTTCATCCTCATCCTAGGAAATTCTAGACTATTCTAGAAAGTCTTTATCCTCATCCAAAGTCTAGACTCTTCTAGAAGATGTCTTTAAACCTAATCCTAATCCCCTCCTAACCTTGTCACATTCCCTAAACATGGGTTAAAAACTTACTAACCCAAGCCAAAGTTAACAAATATCTCCTCCTTCACCCACCCTCATTAAATGCCATCCACTTGCCTATCCCTAAGCTAATCCTAAACCATCCTAATCCATCCTCTAATCATTTTCACAAGCCTAAGCAAGCTTAAAACCTTCCTAATCAAGTCCAAGTCGAATTTGTTCTCATCACCCTCAAAATATCTCAACCATAAAACTTTATGAAGTCCACTAGGTCATAAATGACTCTTACAAGCCCTTTTATTGCTCTTACAAGTCATTATGAGGGTCTTTATGAAGATTTTATCCCTTGAGCCTCCTTTGTTGACTCATCCTTCCCCTTTCCTCCATCCTCTCACCATGTGACATGTGTCACTCCTTGATTGGCTATAAGGAAGCACAATCCATGTGCTCTCCTCTCATGCAATCTGAGCCCTCCATAAGCTTTTTCCCATCCTTGCATCTTAGCCCTCAAACCCTCAAGCCTCTTGCCTATAAATTGGATCCTTCCCCTTTGCAAAATAACACAATCCATGAAGTAAAGTCATAATGTCATTTTGAGAAGCCATTTTACATCAAAACCATACACTCACACCCAAATTCCAACTCCATTTGAAGCCCTTTTTGAAGCATAAGCTTGAGCATACATCCTATCTATTTAGACAAAGCTACTCAACAAGAGAGCTTCTCATTGAGAGAGTCCATTAATGTCTCATATTCTCAATTGAGAGCTCATCTTAGTCTATCTTGAAGTTTATGAATTTTTTTTAGTTTGTAGAAGCTTTATTTAAATTTGGTTTCTATTAGCATACTAACATTGCTCATATACATTTTGGCACGCCCGGTGGGACCCCGCATGGGTCATCTTCATTAGCTTTTTTAGTCAAGTTTTGTATGTTATTTTCTGATTTTGGCTAATTTTTCTTGTTTTTGTGATTGGTAGGATTGTATAAATTGGTTTTGTAGGTCCACATGAGCATGAAGAAGACAAAGGAACTCATAATCTATCTCATAGTGTTTGCAGATTTTTCAAGCTTATAGGTGGACAAAGAACTTGAAATTCTTCTTCCTCTTCTTGTCTATATTCTTCTTATTCCATCTACTTCTTCTTCTTCTTTTTGTGGGAGATCTTGGCCATTTTTTTTTAGGAAGCAAAATCATACACACTTCTTTTTAGTGCTTAAAATGAACCCCCAAATCATACTTAAATCCATTGAAAAATTAAAAATTTGCAAGAAAGAAAAAATCTTTTAACAAGTGAAACTAAACCAATCTAATCATTTGCATCCTTGCAACATCAAGGTTTTAGATGCATGCATGCAAAATTAGGAACACTTCATTTTTGGGAATTTAAAAAGAACTTCAAGTTTCCATTTCAAAAGGTTCAAAATCAACACTAAGTGCACACTAAAGTTCTTTTAAAAAATCTCATGAAAACTAAGAGTCCTAAATGGTTGCCAAAAATTGTCCTAAAAGCTTTGTTATTTGTTCCAAACAAATGTCTTATTGCAAAATCTTGAATGTTTCTTAGGATTTTCATGCATCAAAACAATCTAGGAATATCATTTTTGGGCTTAAAATATGCAAACTAGAACACAAAATCTTGAATGAAAACCAAAGTCCAAAGAGTCATTTTCACTTTTGAGTCCAAAACAATCTTGAATAATCTAAGGTTAAAACAAAGCACTTCAAAGTTCTTAAAACAACACACAAAATCTCAATCTTGAATGCTCAAAAGAAAACACTTGAATGTTTAACCACTTTTCTTTGAATGCATATTGCTAAAATCACTCTTGAATGCCATGGATTAAAATCAAATTTTTCTTGAATGCATGATTAAAACAATAAATCCAATCTTGAATTCTAAGGATCAATTAACCATTGCAATATCAAACACTTCATTTGGAGCTTCTAAAAATTGAACAAAACAAATCTCTTTTCCACATGCAATCTAGGTAAAGTTTGATTTTTGGACATTTAAGAAACCTTGTTAAGTTAAAATACAAATTTGCAAAAATCAATTTGAGTAGTTCCTTGGACTCACCTCTTTTCTAATCACCCATCAAATATTAACCATTGGTTGCAATCTCAGCGCCATTTATGGGGATGGGTCTACTTGAAAAAGGTGTTAAATGTTCCACAATCTAACTCACTCACTTGGTCTTTGAATGTTTGCTTTAACTTTATCAAAATTCTTAAATGATCAAAACTCTAGATTAAATCGATCACACTTCAAGTTTGGGCACTAAAATTGAACAACAACTGACGTGGAGAGCCTCCGGGCGCGCGCTTGAAATCGAATCTCACACACTTTTATTTTGGGCTTAAAAAAAACTCACACTCAATCTTGAATGCCTTAAAGAAAAATCAATTGATACTTGATGTGGAGGGCCTCCGGGCGCACGGGTTTACCTTCTTGTTGACCCTAACTCTTCTTCTTGTTCGCATTCTTCGATCAATTTTATTTTTGTTGACGCTTCAAAGTTGGAATAAACATTGTATCTTAAACATGAGTGCTTGCAAAGTCTAGATCAGAAAACTTAAGCGTTAGTTGGAAAAGAATTCTGTCTTTTAGCCCAAGATCATCCAAGTCTTCTCTCCCCTTGTCGTCTTTCGAGGCCATCTTGGGTGCATAAGATTAGGATCCAAAATCTTGTCTTAGCTTTTTAGGAGGCCTGCTTGGGGATTTCATCACCCCTTGGGATGACCTCAACTCCAGCGTTCCGACGGAGTATAAAGATCGAAAGGTGAATCCAAAGACACCTCTCTTGGGATCAAAATTTTGTCACTCGGGCTAAGCCTCAAGGAACTTTATACCCTTGAGAAGTGAAAGAGGAGAAGTGGGTTACCGCTCCTCTCGGCTGTGTGACATCTTTTTGGTTTCATCTACGGATTTGGACCTCACGTACCTTGCGTATATCGAGGACTCCCTAGCTAAACCAAATTTCATCCTTGTAGAAAGCTTCCTAGGATGTTGGTGTATTTGATGTGCTTGCTCAAAACTTTTGTCTGCTTTTTTTTTCATAGCTTTTGAATGAATGTTTGCCAATTTTGGTCGAAATCCCAGAAAAGTAGAAATCTCCTAGCTCAAGGCATACTTAGCGTAGTCACTGCCTTATCAGAAAATCATCCAAGCTCCCCTGTTGCAACCAAATATATCTAGTTCTTTGACTTAGAACAATCCCAAATCCAAAGTCCATCCAAATCATCCCCCCAGCCAGCTAGCAACCCAATCCAAAATCACCCAAGCTTTTAAAGAGTTGTTGTCACTTTGCTAGATTTTGCTATCCAATCAATCCTACCAATCAACCAATCTCACCAAGGTTATCCCTTTGACAGAGCATTGTCTAGGGTAATCCAGCTTTGTCACTTGTATCAATCATCACCTTGAGCTAAAGGTTGGGATCCACAAGTGGTCAATCTCGTGTCATGCCCATAGGATCATTAGTCTATCCTCAAGTTGACACAGCCACCACCAAATCTAGTGCATAGGAAAGCAAAATTCTCACCTTTTGACAACATGCCCTTGAATTCTTCCATCCACAGGAAAGCCAAAAATCTCCAGCCAATCCTCCTTAGGTCTGTCATGCAACTTTGACTCTCCCTAGGAAATCTTTCATCAGCCAATCCAAAATTTGTGCTTAATCCAAATCCAACCATGAGCTTTCATGTTCATCCATATGCACGACCCCATCCCCATCAAACTCATCATCAAAGCATGAAGTACCAATCCTATCATGATGTGTTTGGTCGCATTGTCCTTGCTCCCGCCACCTCCTATTCCAATGATGATGAAAATCTTGTTGACTATGACGGGTATATTGAAAGCCTTAGAAACATTCCCCCAAGCATCCCCCAAAATCAAAGAGTTATTCCAAACTATCTAGTCATGCCATCTGATATTCTAGCTTCCCCTCCATCACCCCATCAACCAAGCTTCCAATCTTCCACCCCCATCACACTAGCTATTCCTGTCAATCCACCTCCACCTTCGACACATGAGTCTCCAAGGAATCTCCTAGAGGAAATACAAGAAAAGTTGCCTCCAACAGTCGATAAGCCATGTCATCTAATCCAACCATGTGAAGTAGTCAGTGATGAAGCTTCCCCATCTATAATATCACCTCCATCTCCCATAGCTATCATCCCCATACCATCCATCAAATTGCTTAAAATCCTTCCACTTCCCGCAAGCATCAAAATCCCACCACCTGTCAAATCCCTCCAAATCCTATCCACATCGCCTCCAAGCATTTTGCAAATCTCTCGTAATGACCCTTATGCATCCATCTTCTACTCACCCATCTCCACTACTGAATCACCCATCTATCCATCCGCTGCCTTTGAAGAATCCATCCCTTCACCTCCTATCGCACCATCCACTCCAAACCAATCCTATCAAGATCCTGTCCAAAAGCATGTTGACATCCCCCAAAGCATAAATGAAGATATAATCGTACCATGTCTTCCATCCATAGTGCAGTCACCATCTTCTCCATCTCCAAAACCTCAAGCCATATCTCCTCCACTACAAGATATCTTGTCATCCCACCAGCTACATCAAGATCCTATCCTTCCATCTCTCCCGCTCCATGCTTCCATCTTACCAACTATCCAAGCTATTCCACCATCTATAATCTACCCTCTTGGTTCACTTACATTCATCCATGGTGGCCCTCTCTCAGCAGAAGAATTAAGAACAGTATCTCCCCATTGCAATACACCTAATAAATCACTTCTACCATTTTTTGCAAGCAAAAAGTTTCCTCAGCTTGTTCAAATGCTCAATCGATGGCATTATCAAGGTCAAGGTTTAGGACCACAAGAGCAAGGAATCAGAGAGCCTATTATTGCACAAAAAAATCTAGGATTTCATGGTCTTGGATATGTATCCAAAGGCTCACCATCTAAAGGTGTTGGTACACCACACCCCCAAACCAAGCCTATCTCCAAGCCCACCATGCCAGCCTCCCATCACTCCTTCAAGAAATCTTATGTCATCCCCCCTCCACCATCTTTGCAACCCAAAACAACCTACCATATCCCCCCTTCATCCGCTAAATCCATTTTGGGTCCCTATGTCCCAAAATCTACCATCCTCCATCCTCCTATTAGCCATCATAAAAATCCTATTCCATCCATTCCTATGCAAGATCAACAAAGGCACATATCAGGGCACATAATCCATCATCATCCCCCTACATGCTCTTTCATATCCTCTCCATCTCACAAAGCTTCTCCTAACCATCTTCCCAAAGCTTACCACAACAATGTGAATGCCAACTTCAAAATGCATAAAGCTAAAAATCCACATCCTAGGCAATCATATGTCTATTCTAAAAGACATACTCCAAAAAGGCAAAATCCAATCAAAGAATGCAAAACAATGCAAAAGCCTATGAAAAGAAAATCCAAAACCATGTGGATCCCCAAGAAAAAAGTTGAAACCCAATGCATAATGCCATCCACCATTGCTAATCCCCCATCTAGTGACTCATGTCCCCCATCTCCTAACTCCATCTTGGGTGCCTATATCCCCAAGCACGCTTCCACAAATCCTCCATCATGCCTGCATCTACCATCTATCCCCCATATGCTCTTTTTACACCCGTCCCAACATGTGCCAATGTTGCTCTTGCAAGCATCCCCATCTCATGCTCCTTTCCAACCTTTTCATCCCTCCATATCTTACCATCAATCCCATCTAATCCAATCTATTGCATAAATCACACATCCGGTGTACCAACAACTAGCAACAAAATTGAACATTCCAACAGTTAGTGAAAAATCCCAAAAAAGCCAAAATAGCTGAAGAAAGCCAAAATCATTCCAGCTAAGTCCAAAGTCAAAAATTCAAAAAAAGAAAAGAAAAATAAAGCGTCCACTGGTGAAAACTTGGCAATTCAAGCACCTTGGACAAGTACCATGATGAAAACTTGGCAAACAAGCCTCATGCGTAATCCTGCCATCCCTAGCTTAGCCTATCACCCTCATGCTTTTGGTCATCTTTTGACATCCAAATCCATCTTCCAATCTATCCACCTATCCTGCACCCTCTATTTTCCATCTCACACCGTCCACTAATCTCCTGCAACTTCAACCAATCATCCCAGCTATCATCCATCTCCCTAGCCCCTTCAGCTTTTTCCATCCTAGCTTCAATCCTATCACATCCATCGTAAGACCTCCTTCAGCATGTCATCTTCTAACTAGGGGCACTGTATTCCTTGGAGATCTTGTCTTGTTCATCCTCCCTTGTCATTGGTATCTAGCTCTAGGCTATCCTCATGGAAACCCAATGTCATCTCTTTATATCCATCATCATCCTAGCTATCTACCATCTTATCCAACCATATATCCTACTCCTCTAGCTATCCTTGGTCACAAAATCTCTCATCATCATTGGATGCATCCTGCCAAATCCATATCTTTTGCTATCACCCCACCCTTAGCTTTCGCATCTTGCACAACATCGAACCATCCCGCTATCCTATCATCCTGAGCTTTTGCCTGCTTGTAGCTATCTTGGTCCGTTAGCTTGTACCATATCTTGATTAGCTCACTTGTAAATATCTTGGTCTGTCAGCTTGTACATCCTCTTTAGCTTAGTAACATTGCATCTATCCAGCGTTTGTGTCAGTTCATCCTTGATCAACATCTTCCACACATCGCACAACCCTTGGTTAGCTATTCCAATGCATCCTTTAGCTAGATCTCCTGTCACCAAAGTGCTATCCTTCTTAGTTCAACTTGCCAGATGCATCACCCATCCAGATCCATCAGCTTAGGTGCTCTCCAATAGATCCTTGTAGGATATGGCTTTCCTCATGTCTGATCTTGGTCCGTTAGTACCTCGTCCTACCCATCTCATTGGCAAATGGTTCTCTTTTGGATTTTTGCTTTCTTTTGATTTGGAATCTTCCCTTTTGGGTCTTGAAATATCTTTTCCAAGCAATCTTTTTGTTTCCTCCTCAAGGTTGCCACGATCTTCCATATCATGGTATGCTACGAATGGGGCAATCTAAGTGTAAGGTCTTGATCAAGTCTTTTGTTTATTTTTCTTTTATGCTTGTGGGTTACCTAGTGTCATTTCCACGCTGCTTCCTTTGGGATTCATGTGTGATATTGGGGCAATCCTTGTGTGTTTTTTTTGAGTCAGTTCGTCAGTCCTTTGGACGATTGGTGAAAAGGCCTTGATGTTCTTGGTAACCTTGGCAATTAACCAACAGTCCTATAGCAAATCTAGTGCTCAACTACATGGTGGTACTTCTCTTTGAAGTATCCCCCTGCTCAAAAAAGCTTCAATGGTTTTCCTTCATCTCCATTATCCCCCATCCATATCTAGCATCCGTCTCTCCTACCCCAGCTTATGCATCAGTATCTCTTTGAATCACTCATCACTCTTAGCTTTAGGGATCCACAATCCTAGTCTTAGGGATCCACCAATCCAAATCAATCCACCAAGCCTCATCTTTCGAGATCCACAATCCTAGTCCTAGGGATCTCCAAAACCCATCTTCCACCAATCTGACTCTTTGAAATCCTGTTGCATCAACTTTATAATCCCCTCATCCATCTCCCTATCCTGGATTCCTTTTTATAGCGCTCTGCTCCTTCATCCTCCACCTTCCCTAAAGTCTTAAGCTTGCTTCCTCTTGTGCATCTGATTCTCCTTTATCATCCTCCCATAGTGAGAGTTTGAGCTAATTGAGCCCCTTCTCTTTGCCAATCTGAGTCTTCTTGCTCATCTCAAATTCTTGTACTTTTCAAGAAGTCGTCGAGCCTCGCTTTCTCTCCCTGCCGCCTTCTTGAGGGGGCATCTCACAGTCCATTCTCTCCTCTTCTGCTCTAGCCTTGGGCATCTTATTTTCTTATCTTTGATGCCATGCCACTTGCGGCATCACATCAAAGAGGGGCAAAATGTAGACACCTAAAAATCCTTTAAAAAATAAAGTATTTTTATTTTCTGAAAAAGTCCTGATGACATCATCATTAATTAATTAATTAATTTTTATGCCATTAAATCCCTTTATCTTAATTAAAAATATTTAATTAAGGAATCCCTCCCAAAAATGTTTAAATCTTATTTAAACATTATTTCCTTATTTATTAATTATTTAATTAATAAATTGACAAAAATCCTAAAATAAATAAAAAAATTATTTTTTGCCCAAAAACTTGGCCAATTTCCTTATGACCAATAACCTCTTCCAAAATCTTCTAATCCTTCTTTAATTTTGATTAAAGGCTAATCCCATCATTTCCTACCCCTAATCCCAACTCAAAATATTTAATTAAGATTAAATATTAATCCTCATGTTTATTAAAAAAGTTTTAATAAATATCTCCTCAACCCAAACCCTTGAAATAAATAAAACTTTATTTATTTCCTAAAAATCTAATTTATCCTCATCCTAAGAAGTTCTAGACTCTTCTAGAAAGTCTTCATCCTCATCCTAGGAAATTCTAGACTATTCTAGAAAGTCTTTATCCTCATCCAAAGTCTAGACTCTTCTAGAAGATGTCTTTAAACCTAATCCTAATCCCCTCCTAACCTTGTCACATTCCCTAAACATGGGTTAAAAACTTACTAACCCAAGCCAAAGTTAACAAATATCTCCTCCTTCACCCACCCTCATTAAATGCCATCCACTTGCCTATCCCTAAGCTAATCCTAAACCATCCTAATCCATCCTCTAATCATTTTCACAAGCCTAAGCAAGCTTAAAACCTTCCTAATCAAGTCCAAGTCGAATTTTCTCTCATCACCCTCAAAATATCTTAACCATAAAATTTTATGAAGTCCACTAGGTCATAAATGACTCTTACAAGCCCTTTTATTGCTCTTACAAGTCTTTATGAGGGTCTTTATGAAGATTTTATCCCTTGAGCCTCCTTTGTTGACTCATCCTTCCCCTTTCCTCCATCCTCTCACCATGTGACATGTGTCACTCTTTGATTGGCTATAAGGAAGCACAATCCATGTGCTCTCCTCTCATGCAATCTGAGCCCTCCATAAGCTTTTTCCCATCCTTGCATCTTAGCCCTCAAACCCTCAAGCCTCTTGCCTATAAATTGGATCCTTCCCCTTTGCAAAATAACACAATCCATGAAGTAAAGTCATAATGTCATTTTGAGAAGCCATTTTACATCAAAACCATACACTCACACCCAAATTCCAACTCCATTTGAAGCCCTTTTTGAAGCATAAGCTTGAGCATACATCCTATCTATTTAGACAAAGCTACTCAACAAGAGAGCTTCTCATTGAGAGAGCCCATTAATGGCTCATATTCTCAATTGAGAGCTCATCTTAGTCTATCTTGAAGTTTATGAATTTTGTTTAGTTTGTAGAAGCTTTATTTAAATTTGGTTTCTATTAGCATACTAACATTGCTCATATACAAAGATGACCTGGCAGGTGAGGGAGATCGTGAAGATGCCTCACTAGCCAAACTGGATACAGATTGCATAACAAAAGGTAAGCGACCTCTGTCGTGATTACGACCCCTAGCACAACCATGTCTAAGGTTATAGGGATAAAATATGTTACCGCTTCTAGTTGTGACAGTCATAGACAAGGACAAGAAGCTAGAACCTGGACAAGGACTACACTAAGACTGAGTCTCAAAAAGGGCAAGATAATAGTAAGAATGTTGTTAACTAAGGCACAAATGGTTTGATTTAAAGGCTAGAACAGCTAGAGATTATGACCAATGTGACACAAAGTATGACAAGCATTAAGACAAGGACCAAAAAAAAAAAAAAAACTTATGAGACGAGACTAGTCAAAGTACAAGACACAAGTCTGTTTTAAGACTGTTTGCAGATAGAGAGTGATAAACGGATGTAGAAAAAGATGACGTGCAGGCCGCAGATAGCTAAAGTAGACCCAAATTGGTAATGCTGACACAAAGTCTCGCGCGAGAAACCTTTACAGGCCACGCGAAGAAGTTTCCTAAATTGCGTGAAAGTCAATAACGATGTTTTAATTTCATGCAAAGAAGTTCATAGGGTCGCGAGAAGACTGACGACAGAGGTTTAATTTCGCACAAGAACAAAATGATTTTGCACGAGGACCAGATAATTTTGCGTGAGACCAAAATGATTTTACGCGAGAAGGTAGACTAGTTTTACAACAACAACTGATTTTGACAAGGTTTCTAGACTTTTTAGATCGTTTTAGTAAGCAAGCAGATAAACAGGCACGTAGAATAGCAAGCAGGTGATATCAAGCATGTCTGAAAACAATGAGCAAGGGCAAAAGCAACCTTGCACATTAACAATCAAGTGACTTAGTACACGCTAATTCCTAAGAGAGCTAATTGTGTATGTTTTCGAAAAGTTTTGCAATCATGCATACATCTCTAGAAAATAAAAGTTGGCCTCTCTAAGGTTTTTAGTAATGTTTTGACTCTGTAACTTTTATGACTCATAGGGGTGACCTCCAATCCTGGTGCACTGAGGTTTCAACACAGTCCGAGAACTTAATCTTCAAGAGCTGTTGGGGAGATCTGACAACTCACAATGAACCACACCCATGAAGATTTCTTCCACAAGGACATTTATATAGCGGTTGTCACTACCATGTCAAAAATGGCTATTACTGCTCAAGGTTTCATCAATGTAGTTTTCCCTGTAGAGGGATTGTCTACTACGGTTAACGCTCTCTAAAGGTGACCAAATCACAATAGTGTACCACAAGGGGAATTAGCTTCTAGATTCAAGGTCTTGACACCTTTTCACTTTTAGCCCAATCAAAGCAGACAGATTAATCTGACACACTAAACTAAGAGTATCTCTTAAAGATCTATGATATCAACTTCCAGTGATCTATCAACCTCTTCGGAGAAAGGATGCTTCAATCAACAAGTTGAAGATTCATCTATCTACGAGATGCTCAAAGTATCCTCCCCACCTACAAGGAATCTATCATAGAGAGGAGTTTCACTAGCAACCCACTCTCTCAAGATCCACGAATAGTGTTCATGAGGCCTAATTACTATGTGTATACAACTGTTAATTCCTGATAGCAAATCTATCCAAAAGTAGTCAAAGAGCACAAGGTGGTACACTTAATGCTTTAACTAATGCGAGGTGAGTCCAAAGATGTTTAACATTTAACCCCTCACACAAGCCAAAATGAGTCCACAACTCAGAAACTAGTGAGTTTTAGAAAGCACAAAAGGGTTGCCTAGTGGAGCATTTAATGTTTCTTTCTTGTAGACCCCTCCCCTTTAATTTGGTGCTGATCTTGCAACCACAGGGTGAAACAAGGGGCCGATGGATTTAGCAAATCCAATAACCCAAAATAGCTATCTAAATCTATCACTAGTACCTAAGCCTGTTAAATGAATACTAACAGAGATCACACCCTAGTATCAAATTATGCATGTATTGTAAAATAAAAACATGGAAGGAAACACACACAAGCTTCACATGAGAGATGTTTGTTTTAGATCCAAATGAATTGTTATTAGCCGAGGAAGGTTACTTGGTGATCCTCACAACGTGCTTAGTAGATTTTACCTAATTTTTAACAATTCTTGTGCTATTTTCGAAGCTAGCAAAAGCGAGATGCATTTTTATTTTCTTTTATTTTCTTTTTTTTTGTCATATTTGGATGGCCTTTCTTTCTTCCTTGCTGTTTTCCAAAAAAAAACCTGCAATAAAAATTATTGATTAAAATTTCAAGATTTGCATCATGAGTTAACAATTTTTTTTTTATGAAAACACAATTTATTTTTATTAAAAATAGAATTATGATCCAAAAAATCTGAAATTTTTACTGTAGTCTACAGAAAGTGTCCCAAATTGGCAATAAAAATTTCAAATCAAAATGTTGAGATTTATCTGATAAATTAATTTTTTTATGGAAAACCATAAAGAATTAATAAAAATATATTTTAAATTTGAAAACTCTAAATTTTTTATTACAATATCTGGACATCATCCTAAACTTTTGGTAAAAATTTTAGATTTTAATTCGATGATTTTCTATGTAAATTAATTTTTCAATAAAAAAGCCATTAACAAATTACTAAAAATCCAATTTTGATCCAAAAATTTTGCAATTTTGATTGTACATGCCAGACATTGTTTTGAATCTACAAAAAAAGAATCAGATCAAAATATTTATTTTATTAGCTCAAATAATTCACATATTAGCTCAAATAATTCACATATGACAAAATCATTAAAAATATACATAAAATAAAGCTTTAATCAAAAAAATCTAAAATTTTGCATGTGATTTTTTCCTATTGTTGAGAACCTTCAGTAAAAATTTCAAACAAAAATTCATCAAGTTGGTCTAATTTTTATGATTTTTATGAAAAATCATAAAAAGGATTAAAAAAAAAGAATTTTGATCTTTCTCAAGAAAATCAAGAAAATCAAAATCCCAATCGCATTGCTGCTATTGAAGATATTAAGAAGGTTGTTACTAATAATGACAATAATATTTCTATCTTGCATGGTATATCTCACCTTATTAATACTCATGCTAATGATTTGATGAAATGTGCTCAAGAGACAGAATATCCTCCTCCTTCCACAATTGTTGAATCTTGTATCCTAATTTCTACACTTCTTTCTAGAATACCTACATATACTCTACCCCTTATGAATACTTCTACCCATGTGTCCACTCCTTTAAGTGTTGGTTTTCCCAGTCTTTCAGTACCTGTGAGTGTTCCTCCTACTTCCATTTGTTCTTCATTTCCTTCATATAATGTAATTCCTTTAGTTACAAGTGAGTCAACTCCAGACTTTTAATCTGATGTCTCTTCTAGTGATAATAGTGATGCCAATTAAAATTCAAACAAGCTTTCTAAACCTAACAATTTCATCAAAATCAAGTTTACAAATACAACTGGTGATTAAGTGGCTACTACATCCTGAGTTACGACCACTTTTTCCTCTTTATTTTGTACTAATCATCAGTATATTCAACTGTATGAGCCTTTTTTTGAGGTGATGACTAAGTTGATTCATGCTCATGTTCTTAACCTTTCTCCTATTCTTCCTATTGATACTAGTTAGTCATTGTCAAACTCTTTTGATTCAAATGCTTTCTATCAATATCACCATTAACTAGGTCATGATACTCAAAAATGTTATGGTTTGAAGAATTCTATTTATTGTATCTGTGAATATGCAGCCTCTGCTAACACACACACTTCAACACAGTCTTTATTTGTGGATTCATCCTGAAATGAACACTGGATTGTTCATCCAAAAATTAGCCGGCAAGGTGACCTGTTGCCTTCTATCTAATGGGATTTTGCTTGTTAGATATCCTCAGATTTGAGGTGTTAAGCAACTAGACCCTCTAAGAACGAAGGATTTAAGAAATGAAATGAGAAATGCATTCTAATCTAAGAACAAGTAAAGGAAACTAGATTAATCATATGCATATTATGCTAAATGAAATTAAGCTAAGGATGCAAATGTATGTAAAATATGAGCAAATGTGAGCAAATGTGAGTATGAATTCCAGCAGCAATTTGATGCAAATTCCAAATTCATCCTCTCACAGAATGAAGAGATGAGGGTCTCTTAAATAGACTTCCTGGAATCCATCAACGGTTGAGATTGATTTCAATCAACGGTCAGGATTAAAGATGAAGTTCAGTCATAAAGGAAGATTCCCAAATTAAAGGGAGTTAACTAATTTAATTTGAGTAGAATAAGGAGTTAACTGATTTAATTCCTTTTTGATCAACAATGAATTGGGAATTTTCCTTTTTGAATTGAAGAAGGACTTTGGAGAGATATTTAATTCAATAAAATGAGATATGCTCTCATAAATATATTTCTTATTTAATTAAATAATTTTATTTAATTAATTAGGGACACTTTCTTATTTAATTAAATAACTATATTTAATTAATTAGGAATTACTCCTATTTAATTAAATAACTTTGTTTAATTAATTAAAGAATAGCCTTCCATTTAATTAAATATTTTTCTTTATTAATTAGAAATACCTTTCCCATTTAATTAAATAATTACATTTAATTAATCAAGATAGGCTTATTTATTAAATTAAATAAATTTAATCCCATAGTACATTAGTCTTAGGAGATAATTTAATTTAATAAAGTATAAATACTTTAAAATTAAATTATAATTAAATCAAGTAGGTTTAATGTGACTAATATGAGTACGTACTATAGGAATTTAATAAGAAATGTGATGAATGCAAATCAGGGTCTTCTGCATCTGACAATTAAGTCAAGTAGCGAGTTAGATCAAGAATGTGTCTAATGAAATAGGACTTTAGCAATGATCAAAATAGACCAGAATTGGTATCATGGCAATGAGCCAATTTTGGGGTATTACATTTATGACCTTATTGATTCTAAGTCTATATATGCTGATGCTCATGTTAATAATGCAAATAAATATATTGTGCCACCTAATCAGAATTTGCAAATTTACACTAATCCTTCACCTTTCCATTTAGTGAATTTTATTAATCAACCTTCTTCTTCTGATTATTATATTAATTATGATGAGAACATACAAGAAGCAAATTATGTGGTTAATCATGTTGAACTAGCACCTCAACCTTTGATTTCTTCTCCATCTGAACCTCAACAGACACCTATTATTAGCTTTAGTCAGTCTAATATGTTTAAGGCACCTAGTGGTCCTCTTTACATCACTGCTAGAGTTGCTCATATTCCTTCTTGTGGTACTTTAGTTGATCCTTCCTTTGTTGTGAATGTTATCACCGAAGAGCACCTTTTTAACAAAGGGATAAATAGAGATACTTATGATTCTACTCTTGTATGGATTCAAACTTGTAATGATATTCTCTATAGTCCTCAAGGTTCTATTACTTTGAAGGTTACTTTATCAGGGAAATAGATATTTACTAACTTTGTTGCTATTTCTACTTCTGATCAATTTCAAGTTAAGCTTGGTATTCCATGGCTTTCTTCCATGCAAGCCATAGCTTCTCCTATTCATAAATGTCTTAAATTTCCTCACGATGGAAACATTGTTACTATTAATCATTCCCTTTATAAACCATCTCATCATAGAGATTGTAATATCCCCATTTCCAAAGTTGAATTTAACCTATAATATTAAATAAAATAATAATATTATTAATATATGATTTTTTATGAAATTGATATAATATAATACTATATCAATTGATATAGTGATATTATGTAAATAATATAATATAATTGTATAATTTTAAAATGATAACAAAATACTAGAAATGACAATTAAATAGAATATAATTATAACAAGTATAAAATTATAATTGTAATAATATTAAATTGAAATATGATAATAAATAATTGATTTTTAATATAGATTATATATCAAGAGAAATATTATATCTAGAAACATTCATATATGTGTGTGTGTGTGTGTGATATGTAATATTATAGATAACAAATTGAAAAATAAAATAAAAGTGATGAGTGCACAACTACTATCAAAACATAACTAATAGGGTCATATTGATATAATATAAATAATGATAACAATACAAATAATTAAGAGCAAAAGACAATGATCATTGCTCTTCCCTCCATCAAGTATGGACTATATAATATAGGTGTAGCGATTGAGATTAGGGGGATAAAAAAAAGAATGCCACAACGGAAGTGCTTCAAGTTTTAACAAGAGCTTCGGAAGGGAAGGATAATACATGGAAAAAAATAAGTGAAGGAGACATACCAGTGTGGAGAGTGCTTTCAGACTTTATGTATCTTGGTCATAGGAGAGCAATTGCAGATGAATATAGAACTAGAATACATGGAAGTATAATGATAAATATATACCTTAGACTTTTTACATTTTTGATAAGAAAGAACCTGAGTGACATAGCATCAGTTGTAGATATACACTTGTATATTACTGACGATACATATGCTCAAATAAACTTATCGAATAGAGAGAATCTAAGGGCTATAAAACTCGGTCATCATAAAGGAAATATTTTCATAGACTCAATGAAAAGTTGCATACAAATTCAAGTCACATAAGTCATCAGAACTAATAAGCACTTCAGGAAATCAGTTTATAACTTTAAATTGATCAATACACACAACCCAAGTTAGCACCATACGAATAAAAAAGGAAGAGACAAAATTATCTCTATAGGAGAATATAACCGAAAGTTCATGAGGTTATGTATAGGAAGAATCAATGACATAAGATTAGAAAATGGTGGAAGGATAAATATCAAATGAACAAAGGGAAGAGTCTATAAATTATTATTTGCAATCAATTTGGGGGTATTCCTCACCATTGTATGCAAATTCAAACATATAAAAGTCACATTTAATAAGAAACTATCTTTTGAGAAGGGAATATCACACATATAAGTCTTCCTCACCATTGTATGAAAATTCAAACATATAAAAGTCACATTTAATAAGAAACTATCTTTTGAGAAGGGAATATCACACATATAAGTATGAGTAAATGTAACATGCCATCAATTTTAAACAGTTGGGCATTTTGACAGTCAACAATTGCATCATATGGGACATAAGAAATAGAGGCAAGTATCCAATTAGACTCTAGATATTATTAAAGTCAAAATAATTTAGACCAAAGGAATAAACAAAAAGAAAAAATAATATAGATACTAATCAGAGTATTCACACCTAGCAGAGTATGGAAGAGCGATCATACTCTTAAAATATTTAACATATTCTATATGGGAGCCTCTCTCCTAGTGTAATCAATCGACCTTGAGAGCATTGCCCATATATTACAAGCTAGATGAACAAGGGATATTACAATGGTATCAGAGCATGATCCTACCATTCTGGAGGGTTAGAGTCATTATACAAATAAAATTTTATGATGTAGAGAGGAAAAATAATTATTATAACATAAAGTATTCGAATTTTGTACAATTATATTTGAAGTACATAAATTGGATTGAGAGAGAAGTCATCAGACCAAGTTAGAAAAGAACATACATACACATAAATCAAACTGATGGGCTCAAGTAAACTTTGCCTTGACCAATTGAAGAATTTGCAAAAATATTACTTAAAGGATTGGTATCAAAATATATTACGTATCAAACCTAGCAAATATGAAATGGCGATATATTAATGTGATAGACATATAGTGAAGAAATCCAATAAGAGAAACATTCTCAAACCCAATTAAGTGACCAAGGCATAACATCTATTGTGGATCAAGCAAGGTATAGGAAATAATAGATATTAGATCAAATCAGGACTTGGTTATGATTAACTAAGTAAAGAACTTGTCATTTGCATCAAATTGGAAATAAAGAATAGAGCAAGTGCAATCTAAAGTGAATGTTAAAAATTCTAGTATGGAATTAAGGTAGAGAGATAACCTCTTTCAAAGAATTCGCAAGATATTCTATAATTGAATATTCTTAAGGAAGTGAAGCAAGGAATCAAGTATTCTCTGAAGGACAATATATGTTGTTAAGGAAAATCATATCCATATATAAGGATGGATACACCTAGAGTGGGTATCCATAAGGCCTAGGATGAGGAATAATTCCCTCATAGGAAGGATGGATATATCAAGATTGATTGTCCATAAGATATTAACAAGATGAAGCAATGTGAGGAGACTATATGCTCCGTGTTTGCATTGTGTCTTCATGTATTAATGTGTCTACATCATGTCTTCATACACTAATGTATATACATATTATGCATGCATTTTATTGTTATATATCTTAGTATATGTTTCTTAGTGAGTACCAAGAAGCATGTGCATTCTCAATGAGTGTCAAAGTAAGGCCATCCTTGAGGAGTATTGAGCATCATGAAAATTCTAAGTAAGTGTTGAGATTGAAGACATTATGTCAAAATTTTATCAAGGGCATTCTCATCGATTGTTGAAAATAAAAGGATGTTCTAAATGAATTTGGTGATTCCTCGAAAGAGATTAAGATAGAGAATCTATACCTCTAAAGTGTACTCATCCAAGAAGGAAGAAACACTTAGGAGAGGTGGCCCCAAGTGCCACAATACATCAAGATAAGTTTCAAATTGAATTGTTATGAGTATTTTAGATTTATTTTGTAAATGATAGTTTTAACCCTATGAAATGTTCATTCTAGGGTCACTATTTTGGACTTTACATATCTTGGTCATATGAGAGAAATTGTAGATGAATATAGCAATTGTAGATGAATATAGAACTAGAATACATGGAAGTTTAGTGATAAATATATACTTCAGACTTTGTTACAGTTTTTATATGAAGGAACCCAAGTGACATAGAATCAGTTGTACTAAATATACATCTGCAGATTAGTGATGACACCTATACTCAAATAAACTTATCAAATAGGGAGAATCCAAGGGATATAAAACTCAATCATCATAAAGGAAACATTTCCATAGACCCAATGAGAAGTCACAAACAGATTCCAATCACATAAGTCATCAAAACTAATCAACACTTTGTACAATCAACATACAATTGTAAATTAATCGATGCACACAACTCAAGTAAGCACAGAATGAATAAAAACGAAGAGAGACAATCATCTCTAGAGGAGTATGTAATGGGAATTTCATTAGGCTATGCATAGGAAGAATCAATGTCATACAATTAAAATATGTCAAAAGGATAAATATCAAATGAACAAAGGAAGGATTCTATAAATTATTATCTACAATCAATTTGGGGGTTATTCCTCACCATTGTCTACAAATTCAAATAGATAAAAGTCACATTTAATAAGAAACTATCTTTCAAGAAGAGCATATCACACATATAAGTTTGATTAAATGCATCATGTCATTGGTTTTATATAGTTGAGTGTTTTAATAATCAACAATTGCATCATATGGAACATGAGAAACAAACAACAGTATCCAATTACAACCTAGATACTGTTATACTCAAAATGATTTAGACCAAATGAACAAACACAAAGAAAATAGAATATAGAAAACAATCAAAGTATTCATAGCTAGCTAAGTATAGAAGATGCATTGCACTCATATAAGATTTAACATATTCCATATGGGATCTTCCCTCCTAATGTAATCAATTAACCTTGAGAACATTGCCCATATATTACGAGTTAGATGAACAAGAGACATTATAGAGATTGTGTTGAGATTTTAATTTCTCATCTCATCCTAAAAAACCATCTACTCATCCTGATCGTCTCTATAGAAATTATCACCAACATAAAGTAGCCAAGATCATGGAGTTAAGTCTTCCTAAGGGTTGTTCAGCTACACCTATCTTGCCTACTTCTCCTTCTACTTCTAAACCTACTTTACCTTCTACATCTACTCAACCCATTGATGTTCCTTCTTCAGAACCTATGATAGTTGATCCTAATCCTTCTACTGTATCTTGTAAGTCTATTCATAATCAACATGATTGTCAACATCACAAGAACAATCAAGGTAAAGCTAAGGCTACAAATAATTCTCTTTATTCTCAACATTTACCTTCCTTTGATCAAAATATGGTTAAGTCTTTGGAGGAAGTTAAATAGGGTAATATTTTACATATGGATAAACATGATGATTTTGTTCATATTTTAGATTTTGAAAATCTAGACATGGAAGATACTGTTAGAGTAAATAATTAATTATTAATTATTTATTCTATTGCTTAAGCTTACTTAGGTCATGCATTTATTTAATATTTCATATTTAATGCATGTAGTGATTAGTTGTTGACAACACGGGAGTTTTTTCCCTTCTTGTTGTCACACTTATCTTCTACCTCCTTCTAGCTTGTTCTACAAGCTTCCATGAGCTCTTTATATTTGGGCTCCCTCTTTTTTTTTTTCATAATCATAACAACAACAACATCACATCATTTCTTATTGAAAATACATTTCTTCTTGTGTTTGCATTATGATGGCTCTCATGTCCGTTTAGGGTTTTGCCCATGCTCCATGCTCCTCCCTTTCTATGGCTTCTCTTTGACAGGTTCGCATGCATGTGATCTTGGCGTCTTCGGAGTTGGATTTCCTCAACTCCAACAGATACTTTAGATGATAGTAATGATAAAGAATTATTTGATATGGATAATGATCTTCCTAACATGATTTCTACATAGCTTACAATCACTCTTAGTAATGAGCATAGTGATTCACAAAGTCCTTGCTTAAAATTCATTGTGATTCCTACTATAATGGATATTGTTCCTCTTCCAAGTTGTCATCCTTCCACTAGAATTT
This sequence comes from Cupressus sempervirens, assembly GCA_028749045.1. Lineage (NCBI taxonomy): Eukaryota > Viridiplantae > Streptophyta > Pinopsida > Cupressales > Cupressaceae > Cupressus > Cupressus sempervirens. The sequence continues at coordinate 20,046,271 of CM053793.1, read as the reverse complement.
CAGACTCAGATGGTGGAGGGGTGGGGGGGGGTTGAAGGGCACACATAATGCTTGAGGTGGACTTTGTTCATCATAGTAGTCTTGGTGTTCTTGAGTTGTATTTTCTCCACTGTTGTGTTTTTGTTTTATGTTTTGTCTTTTGATTGCTTTAGAAGATCCATTTTTCTTTGTTGAGTTTAAGAGGATAAAGTAATCACCCCATCATTTACATCTATTTTTATCTCTTTTCTTCAATGTGTCATTACATGTTATGTTTTTATTGTGCTATTATTCATACTAGTGATCATATGTAGTCTTCTTGGTTGCTTATGATATGGTATCACTGATTATTTTTGGTCTCATGTTATTGACCCAAAAATATTCTTCTTTGTTTCCTTTTTTTTTCTTTTTCTCCATTGTGTCATAGTTCTACCTCCTTTGTAGAATGATGATATTTTCATTCTTGACATAATATTACATGTTATCATATGATTGTATTGACCCCAAAGTTAGTAGATCCCTTTGTGTGATATTTTCTTGTTCTATTTTCATTTCCCTTAGTATGTTTGTCTTCTTGGGGGAATGTCATAGTGGAAACATTATTCAATGGATGTATGTAAAAAAATTTAAAGTCATTCCCCCACTAAGGTGTTTGCAATTTATTTAATGCTAGGGCACACACTCCACTCATCTTGTGTCCATAGAATACACAAATATATTATGTGTATAACCTGGAGTACTTTAGTTCTAAGGTACACCCAATTTATGAATTTTTATTTCATGCTTATCCCCTCTCTTGATTTTTCCTTCTAGTTTACAAGAAATGTTCTTGGGGGCTTGGTCTCAATTCTTTTTGGATCTCTATCTAAACTATTGATAGTTTGGAAGGCTGGTTTTTTTTTCACTCCTTCTTGTTCCAATCCCTTAACGACACACATCTTTATGCCTAGGTCAATCTTTTCCTTTGTAGAGACCTTTTCCCCTTTCTTTTTCATTTTCTTGTGTGGTTGATTATAAGGCACAAAAACCTTATTAGGCAAGTGATTACACCTCTTTTTGTAGTGCCTATCTCTCTTATTATGATTTTGGATGTGATAAAGACTCAATTTTGTTGGGCTCTTGATGATTTCTTTTCCTTCAAAGTCATGATAAGATTTTCTCTTTGTCTTTTTCTCTACTTTAACAAAAGTTTGAGGAAACTCGTACTCCTATAATGGGGGCTAAATGTATCATCTTAAAATGGACACACTTTCCTTTTAAGACCTTTTATTTTCTTGTTCATAATTCCTTCTATGGACCATGTATATTCCTACACTTGATCTCCTTTTTCCCTCTATCTTCTTCCTTTTTCCACCTTATCTTTCTGGTGCTAACCTCTTCTTTTTGTTGCACCTAGGACTAGACCTCTAGGACGAGGTCAACTCAAGTTGACCTAGTCTAGACTAGGTCCTCCCAAGTCAACCTAGTCCTCCCAGGTCAACCTAGTCATCGATAGTTTTGGAGCTCAGGGCCTAAAAGGTCTCAGGTGTTTAATTAGTTTTTTTACCATTATCGAGTCAGCATGTATTGTTTTATTTGACCAAAAACTCGTATATAAGGATAATTGGAGGATTTATTTCACATCTCATCTCATAATTCATATTCACAATTCATTCATGCATTTAAGCTCTTACTCTCAAGGGATGATTTCTGCCCTTTTGCATTCAAGTATTCAAGTTTTTTAAGCATTCAAGCAATGATATTTTCATCTCACATTGAAGAATCCTTTGTGAGAAATTCCTCTTCAGGATCTGGCTTATTATTGACCATAAAGGGAGGAGTTCTACATAGAAGAATTCATCATCTTCTTCATTGATGTAATTCTATATCCATAGCACCATGATGGTGTTAATCTCAAATTAGTTTTGACAAGACAGTGACAAAATACCTAGTCATTAGTCAACAGAATTGCAGTGCAAGATGAGTAATTAGAACAAGTTGAGCAATCAATGTGAGCCAAGTGATCAAGGCATGTCAACCATCAATTGTTAGACAATACATGTCAAGTAATATACATAGTCAGCATCAAGTAGTAGTATGTGCCAAGCAGATAGTTAGTGTCGAGTCACTTAGGAGCTGAGTAAATAGAGTATGCCAAGTCATTCTAAAGACAAGTTACAACAGTGAAGATATAGTGAATGGTGAGCATCAAAGGCTTCAATTGATGAGTGAATAGTTTTGGACATTGTTATTTGTAATGGCACAAAATCTATGTAAAGAATTTTTGGGTTGACTTAATGATTCTAAAGATGTATACATATGTACATTACGAATCCCTATGTAGAACATGCAACCAATAAAATTGAGGGATGTGCTGAGTGGCTAAATGGATCAACCTAAGCTATTGATTCTAACCTAACCCTAGCCAACTTGTTTTTTCTTAAGGAGACAAACCCTAAACATTTTCTAAAGTGCATGAAGGAAGAGAAGAAGATGTAAGAGAGATGAATGCTAAGTGTAGAGATCATTCATGATGGCTATGGAGGTTGTGATAATGTTTTGAATTGCAGAATCTGTTAGAAAGAATAAAGGAAAGAAAAGAAAGGATAGATGAGACATATCTGATAAGAAGGATCAAGTACACATCAAGAAAGAGAAGATTTGACATCTATTAATAGAGTTCCAACTAAAGGATTATGGTGCCAACTCATTCTAACAAGTGATGTAGAGAAAATATCCCAACAGAGTAGTCTTAATAGGCTTGTGTAAATATCTTAATTGAGTGCTTATTTTATTGCAAGTTTAAGTCCTCTAACAAGGCACACTTTTAAAAGGGTGATTAAATCCTTCAACATGGTAAAATCTAATAGTCTTTGTAAGCTTTTGATAGGGTAGACCTTTCACAAGGTAGATCATAATTTATGGTCAAACTTCTTGTAACCTTAATTAGCTACACTTTACAACTACAATAGTAAAAATTTACAAGTGTCATCCCCACCCCAATTTTACCTTCTCATTGGAGGGTTTATGGGTAAAAAATTTATTGTGTTATGTGTTTATTTGTTTCATGCTATGTATGAACATGTGTAGTTAGCTATTTCAATTTACATGTTAAATTGTGAGATGGATGTGTGGTGAACGTTTTGTGGTTAAAGTTTTGAAGTACCAATTCCCACACCCCCATCTTAGAGTTTAGTTTCCCATTATTATTTCCAAAAATTGGTATTAGAGCTTTGTTCTTTGAAAAGGAAAGCTTTACAACTTTGAGGAAAAATCTTGAAGATGAAATTCTACAAGTTGGGAAAGACTATTGAGAATTAGAAGATTGAAATTCAACTTTCCCTACACCAACTCATGGAAGTAAGAGATGAACTACAATGTTCATTGAGGAGAAGGAAAGAGATAGTTATTGAGAAAAATGGCACCCATTACCAAGAGGAAGACACTACTAAATTGTTTGCAAATGGAAACTCAAGTGAGTTTGATGCAACAATTACAAATCTGATAAAAAAGAATGGTGACCTAACTGAAGAGGTCAGATATCTTAAGATAGAACAAGAAGTCCAATTTCTATTTCTATGTGAGGTGACCAAGCATAAAAAGAAAGATGAGGAAGGAAAAATTCATGATTGAAGATGACAAAAGAACATTGAGCAATAGACTAGAAGAGAAGACATTAGATGTGTAAAAGATTGCTAACATACAATTGGATACAATTAATCAATTGTTGATTTCTAATCATGAATTGAATGGAAAATAAAATGATATCATAACCCTAAAATTAGAGAATGAACAACTGAGGAATGAACTAAGAAAAGAAAAGGAATTTGTTGAAAGTTTCAACAAACCTAGTGAAGCCATCAAATACTTAGAAAAATTAATGATATCTCCTAGATCTAACAATGATATTGCTAGATTTTGATACAACAATACTGAGGAAGGAGAATCATCTAAAAGTGGTACACAAAGAAACAAAAAAGGTAAGAACTAAAAACCCACTTGTCATAATTGTGGAAAGCTAGGTCATACAATAAATGTTTGTAGGAGAAACAATGCAAATCAGAACCCTAAGTAGAAATTTAAGGGTTACTATCATAAGTGCAACAAGAAAGGGCATCAAGAACATGAATGCAAGACCTAATCCTTAAGCACACAAAGATTTTAAGGATATTTCCACGATTGTCAAAATTATGGACATATAGCATATGAATGCAGATCTAATGCCAAGTGGACATCAAAGAAGCATACAAAGGTACAGAAGAATGGAAAATCCTACAATTGGGACTACAATACAAGGTAAATTTTCCATGTTCATAAGAATTACATCAAAAAAAAGTTCAGAGGCAACTGCAATAGATGGTTGAGTGAGACTACATGCTTTAGTTGTTTGAAGACTAGCCATATCAGCAGCAATTGTCCAACTAGATTGCCAACACCAAGTAATGGAAACAATAAAGGAAAAGAAAAGGTCAATGTTGATAAGGTCAAAGTGAAGATGAACATGACATGAAAGAATAAGGAATATTGTAGCACATCAACGTTAGATGAGGTCACTTCATCTAATAGATTAGGTGATCACATCACCTCTAACTAGGAAATCAAAGGGTACATGTGGGACTGATATTTCAATGATATATTTTACATCAGTTCCAAGAATCTAAGATCTAAAAATATTGTATATGCATGAATTAAGATGTAATGTATTGGTTAGAACCTAGAAGAAAGCTATAGTTTTGTTAGTTTTCATGTTGTTGTTGAGCATGAAAGGTTTCATAGTTACTACCAAGCATGAATAGAATTTTAGTTGTTACCAAGTTATGAAGGTATGGTAGTATTGGCAAATTTTTTTATGTGAACTGAGCATAGTACAAATCATGTGTAAGCTGAGTGAGTTGGAAACCATATGATGAATGAGCTTACAACTGTGTAAGCATTAATCATTTATTATAGAATTTTAAGGGTTATATTGTTGTTTCTCAACTCATTTGCATTCATCAGCAATCGAAGAGAGCATGAAGAGCATGAAGGTGAATTGAAACATTAGATTCTTGTGTTTGCAAACCAAATTCAATTGAAACTTGACATATCCATCAGATTGGAAAGGTATTTTACTGGTGCCAAGTTTTGCTATTTGAATTTTTGTGAACACTAAGTATCAAATATGGCAACTAGCTCTTCTGTGAGTGTTAGGAAGGAAAGGAAATTTTTAATGTGCAACTAATTAGTAATTATGTAATAAAACCACTTTTCTAAGAAATACCTAAAATTTCATATAAAGGAGACCCATTTGGTGCATTATCAATGATACCACCAAAAGTTCTTATGATCCAGGATGTCAGGTGTTGTTATACATGCAAAGTTGAAAGTATAGGAGACATGGAGATAATGGATTTGTTCAATCAAATTTGTGATGATGGAGTCTTAAGGGAAGATAATATAATTGTAGAAAAGAAAGGGTTAACCTCTGACCTAGATTTCCCTAATGTATTCAAGAATGAATGGATAAAGATTGTGCTTAGTAGAATACATGATGACTTCATATGGTTGGAAAATGGAACAATTAAGATCACTAAAAAGATCATCAACCGAGTTGTAGGGTATCATACCCTAGATAGACCTAAGAGCATGCAAAGTGATTCCAAAGAGATAATTGAGAAGAACACAGGCACATTATGGAATAAGAGGGAAACATGTATAGATTCTATCTCAAACCCCCTAATTGCCTTTACTATGAGAGTGATAGCTCACAAGTTCTTTCAATCTAACAGACCAAACAATGTATCTTACATTGCTATATATTTGGGATACAAAATAGTGAAGGGAGAGCACACCTATGACCTTGCTAAGTTACAACTTCAAAAACTATCTAAAAAATTGGAGGCCATAAGGAAAACAAAGAGTGCATCTTGAAAATTTGGCTCTTTAAGTTTGTATATTCTTTTAGATGCATAACACATTTCCTACATTTGGAAAAGTTTCTTGGAAGACCAATAGGTCTATTATAGTCTAGATTATAGAATTCATAGAGCAACTTGGAGATAACTTTGAGTCAATAATGACTAGTTATTTTGAGGATTTAAAGGAATCCATGAAACAAAGACTAAGGATTCCTATGTCACTAGTAGAAAAGCATTACAATGATGTTTGCTTCTTAGTTGATGTAGATTATACATATGTATAGGGAGCTATTCCTAGGATTAGATGACTTAAGCCCTTTCCATATGAGATCAATGTAGATGAGGCATCTATAGCTATCACAACTCTATTGGTAGAAGAAATAGATAAAAGTGACACCTCATTCAGGAACAATGAGGAAGCCAAGTATAGTATTACAATTGACCTGAAAATAACTTCTATGGTAAGGAAGAAAAATAAAATTGTAAAGAAGCTAAAAGAGAGATTTGGTGGAGGGAGAGAAGAAGATGAAGATGATGAGCAAGCCCAAGCCCCTTTGCCACTCACTCAAGGAAAAGGAGAAGATGAGGAAGTAAATGAAGAAGGTGCTAAGGGAGAAGAAGCCAAGGAAGCACCTAAGCTAGCTAAGATGAAGAAGAGAAAGACAAAGGAGCCTAAAGTGGAGAAACCCAAGAAGAAGTCTATGAAAATTTCACAAAAGAAGCCAAAAATACCCACTACGAGGTCTAGTACAAGGGAAGCCACCAAGCAAGTTAAGGTTTCTGAGAAACCTAAAGGAAAGAAGACTATTGCCTCAGTAGAACGGAGTCATCCAATAAAGAAGACATTTGTGAGGGTAAAATACACTCTAGTGGCTGAGTCAGATTATGAGAAGATAGAATCTAATGATATGAGTCAATTCAAGGTGGTAAGCCATAGTTCCTCCTCTAACTTTGATAATTTGACAATATTAAATCAAATGCAAATTTATCTAGTTCTACACACATAGATTTTAATAAGTTAGGAAAAGTTGAAAAAAATACTATTGAGGAAGCCATATAATGTGATGATGGCTACATTCAAATCAACTCCTATTGAGATTGCCAACTCACTACCTATGAGTCTATATGACCGAGTTGAATAAAAATGGCAAATACATTTTACAAGTAGAGAGACAAATCAAGAAATCTACTCTAGCCGAAGTATGCCAGAATTGGATAAGAGGAATATTACCAAGGCTATGGAAAAGCACAAGTTTAAATTTGCCCCAAAATATAGAGTTTTCCATATATTGAATAAGAATATTGAGGATGTGGTGACCAAGAGTACACAAATATAGAAAATAATCTATGGGTCATCCAATCTTGTAATAAAAGACAAAGGTGAGCAAGAAATGCAAGATCCTAAAAAAGATGAAAATGTGACAACAAAAAAAAACACAAGAGGTATCAATAAAGGATGGTAGTGTGGGATGCATTGAGGAAGTAGCAGTAGTAAAAGAGGCTACAACTAAACAAGAGTAGAAAGATGAACATAATGTACAAGATGTATAAGTGTTGAATGACAATCCTCCACATGTAGAACAAGTTAGTCAACATGACCCAATATAGATCAAGGATGTTCCTAAAAATTTTGGTTAGAACATCAATCCTTTGATTGATGATGAATTGAAGAAGATATTGAAGAATTCCACCATGATAGCATAGTTATGCACAAATCATGTATTGGTGAGAATAGATGAAATTGAAAAGGAAAAAGTGGCAGTAGTAGGGGAGAAAAAAATTGACACATCCAATGTGCCCCCTACAACTACAGAGATAGAAGACTAAAGTGCAAGTATTAAATAGCTAAGTGTTATTACTACAAAACCAGTAGCATTGTCTCTAGTGCCACTCATTTCAACTAAGCAAGCCTTAGTTACAGTTGAGAAAGATGGAACTAAAGTCAAATTAGTTAAGGAATCTAGTCCTTCACCTACTCCACAAGTTCAAGGTGAAGCTCAATACAAAGTGAGATGAGTTGAAAGGTCTAAAGAATTGAAAGTGACTACTACCCTAGAGGAATAATTTACTATCTAGACTCTTGTTACCCTACCAATTTTTGTGACTCCTACCAGTAGTCAAGTTCTTTAGAGGCTGAGCACTCATGCCACACCATTGTAGATATCAAGGCCAAGTGCAAAAAAAATGAGTTCAGAAGAAATATCTTATGGAGATGTGAGTATATATTAGGTAATAGAACTACCCAAGTTTGATCTTAACAAAATCACCATTGAGCAGATGACAATTCTATAGGAAGCTCTATAGAGGAAGAAACAACAAGAGTCTCTAAGAAGGGAGCATAAGAAGAAACAAGTGCTTCATGACATCAAAGACATATTTCTTGATGCTTTCAGTCTTCCAACTACTAATGAAGACAAACCAATTATTGATAAACTAGTACATATTGTGGATAAGATTAGTGATGAAGACCTAGATTCAAATTCTAAACTATTAGAATAGTCTAAAATAAAATTTCACACCAAGGTACTTCAAAATATATCTTGTGCCCTTGTACTATGATAGGTTGATTTAGCAACCAGGATAGAGAGTGTGAAGAAGGTGTTGGATAACATTTTCTCTCTTTACACCAAGTAATGTGATGTGAGTATTTTCATAGATGAGATTTAGAGGTATGTTGACCAATTGGAGGGAGATCTAAAGACTATAGGTAATACCTTAAAACTATCTCCTAGTCAAAGTTAGTCATATTTTTAGAGACTACTATCCACTCAAGGTAGGCTTGCTAAGCTAAAAGTACAAGATGCTAACATTCAAGCTACTTTGATCAGCTCCAATCCATGTTGACCCCACACATGGAAGTCTTTCATAAGGAACTAGCCTATGCTGAAAATTTTATGAAGAAAGATTCACATCTTTCCACTCATGCTTTCTTAGTTAACCTTGCTACTGAGCTAGAAATCTAGTATCAATCTCTAGAGGTAGCGTGTAACAATTGGGATGCAATTTTGAAAATCATAATGGAGATCCATAAATAATTTTTGGATAAACACACTATCAATGTAACACCCATGACATAAGTGTCACAAAAGGAGGATAATGATTATAAGGGGGATATAGTACAAAAAGGGATATAGTGAAGTGAAGGTGAGTTATGCAAAAATAGGGTATGACAAATATAATCAATAGGAGTATTAGATTCAGATACAAAAAGGAAACATTTACTCAGGGGGAGTAATGGAGTAATGGAGGAATGAGGAATGGTAATTCATCATTCATTTTGAAAAATTTTGAAGCTTTGAAATTTTATACAAGAACCAAGTCAAAGATATATATTGTCTGAGTTATGCTCATCATAAGGATTATATATGCATGACAACATTTTTTTGCTACTCATATCAAAGGGGGAGATTGTTAATCTCATATTGGTTTTGACAAGGTAGTGATAAAAAACTTAGTCATCATTTAACAAAATTACAGTGCAAGCTGAGTGATTAGAGCAAGGCAAACAATTAGTGTGAGCTGAGTGATCAAGGCATGTCGTGCATCAGTTACCAGACAATACATGTCGAGTAATATATAGAGTCAGTGCTAAGCACCAGTATGTGTCAAGCAAATAGTTAATGCCAAGTCCCTTAGGAGCTAAGTAAAAAAAGTATGCCAAGTCATTCAAAAGATGAGTTACATAATTGAAGATATAGTGAATGCCAAGCATCAGAGACTTCAATTGTTGAGTGAACAATTTTGGACATAGTTATTTATAATGGTACAAACCTCTATGTAAACCATTTTTGGGCTAACTTAACAATTGTTTTACAATTCTAGAAGATGTATACATATGCATATTATGAATCCTTATGCAATATGTGCAACCAATCAAATTGAGGGATGTTCTAAGTAGAAAATGGATCAACCTAAGCCATTGATTCCAACATAACCCTACCCAACTTGTGTTTACTTAAGGAGACAAACCCTAAATGGTTTTGAAAGTGCATAAAAGAAGAGAAGGAGATACAAGAGAGATGAATGCTAAGTGCAGAGAGAATTCATGGTGGCTATGGAGGTTGTGATAAAGTTATGAATTGCAAAATCACTTAGAGAGAATAGAGGAAAGAAGAGAGAGGATAGAGGAGACATATTTGATTAGAAGGATCAAGTACACTCCAAGAAATATAAGATTTGACATCTAGAAACATAGTGCTAGTTGAAGGATAATGGTGTTGAATCATTCTAACAAGTGATACAAAGAAAATCTCCTAATAGAGTAGTCTTAACAGGCTTGTGTAAACACTAGTACATTATAGGTGAATTTTTTACCTTTTATTTTGACCAAGCCCTAATTTGGCTTCTTGAATACTTTTTAATTTTATTTTATACCCGATTTGGTCAAATTTTAACCAAATTAGGGTTTCCCAATTTGGTCAAAATTTAGACCAAATAAGGTTCATAATTTTAAAAAAAATGTTCAACATTTGTTATTTAGTAGAGTGTGTTTAGTAGTGGTCTATAGTACATGAGCCATTTCAGGTTAGTACACTCTGGGCCTTATCTATTGTGCCTTGAGATATGTAAGATAATTTATGTCCCCATTTGCATTCCTCTTTAGTGGTTTGTATTTTCCATTTGATAATTATATGTGCTCAATTACAATGTGAGAGCCATTTTCATGCAAGTTGTGTCAAGCTCGATTACATTTTACCAAAAAAAAATTCAACTTTCTCATTTTCTCACCAAGATTATTGTATGCTTCTTTGAATTTTATGGTTTATCTAAATTTTCTTCTTTTTAACTCTTTTGTCATTAGAAGGATTATTGTATGCTTAGGTCTTTGTTTACAAAATGTGAAAATTAACATGTCATAATACAAGTGAACATACTGATAGCCTAAAGTGAATAAACATACCCCCTAATAATATATTTGAGCTAGAGGAATGCTTCCTTAGTTATGAAGTTCAAAATGGGTTCATCAGCTATCTTTTCCTTCTTTTTCTTTTTTGACTTGCCCTTGTCCTTTTCAAGTTCCATGTCATTGATTAGGGAAATATCCACCATGTATGCAATCAAAACCTGCTCATCAGCTTCAACATTATAATTCATGTGATGTAGGTAGGAATTCATTAGATGTTAATACTCCTTCCTACTACTACTAATCCATTGAGATAAGTACAACCATGTGAGGATATATTCACTATTTTCTTGTGCCAAGTCTACTAAGTGTGTGCCCAATCTTGTCTCACCATAAAGCCCACGCCATGAAGTTAAATTATTTTGTTGATTCATGTGCATAAAATTAGCTCTAAGTTACTAAAATCAATGTTTCAAAATTCCTCCCATAGTTCAAATTTTTTTACAAAGGAACCTACCACTCCTACATTGGAAAGCTTGTTAGCGATTGCATTGGCATTCCTAGGGAAATGAGAAAACTTGAACTCATCAAATTCTTGCAAGAGTGCTCTAATTGTTTGATGAATTTGTCTAGATGTCAAGCCTCAAGATGCCCTTTTATTATACCATTTACCACCACTTAGGTCTTTTTTTAATAGCTAGGTGGTGCTTAATAAATTATTACATATGTTTAAGGAGATAACATCAAATCTTGAAACTTCATCAGTGTTAGCCCAACAACATGAAGAGTAACAAGTTACCAATAAATCTATGTTTGAAAACAACAAGTTACATTTGAAGATTAAACCAAGGCTACCATACTTATTGAAATGCTCATTTGAATATAAAGATCATACTAGCCCTACCATAACTTATTGTTATTATCCAGTTGAACCTAACTACCAAACAAGAATAGAAGATATTGTAATGACTTTTATGATAATGGTAGATTTTGCTTGCTCATTTCACAACATCCATTCTTGACCTATAGATGAAGTGATATAAATGAAAAAAATGTTTAGATTTGGGTACAATAGGATAAGTTTTCACATGAGAGAAGGATATTTCAAAGACTTCTCCCTACCATGAAAAGAATCCTCAATTTGAATCTCAAGGATATGCATAAAAAGTTTGAGTGAGAGGGGACATTACCCAAAGTCCTCCTATTCTACCTTGCATAGAGAGGGTGGAATAAGAAAGGGAATCCAAGATGGGAAGTCATATCACTATTGAATTCCATCATGAAGTAGAACAATCTTGTATTGGGTTTACAAATAGGGAACATTATTAGAAGAATTACTAGGTAATAGTTTAGAGTTTCCCAAGAGAACATGAAGCTCAATGCAAGAGTTTTGAGTTGCACCAGTAGTCCATGAATCTCTAAAAATTTATAATATGTAATGAGAAGTTCCTAAATCCCAAAGGAATGACTTGTTGCATGAGAGTCAAAATAGACACTAATACACAAGAATTATTGGTCATGCATATCCATGTTGGTAATTTCTCTCACAACAGAATCCAGTAGTTGCTACCAATTGGTTGGCAACACTTAGATCATATTTGATTCTATCAATACATATCTTTTACAATCACCCTTCACCAAAACAATCTCTCCATGTATATAATTTAATGGTCAACTCTACTAATCCATGGATTGTTGAATTTCCATCTTTTTATTTTCTTAAAATTTCTTTATCAAAACTTTGTTGTGCTCCCTTTAGGGGCCAATTTTAATTCAAATTCAAGGAAGTGGATCTAAATTTCATGTACAAGGATGCTTCTAGAAGAAGAGTAGGGTCAACTCTACTAGAATAAGGTGATCTCTTTCTAGCACTTATTTCATTTTATGTTCAATAGATCTCAGTATCTATACTTGCTTTCATTAATTTCAAGTTGTAGATTAACAAGTTTGATTTGTCATGGTAATATGAATCAATAGTATAATATTGTTGTCATAGTTTTGTTTGTAGTATCATTACTTCATGCATTTTATAGTTAAATTATTTCAAATAAATTTAGTATTTGTTTCATTTCTACCTAGCCATGTTTCCAATTAATATTAAAATAAGTTGCAGCAACAAAAGATTAGATAAAATCTTTATTGGATTTGATTCATGAAAATTTAGATGCTTTTATGTAATGTGTGAGTTTAGATTAGATGTATCCTTTATATTTCTACAAGTATAAAATAGTTTTATTTATAAAAATTAGATTTATAATCCAGTTTTAACAAGTGTGAAATAAAATATAGAATTTGTTTATTTAAAGAGTGTGATAGTTTAAATAATTCTATGATCTAATCTGATTATCTTTAGTCTGGCTTAAATCATTTTAGCATAGATAAGGTTAGTTAAGATGAAGACCATAGAATAGAATGAAGTATAGATGTTTCACCTTTAGCCGACCTATATGACATCGTTTAATAGAGCATGACTGAGAGATACAAAAAAATTTCACTATGAACCTCCAACCCCCACCCTCCCTTGACCCTAATTTGGAAACACCCTTATCACATACAACTTTAAGACACCTAATTCAATAAACATGAATTAAATGATGCAAATTGTGACATCAGCGATGTCACCCATCATCAAGACTAGAAATTATTACTCAAACTTTGATTTCTCTATTATGAAAGGATTGAAAATATATATTACTATTAAAATATCCTTGCTATTTTATTTCAATTAATCTATAGAGTTAGATATATACTAAAACCAAAATATAGTTTATCTCATGAGATTTTTGAAAAAAGAAACAAAGATGAACAGATGTAGATGACCTTTAAGAAAATGGGAACAACTTGACCTTTACTTGTGACTTAGATTAGGAACATGTGAAAACATAATATGATGCTATAAATACTAGCTCCAAACTCAAGAGAAGTTGTGATAAAATAATATGCTTGATTTTAGTTTGTGCATGTGATTCCCAAGGTAGGAATTAAGAACTATGGATCTATTTGAAGGCTACATTTTGTACTAGGAGTCAAGCTTCAACCTTTAACATGAAAAATTAGATCAACCTACCCTTGTATTTAACTAAATCACTTCTACCTTCTAATTGGGGTTACTTAATTGAATGATCATGTTACTAAGATTAGAATAGATGTTATCTGTCCTAGAGTGGCTTGGGGTTTTTTCCAAGTCTTGATTTGTAGGGGTTTCCTCCTAAAAGGAAAAGAAGTTATACTTCTTGTAGTGAAAATAAACTATCAAATATGTAAAGAATGAATACTTCTCACCATGTGATTTCTTCTTAAAGACTTCAATGACACAAGAAAGTAGATATTTTCTTTCTTCCAACTTTGAAGCCCAACCAATGGCAATTGCTAAATAACTCAACCTACCTTGATAATGAGGTAACCAAAGAGTGGCCCCAAAAATCATGACTTAAAAAATAGGAACCTAAGTTGTGACCCCATAATGAATAACTAAAATAATATTTTTTGGGACTTTAGCTTTTTACCAAATATTTAAACTACCACCTAGTCCCTTTATTTATTAAAAAATTAGCTTATAAGGGAAAAAACTATGTTATAGTTTTTTTTAAATTTAATTACTAACCACTATTTGAGAGGGGACAATAAAACCCTCCCTTCCTAGGATTGTTGGTAATCTAGCAACTGTAAACTAGAATGCCGCAGTATCTCTTTGCCTTCCCATGTAACACACTCAATAGGTAATGTTGAAGTTTTATAGTTGTGAGAGAGTGACTTAAAATCTTTCGTATTCTAGAATGGAGCACACACATGGCCTTTTCTATGTTGTCTTGGCATTGTCTTGGCGCTATCATAGATGATATGGCATTATGATTTAGTGAATGCTAAAGACTTCTATGTTGTAAAGTAGCCAAATGTAGTTGTAATTTAATATTCCAATTGTAGTTGTTTTATTTCATACTCATTCTTGTGTAGGTTGTGATTGAAGAAGGTAACATGTGGATTCACTTTTATTTTTCGGTATGTGTATTATAGATGAGTCTTGTCATCATCGGTGCCTCTTTAGTTTCTAGGATGTCCTATCATTAGTTGCACATGGAAAGAGAAATATGGTTGATATGATGACCAATGAAGAGATTCTCATAGATATATTGAATGTGGACTTTTACTAGCTTGGTTATGAAGATTGTTAGTTTTTTTGGATTTTATGTTATCTTTCTACCTAGTTAGTTGTCAAGAGTTTAGTGCTTGAGTGCACACTTTTTTCATGAGGTTCTTGATTGCTTGTTTGTTGTGAGTAACTAGACATTATATTCACCTTTTGGTTGATTATTGTAGATATATATTTTGATTATTATAGAGTATATTCATGATCATTTGATGGTCAGTTTTTGTGGATGCGATCTACATGTTTTTGTTAGTAGTTTTTTATTGAGAGACTCCAAGACTTTTGCAGTAAGGATTATTGGTTGAGTATGAGTAGACATTGATGATAAGGAAGGAATTATTTAATATATAATTTTAAATATGAATAAAAATATCACCTTTTCCATGGCTAGATTTTTCCCTTTAGTAGAAAGGTTTTTCCAGGATAATTTTTTGTGTCTTTTGTGAATTTATTATAGATGTGAATGAGAGTAAGAATAAAAAATTTTAGATTGTGTAGTAATACTTGAGGAACTAAGAGATAAAGAACTTTGATTATAAAGTTGGACTAACATGTTCTCCTCAAGCGAGCTCAAGTACTCCTCATGGGCACAATGATTAGTAGAAGACCACTATGCTATAATGATATCTGCTATGTACCATGCTGAGTGTAAACTTACTATAGAGGAATAATTAAATACCAAGGTGATGAGCTTGGTGATTAAATATTGTATAATGAGCATTGTATATTGTACAATTAACAAAGAGCATTGTAAGTGGACAACTTTTCATTGATTATAATATGGGTGAATTTGAGTGAGGTGACCAAATTTTTCTTTCAAAACCATATTTGTAGATGTAAACATTAAGTACAACATGTCCAATATATATTTTCCTGTGAAGAAAGACAACACCAAGTAATATGAACCTAGAGAAAAATAATGAGACAATTACTAGATTGTGGTCTTAGTTCCAAAGAAAAGTTGATAAATGTAATTATCCTTGCAAAAAGTGTAAGGGCTTGAAGAATTAAAGAATTTTGATTACAACAACTGAGATTCATTATAGGAAACATGGTCACATTGAAGGGGACCATGATTTTTTTTGATTAGTGAATGTGGATTTCCAATTGGAGGAACATGGAGGTGTGAATATCCAAGCTAAGGATAACACTCCCATGGAAGAAGATGATAATGTGCTAGAGCACATGATTGAAGAAGATGGTATTGGCATAACTGATCAAGATGATCATGATGATGGTACTAGTACATCTAATAATGATGATGAAGATGGTCTTGATATACCTATACTTGAGAAGGCATATGAGCTCCTATACCAAGGCTCCAAAACAACTCTTCTCTCTACTATAGTGTTGTTGGAAAACTTGAATGTTATAAATGGTTTATCCAATGTAGCAATGTTGCATATGCTAAGGTATGACATTTTTGTCATCTTCAATATTAGCATACCATTACTATTCATCATATTAACAATTCATTTTTGTTGTTGTACATTGATAGGTGAGTTTTTGTTACCACCATAAAAAATTCTTCCTCGTTCATATTGAGAACTATCTACCATTATGAATCAAATTGGAATGAAGTATCAGACAATACATGCATGTCCCAATGATCACATTCTATATCATAAACAACATGAATTTAAAATAGAATGACTTGATTTTCATATTAGTAGATATCAGTCAAATTAATAACAAAAAAGGTGCCTCACAAGGTTCTTTAGTACATTCCCATTATTCCATGTCTTGAATGATTATTCAAGTGTACTAGCTTGGCATAATTAATGGATTACCATGCATGCAATAGAAGTCAAGATGACATTATGTGAATGTCTATAGATGGTTCTACATTTAAAGAGAGAGAAAACATGGCCACACTTTAAAGAAGAGCTTCGTAATCTCAATATTTCATTCGTAGTGGATGGTGTCAATCCATTTGGAGATATGAGATTTGTTTACTCAGTGTGGCCTATTTTTGTTATTAACAATAGCATTCATCCTTGTATGTCCATAAAGAGAAAGCACATAATATTGTCAATGATTGTACCAAGTAATTTTTCATTTAATATTTATCTAAATTAATTTATAAACAATACATCAAAATGGTCATAATAATTATGTAATGTTTTTGTTCATCCAATTACTAGGTAAGTACCAAGTTAAAGATATGAATGTGTATATTGAGCCTCTTATTGATGAGTTATTGAAATTATGGAGTGGGGTCACAATGTATGACATCTATAGACCAATAGGAAAAAGACAATTTTGATTCCATGCAATGCTTGCATGGCCAATACATGATGCCCCTAGGCTAACACATTTTTGCGATATGTTATATTGTTAAGGTCACATATTTTTTGGTCTGTTATAGTGCTTACACATTATTATTGTATTTTTAAGTTGTGCATGATAATTGTACATGATCCAATTGTAGATGATCTTTTAGGTCTTCAAACAAAGGGAAAATTCATATGTCCAATTTTTGGTCCAATGATGAAATCTCTCATCATTGAAGAAGTTTATGAAAGTAGGTGTTCAATGAGTTTAGGCACTTTCTCCACAATAATCATAAGTATCAAATTACTAAAAAATATCTTTTAATGGGAAATAAGAGACAACATCAAGGCCATGAAGAATGAAACCTCATCCACGTAAGTTGGAATATGATTGACTAAATTGCTGGGGTAATGTCTAGTTTGTGGTACGAAGTTTGAAATTTATACTTTGATATTGTGTTTTATTTAGTAATAATGTAATTGATGCTTGTGAAGGTCATCAAGGCATCGATGACCAACTTCTTAGAGGAATAAAAAGTTATCCTACTCAATTTAGTAGGTTACCGTACTACAAGGATCTCCTAATCATGCATTTGTTTGATGCTATGCATATTGGAAAGAATGAAAAATATTGGATGGAAGGCATGATAGAAAAAAATTGCTTAAATTTATAATGATATTCATGAATCCAATCATGCACTAAAAAATTTCATTGGGAGACGGCATAAATACAATTGCCCTTCCTTGGTTATTAATAGAGCATCAAAGTGATACATTAAAAGAAGTCATAAAAAAAAAAATTGCCACAAGATTTGCTACAAATGTAAGCCGTCTTGTATCAAAGAAAGGTGATTTTAGGCTAGGGTTGAAAACACATGATTGGCATACCTTCGTCAAGGTAAGTCATGTTCTCTATTTACAATATATTTATAAAGTTGCATGTATTACCTATCATATTATTTCATAATATACTGAAAAGATCATTTTTTAATGATTGTAGTATGTCCTACCTCTATCCCTCCCACACCAGTTTGACAATAGTATTAAATAAGTTATATATGATCTTGGAAAATAAATGAGGTTAGAAGTGTTATTTCTTAGATTTGTTGTACATATATGATTTTTATGACGTGCTTTACTTTTTATGTAATTTATTATATATTTTTATATGAAATCTCATTTATATGTTCTTGCATGTTGAATCTCTTTTAGGTGGTTATCATCTAAAGAAATTGATAAAAAAAGATATAAAATATTGGAAGAGAAAAATTCCACATCTTATGTGTGAAATACAAAAGTTTCTACCTTCAACTTTATTCAATGCTCAAGAACACTACCTCATACATCAAGTTGAGGAGATTGAATAGTGTGGACCTATACAAACTAGGTCAATGTGGATGGTTGAGAGGCCATATTCATTACTATTCATTATATTAGCAATTCATATTCACCATTTCCTTGGTGCCTACCTTGTTATTCTTAGCCTTGACTGTCCTTGTGAAATAAATTTTCCCAATTTTCAAGGGACACAAAATGGTACCAATTATTATCATTCTTTCTTCATCAAGCTTTTCTTCCTCTTTGTCTTCATCGACAACTTCATTATTTACCACTGTCCTGCATACTTGAACCTCTCTTTCATGAGATTTACTCTTCCCCTTGCAACCTATCAACTACCTCCTTATCTCTTGTTTGGTTATAGTGGCAATTGATTAGGTCCTCAATGTATCAATTTAATACTCGACTAGATATACATATTGTTATTACAATTGAAGGGAACAATACATTTTCAATATGATATTAAGCATGGTTGGTACCCTATATTTTATGTGTGGATTCAATCATGTTTGTTTTGGTTTACCTTTAACATTTTTAGGTAATTATTTATCTCTGATTGTTTGGTAAAAAGGCTAAGAATTTTGTCACCATGGTTGAAATAAGAATGGTTGAGAAGATGTTGGGTTTTTAGTCCTTCAAAAAACAACTTTGTGTAGTGCAAGAAATCAATAAATTGTTAGAAAATGATCGTGTCATTGCTTCTAGGTATGATGTAATAAGTGTGTGGTCAATAAACTATTAGTGAATTCTTGTGCGATGGATAATTTGTACATGCTTAGAGTGTTATTACTTCTGTACATAACTAATACCTTGAGAGTTCCACTCCACTCCTCCCAAAAAGGATTTAGTACCACAAATTAAAGATTTTTAATGTGATAATTTATTAAATAGTAATTTACGGCTGCAAAATTATTTAAGTTTTTTTTTTCTATATCAAATAAAGCATACATTGCTCTACTCCATTTGTTCAATGTTTGGGAACACATTTGGTATTAGTTTAATTAATAAGTCTATCAAGAGTTACTGAAAATAAATTGGATTACCATTTTGAAATAAGATCAATTGCAATGCATGACAACTAATTTCACTAAGTTGGGTTACCATTGCATTGAAATTTAAGTATTTAATTAAGTGAACAATTGTCATGATGTGTGAATGTTGGTTTGGATATTTTGGATAACCATTGCATTTGGGAATATAAAGTTGCATTGTTATCATAATGTGTTTGGTGAGTTAGTTAATGTGGCCAACCATGCTTGTAAACATTTATTCAATGTTTTTTCTTCAACTTATGTATTTAGTGCATTGAATTTAGGGACAATGGAAAGTCATTTTCTACAATTATAGAATGGTTGGAAAGAAATGATATGCTTTGCCTCATCTTATGATCCAATCTACACCACACGCAGTATGTAGACTAGGTAGTAGACATTATATATTGCCATCTAGATTTATTTGTGTGGATTATATCATTATTTTCCATTGGAAGGATTGATTTCTTATTGCGGTGGTTATTAGATCCAAAACATTATGAGGCTTTCTCTTGTTCGAACATTGTCTGTCAGAAGAGCACTTAGATGCCATTTAGGATGCTACTGAAAAGCTAGATAAAATTGAAGTGGTATTAAAAATATTCTTTCTTTCTTGTCCTTTAATTTCATTAGGTACTCTCACTAGTATGCAACTAAAATTTTCTATGATGTAAGTTTAAAAAAATATTTTTGACCTCATCAATGATTTAGCTTAGTCATTTTCAGATGAGAAATTGGAAAATCTTTTCTGTTGGTTGAAGAATGCACATGTATTCTAGATAGCCACCTATTTATATTGTGTTTCTTTGGCCTTTCTTGTTTTCCAATTTTTGAGCTTGTTAATGATGTTAAATACATTTTTTTCTTATTTCTATAGGGTTGATCTATAGATGTTATTAAAATTCTTGGTTTCTTGAAGAAGCTTGCATGGAGTGACACCAGAGGTATCATGGCAGAAAGTTACATATCAATTTGGCTTTACATTTTTTTGACATGAGAAATGATAAGACAAGGAGTAACTTAGCTACAAGGAAATGTGCACTATCCTTTCTCTCTAATTCTTTCAAGTTTGTGAGATGTATAAATGTATCATTCATTTAGAAAGACAAATCACTTATGTTCATTATCACAAGTGATATGAATTATGCAAGTTAAGTCTTTAAGAGTTAGAGTCTTTGTAATCAGCCAATCTTCAGGCAATTTATTATAAATAAATGAAGATCTATTTTGCTTTCAAAACTGATTTTATGTACACACTATCTAACTATGTATGTAGTTGAGTCTTCCTTTTCTTGTATGAGTAGTGGATATTATATAATTATATTAAGGGTGTTGCTGAAGTGGACCTCAACAAGTGTGAGCCTCAAGAAGGGTTCAATTCCCTCCTTTATTGTTCACTATGCATATAATCCCACACACCCATTTGATCTCAAATGATGATATTGAATGTTGAGTGTCTGTGCTGAGTGTCCCAAAACCATCCATTTCATGCCTTCATCTGTACACAATGTCTTTCTAGTTTCTTTCTACTCACATGCCCATTTCATTTCATATGATCATCTGAAAATTGTGTCACTCTATGCTCTTAACTATTTCCTCTTGATTGATCATTTTGGTGGATTAAAGCTATAGACTCTACATTAGTTGAGGCAAGATATGAACACATATTTTGAGTGGCTTACAAGTTACACTACCTCAACTTGGTGATGCAAGCAATTGGCATCCAAATAAAGTGGGTGAAAGAAATAGTGTACATTATTCAAGCACATCATTCTTTTCTTTGGAGCATTATGATTTTAGGATATGTAGATGATGAATTGATCAAGCTTTAGACCCTTCCAAATAAAAGTGGCAGAAAATATGACTTATTAGGATGAGAAGATGAGAGGTAGATGGATTTTGGTTTTGTGATTCCTTGGTATGTTAGTTTGAGCTTCACTTGGTTTCAAGAATACTATAATATTCTCTACTTAACAAGGCCAACCATGTGAAGTTGGAAACTCATCTAGCCTCACCCCACTCCCCCTAATATCAATCTAAATTTCCCTTTAACATCTAATTACATACTTCATTCATTTCATTCATCCATTTATGAACTATAACATTCAATCAATACAATCACATAACATTCATTAATATGATATAAAATTCATTAATACACAATAATAATCAAGACTTTATATTATATTATCAGAAGATTTTACCAAATTTTTTCCCTGTTCAACTACATGCACTAGGGGAAAAAGAATAGGGAAAAGAAAGCCCTTGGTATAGCCTGGGACTAGAGTCTTGTATACATTACAGATGACCTTTATAAGTGCCTTTTAGAAGGCATAGCTCCTTTTATACAAGGGGAGGATTTCTGATAGAAGAACCTCAAAAAACAAATACAAGGTTTGATCAAAATTTGTCTCAGCTAGATTCCCTTCCCAACATATTGGGGATTACAAATAATAGCAATTGAGAGGGTTACAAATATTAATATTGAAGGAAATTGGCACATTGTGACTATCCTTCTACCCCTGGCACAGATCCTACTCATGATTATGAAGGCTAATAGGCACATTATGACTATCTTCAACATAAAGGCCACATCATCTACCACATTTTGTTTAGCCCCAACCTCAACATGCTCAACACTAACATCACACTTGACTCCATTACCATGACATTCTCTATACTCAAAAATTATCACATAAATGTTACACCAATTGCAATTTAAGATGCCAAATTTTATTAATAATTACATAATTAATTTTCAATAAAAATTGAATATGTACCTCTTTCACTATGATGCACATCAAGGCCTTCGTCATGTGTAGGATATGTGGCTTCATAATCATGAGTAGGATCTATGCTGGGAGTAGAAGGATGTAATTATGGCACTCAAAACACCAAGGAGGTCTATCACACCCATGAGAAGAAGACTGTAATCCATTATTCTCTCAACTTCCAAAAAGTTGTAATCACACTTAATTTGTTTGCAGATAAATACATTTTATTAGAATAGATAAACAGTGGCAAATTACAACTAGCTAAAGCATTAGAGATAACCTGCACGAATAAGGGGAATATATTCACAATATAAATTCTAGAATAGTGATAAATATCTAAAGCCTTTCAAAGGTGTTACCATCCAATTGTATCATCTAATATGATATTTATTTTTGACTAGCACACCCCCAAAATTATACATGTTATGCTATAATAAATTCTTGTTCATTAATATATTTTTTGTGGAAGAAGATTATGGAAAATTTTACATTAAACTAAGAATGCAAGCCAGCTCTTACTTGAAATTTGTAGTCTTGAAAGATTTGTATCATAATTTGACAATATGTTTTTGATCCATGGAAAACAATTTTTAAATTAAAATAAAATATGTTTCACAAGCCAGTAATAGGTTGGCATGAGGAAATGTTGTAGGAATTTGTACATTGAATTGACATTGATTTATTTTCATGATTGCAATCTATAGCCAAATAAATATAAAAGCATTTCATCCTAAAAGAATTACAACAAGAGCTTAAGAAACTTTTTTTAGAAGTGTGTGGTGCCATTTTGGCTCAAGCTAAATACAAACTCCAGATCTAGATCCTTGAGAGTTGTAGTCTCATCAATTTCAACTTTGTTTGTTAATCGACCTTGAGATGAGCCTTTTAGGTTGAACTACCTATGTATGTGAAGCTTTGAACAGAACATATTTCCCATAACTATAAGTTGAACTTGTTACAAATTTCCAAATCCAATTTTTAAGAATCTGCAATAAGTTTTTCTTCACAATAACTTTGGATTCATAATGGCAAAGGAGTCCCATAAATAGCATCTAGAGTCTAGAGATAGAAACATCTCAACATGATAAATCATATTACCTATACTTATACATTGATGGTATTAATATTAAATATACAAGTGTGACTTCTCATATTTAATTTTGAAAATAAGGTCTAGTTACCAAAAATTGACATATTATGTCAAGGATTAAATGGAAAACAGAGTAAGAAGGTATAGAAAATACCTTTTGTCCTCATGTTGCTCTAATACTATGTAGACCAAAAAATTTAGTGATCAATGTGCTTTCATAAGTACAAACATGATTATATTAATTTGGTATAAACTATATTGAGAAAATCAAAATAATTAGAATAAATGCATAATGTGAATTATGAATAGCAAAGGAAATGAATATGGGTGATAGGGGAGAATTCAATAATAGAGGCTCTTAACTTTAGTTACAGTCATGATATGGGTGATGCACAACTACCTCATGGATTCACATTCCATCCCACTGATGAAGAGCTCATAACACATTATCTCATTAGAAAGGTTTTAGACAACAATTTCATAGGAAGGGCCATCACTAAAGTGGACCTCAACAAGTGTGAGCCTCAAGGGGGGTTCAATTCCCTCCTTTATTATTCACTATGCATATAATCAGTTAATAAGTATGAGATTCATGGGTTTGATCTCCATTTGGCCTCCCCAATGCCAACATCCACAAAGTATCTTCCATGAGCTTTTGCCATTGTTCCCCTTTGACCATGGTTTCCTCAAATTGAGACTAACTTCTAGTGAGTTCCCTTAATAGTGCCATGATTTTAGTAGCACAATCCTGAGAGTCCCCCATTCTATTGGACGAATGGCATCTGCTTCTAATGTATACTTTTGAGTGGCTTGTGCATCCATGACTTGATAGGCTAGCAACTAGCTCTAATTCCACTGTAATATCCTACATTGAGCAATGTTGGAACAATTTTTTTCATTAAATGTATAGCAAGGGCTAATTTTTTTTTTTTGAAGATCTAGAAATCAAACTTACCATGGTCCATAGGCCTATAGTTTTAAGAAAGAACGTACGAATCTTAAGATCCAAACTCCAAGCTCATGACAATTTTGCCTAGCAAAAACTTTCTTAAGGCTCTTTAATGGTTATGTTGTGCATGCTTAGTAAAATACTCTAGTTATTGTAAAATAAGTTTGATCAACCAAAAAATGAACATGTGGAAATTAATGTAATCAAACAAAATTTTGCATCTGAATTCAACACAAACTTGGGCTACATATAAGCAAGTAGCGAGCATTAGATTTCAATTAAATTGATAATCTACTCAACATATAGTACTGAGAATCCTTTGTGCAAGAGGTAATTGCTCAAAGGGAGTCCTAATATAATGCCCAAATTGTATTATAGATTGTCAAGTAAATGACATGCCCAAAAGCGAGAGTTTGGAACATATTTTCCTCACAACACCATTTTAATGTTGACAGGCACAAGTAAAACCAAAGTATAACCAGCTCAAAGATGAGAGGCAGTCCCCAAAAAGAATTGTCCCTAACTATTTTCTCTTCATAGATGCTAATTATGAGCAGTAGCTAACAATCCAGGTCCATGCTTCACTTATACAAATCATGTTAACAAATGTTCCAAGTTATCTAAATAATATTTTTAGACATGTGCACTAGTAGAATATTTTGCAAATGCTCTTCTCTTGATATCCATAAAAAATGGTATTAGTTTGAAATATCAATCAACCACTCAATCATTCTAGGTCTTGTGAAAAGTTGTCTGCCACCAAAAATCCCATATTAATGCAAAAAAAGCATGACAACTAGTCAATTATAAAAACCAATGACATCCAAATCAACATTACGTACACAAATCTCCAAAAACAAAGTAATAAATAACTTTACTAATACATACCGAGGTTGATGTTTTTAGTAGTTCATGGATAGCCATTGTTGCATAGCATGAAGTGGGAACAGTGAAGCTTATTTGAAGAGCAGTATGTGATGAAGGTTCAAAACCACCATCATTATTAACTTCCTTCATGTTTGTTTTCAATTTCTCTTCATTGTACCATTCAACTACATTATTCAGTGGGCTTTGCTCTCCCCCTAAAGCCAACAATTTTTCAAGTTTAGTTGATTTTTCATTTGAAGTTTCTTGCAACACATTATTATTTACATTATTACGTTTAGCTAGTTCATCAAGATCTATTGTGACCAATTGCTATGTAGGGTCCTCATACTTGGTGATATTCCTACAAAACATTACCACAGTTAGTAATAAGAGAGAAAATCATGTCAAGAGGAAAACAACTCATTTTATTTTAAAGCACAGTAAGACCTATATATAGAAGCTAACTTATAAAACTAGAAAACAAATAACCATCTAGCAGATGAAAGGATCAAAGCCAAACTTATATAGTATTCGTTTACAAGTACAACCATCAATTCAAAGTGATCCCCTCAATGAAAACATTAAATGAAAACTAAATCATAAAAATAAGGAAGTCCTTTCATACCACAAATAATCAATTGGCTTCTAGATTAATCTTCTATATCCTCCTACCAAGTTCATTATTGAAAACTCCCTAAAATGATGAGAAATAACTTCAAAATAATAAATAAAGCACAATCATGGATGGGTAGCATGGAACAAGACAATATTTACTTATGCGTCCTTGCTAAATTTTGTAACTCCATTGTTTCTAATTAGATCACAAGCATTGTTGCACTTCAGTCTTACAAAAGTCCTTTAGATATTCTAAATTCTGAGAACAATAAAAGAGAAATCCTCACATATGAAAATACATTGAAGAACTTACTTCACACTATGTGAGTTGTCTTGCAAGTTAACTGAATCTTGCAAAAGAACCACATGATCACCAAAACTGTGTACCTTGTTTTCAGGAAAATCACACAAACCCTTGATCCATCAATTGAATGTTGCTAGAGCACATTTTTTTTGGCATGCCAAGTGTACATAAATAGATATATGCACAAAAAATTTTGAAAAACTGATGTCATTGCAACCCAAAAATATTTAAACCAACAAAGGATGACAAAATATTAGAACTTCTTTTAGACACATATACTAGGATAGTCCAACTTCAAATAATACCAATTGTGGGATGGACATGAAGACATCATTTGGATTCTGGAATACAAACTTTCCTCTATCAACTAATGGCTTAACACAACCTAAACTTAAAAAATAGCCACAACAACAGAAGAATTACAAAAAAAATTGAAAGCATGACATTAAGATATAATCACATTAACTCATTCCACTACTTTGATACCAATATTTTTTGTGAGCCTACACCTTCTAGTTTGACATCATCTAGTTTTGGCCCCCACACAACTATTTTTTGAATATTCTCCACATTACTGTCACCCAAGGTCATAACTTCTTGACCTTGGAAGACCCTTTGATTAAATCTTTGAAACTATGTAGAATCAAATGATGCCTTATCTGAGACAAACATCAGAGAAAATAATAGCTTTTGAGGGAAAAAGAAAAAGCAAAAACATCACTTTAATGATCACTTGGTATTTTATTATGTATGATAAATAAACATAATACTGTGCTATCAAATTTCTGGATTTGATTGTGTATAATTTTTTTACATCAACGTTTCGGATCATACTACATGATCCATCATCAGGATGCTAGAGAGAAAAGAGAACATGAATTATGATTTTTCATGTTCTCTTTTCTCTCTAGCATCCTGATGATGGATCATGTAGTATGATCTGAAACGTTGATGTAAAAAAATTATACACAATCAAATCCAGAAATTTGATAGCACATTAGCATGGATTGTGGAAATGTAATAGATCTCAAACATAATACTTTCCAAGAATTGGAAAATCTAGATTTGAAGGAAATGTATTTGGATGGGGCCTCTTGTTTTTGGCTATTGGAAAAGGATTAATTGCTGATGGGATCAAGGTAGGCTCTATTTTCCATGGTGAGACCCTCTCTTGTCATGGAATAGTTGATATTTCATCCCATTACACCTGAAGTTCACAAAAATAGAAGAGTGAATATAAGCAAGAAGTTGAAAACTTTTGTGTTGCCTAGATAGTGATGATAATTAAAAGCTAATGAAAAACCTTATTCTATTCATAAATTATTAAATACCTTTAGGTATCTCCACTTTGAACTTGGCCACCTTACAGGATCATAATCACCTATTCCAATGATGGTACCGGTAAATCTGTTCAATAG
Source organism: Cupressus sempervirens (assembly GCA_028749045.1). Classification (NCBI taxonomy): domain Eukaryota; kingdom Viridiplantae; phylum Streptophyta; class Pinopsida; order Cupressales; family Cupressaceae; genus Cupressus; species Cupressus sempervirens. Next base: position 20,018,767 of record CM053793.1, on the reverse strand, counting down.
AAATAAAAATTAGGTAAACCACATCATAATAAATACATCATCTTTAAAAAGAAATTGTGGTACTATGCAACTGCATTTTCTTCTATTTATAGCCATCAAACAACTAAAAGTTACTGATCTCCTATATAGTACAGTGAATATCACATATCTATTTTATAAACTAACAGCTCTAGGCATATTTCAAATTTCACCATATCCTAATCCAACAAAGAATGGTTATTCAAAAGCTTTTATATCTATCTATTACATCATAACCCATCTATTAATACTTGTCTTGCCTAAACTACTACATATTATGAAGTAAAAAGTGCTCAATAGGAAGACCTTTGCTCTGGGGCTTCTTCTCCCTCAAATTGCATCCTGAATCTCATGTCAACTGAGAAATTACTATTCATGGACTCCATGTATTGATCATAAGGAATGATGAACTCTGATGGGTTGGTTTTGCATAATATGTATAGATCCAGACATCAAAAAGGATGAAACAAAAATTAGACAAGGCATACAAGTGACAATATAACCAGATTCAATTAGCATACTATCCCTTTATCAATGTAATCTAGAAAATATAGGAAGCTCCTAGGAAAATGAGTGCGGCAGTCCCTAGCACTTTCATATGGCTCAAGGAAAAATGTTCATTAAATGAAAATAAAATACAAAAGTGCTGCCCATTTATCTATTTTACGACAATATGACATACCACTACTTTGGGAAACAAACAAAGTGACAAAAAATTGTTGAAACAACCATTCAACTATCTTGTAACCTAAATGGGCAGGCCTTCAGGTGCTTAATGCTTGCCGCAACCCTCAGTGTTTCATATGCTACCCTTTTTTGAACATCTTTGTGAACTAGTAAAATGCATCCCATGCGCATCATAAAACTATTAGGTCCTTTAAGTTTTGAGCGATTTGACAGCTTACCTTGTTTCTTTCACATTCCTTTGATTTTCAATTTTTTAGTAAAAAGGCTTATGTAAAATAATTAAATTCTATTCATAGCCTAACGATTAAGTTAAAGGTTCAGGTATGCTAGTAATGCCAGAAAAATGAAATTAGGATTGCATTCATTATGGTTTCATCCATATAAAATTTAAAAATAATGCAATATATATAAAAATTTAAAAATAAAATTTTAAGACCAGATAACACAACATATACATGACAAATAAAACAACTATACACAAATAATGAACTTAAGAATATTGAAATTTATATAAGTTTTCAATATTAGAAGTTGAATAAACTTCAAAATATTAAAATTCAATAAACTTCAAAACATTTAAAATTAAATGTAGTTGGATCTAACCTAAATATAATTTAATCAAGTTCATAAAATTATAATTTTTACAAATGTTCTTACTTTAAAAGTCAAAACCCAATGGAAGCTGTACAATTAAATTTTTTTACATGTTAAATCCTAAGTTTTCTTTTAAAGCATAAAACCCACTAAATCACCCATCTTTCGATAGTACTACTTATCCCCACACCACATAAGCCATTTCCTTCTCTTCAATTGTAATGCATGAGAATATGGAGGATAGATAGTGTCCATACACTGCAGCTCCTGTGATTTGTGCAAACTTCAAAGCTAATGCAGTTCTCTGTTTATCTAGCTGTGGCAAAAGTATAGCAGGTTTATCTAGCAGCTAAGATTGCAAAGAGCTGGAACACCCTTCTTGACTTCCTAGTTGAAATAACATTAGTGCAAGTGCCCCACAATTAATTTGTACAGGAAGGTATAGGGACATTTATATATTCTTTCATGAAATGTGATGACAAAAACAAAAATCCAAGAAATTTTGGGTTTGAATCTATTCTCAAAACTGTGTCATCTTCACTTGTGGACTGGACCATAAAACCCAACAAAGAACAAACCACATTTACATCCAGATCCTAGGGTTTTTTTGAGCAAATCAATAACATATCCTAAAAGCTAGCTACTAGAATATATCTGGCTGAAAGCAAGTGCATCCACCATTTCAAAATATGGGCTCAATTGAATAAGATTTTTAGAAGGAAAAATTCCAAATTTATTCCTAAATTTGAAACCTGTTTTAATACAAACTAACAGAGAACATGGAAAGAAACCTACAATGAAATATGTGCTGGAAATGCCATTCATTTCCATGTAGATCTTTGGCAACTAATTCTTGAGTTGGAGGTTGTTGACTCATTTCCTATATAAAAGAGAAGATTTTCATAATTTGAATGAAATATAATATGATTAATCAAAATGAATGCCAAAGGTAAAATAAAAATTAAATACTAATACTTGAACAATTGTGTATATAAAAGTTACCAGAGGTGGAAGGCATTCATCAGCATGTCTCTTGACAATAGAAAAACCTCCATGTGTACTTGTGTCAGAAGTAGTGAGAGTCTTACAAAAGGAATGCACATAAGGTTTTGGAGGGGGTGAAGCAGGAGGATCCATATTAGTAGAGCATTCATCCTACTATGAATGTGAAAATTCATATAATAAGACCACAGGTTTTCTATATACCATGAGTAACCAAGAACTTAGGTCTAAGATATAAGGTCATATGGAACTATACATACCAAATAGGCCACAACATAAGGAAGATTGATTATCATACCTCTACCTCAGGAACCAAAGTAATGTGAGAAAACACTTCATCTTTGTCTGGTTCAGCCTGTAAAGAAAGGTTAGAAGCAAATTAATTAGGATATACACAACTAGGAAATGAACCATAAGCTTCTTCTACATCCAAAGAATAGAAAGCTAAGCAACATAGTCCATAACCATGCAAAATGGGGTCAATCAACCGACATAGGTACAAAAGAATTGATACTAATTTACCTATAGCACCCTAAACATTCCATCCTCATTCAATTTGTGTGCTCAATCCTCTAATCTTTGGCATGCTCAACTTTCCAACCATTGCCTTGAGATTAAGCATTCGACAGACCAAATATGAAGCCTCTGTTTGGCATAACAATGTAGAGTGCACATAACAATGAAATAGGGTATGACCTTTTTCATTTTCAAAACAATATGATCCCCGTGTTTGATGCAGGAGCATCCAGAGGTATAAGGGCAATCCCGTGTCACCCAAAAAAAATGTACTTAGACTTAGTTTCTATTTTATGTCTTTACATTTTTGGATACCCATTTGGCTCAAATAAAGGTTCCAACTCTCATAGTTCAACTATCAGTGCATTTAAAAATCCCGAAAAAAATAGGAGCATGCAATTTGACCATCATTTTGGTAACCTAGAAGGTGTAACTTGGCTAGATGAATGTAATCGAGATTTAGAGCATTCCAGAAAAAGAATCAGGTCAAAAGGCCCCACGGTTTGAAAGTTATTGCAATTTTTTGGGTTTTGGAGACCCCCTAAGAATTCTTCAACATCAGGTTTGGGGCATTAAATGACCTCGAAAAGGGTCGAAAAATGGGGGACGAGCGAAGCTTGTCCATAGGGCTATAGAGCGCTTCGAGAGCTTTCTGAAAATGTAAACGGTTCGTCAATTGGAGTTACGGTTCAAAAGTTATGCCTCCCGGAAGTTCGGCTACCGTTTCTGGATTCTTCTAGAATTGCACCGACTTCTAACGCAGCTTCCGGAACCTTCTATTTTGTCGGTGGATGCCTACTAGCACTTTCTAGAATGTACTCCTAGTCCTTAACCCTCCGGGGTCTATTTAAGGAGATTTCTGGCATTGTAAAAGGCAGTTCGGATTGGAGCTTGAGAGGAGGTGCTAAAAGGAGAAATATTCTCCAGATTTATGCTATTGTAAGCCCGCAGGGCATGTTTTGAGTTTATTTTCTCTACACTGTTTGTACCAGCTTATTTTCTCAGTTAATATAATTTTCCCCTTTCTATTGTGTCTATTCTAGTTGTTGGGTTGTGTCCCCATCAAGTGGTATCAGAGCGGGTTTTCCTGAGTGTGTAGACAGAGCGCCGACTGTGAGGCAGTTTGCACCAGGACTGTGTGGTTGTGGGTTCGAGTTAGAAGATGCCTCCATGAAGAGAGCGTGGTGGAAGGGCCAGAGCTGTTGATCCTGAGGAGGTTAGAGCCCTCCAGAGATAGGTACAAGCATTGCAAGAGGAGCTTCGTAGAGGAGAAAATATTGCCGCAGATGACAATAGTGAGGATGACAATGAAGAGGAAGTAATGGAAGTTGACGGGGAAGTTCTGAATCCTGTAGAGGAAAGGCTTTTTAGGGCCATTTCTAGGTTTGGGAAAAGACCTACAATTGAAGTGGGTATATTTTCGGAAAATTTGAAACCAGATGAGTTGATCGATTGGATCAATGAACTGGACGAATACTTTGAGTATGAGGATATAAGGGACCCAGATAGGGTTAAGTTTGCAAAGGCAAAACTAAAAGGCCATGCCAAAATCTGGTGGCAAGAGATTCAACTGGAAAGACTTAGAAGAGGAAAGGAGAAGATCACAAGATGGGATCGCATGGTGGACAAATTGAAGAAGCAGTTCATCCCTGTGGACTACGAGCTAGATCTGTTTAAGAAGATGCATGGGTTAAAGCAAGCAGGAAGATCAGTCCAAGAATATACAGAGGAGTTTTACCGACTCCTGATTAGAGCGGGGCATGCAGAAGCAAATAAGGAGAAGGTTGCTCGTTATATCAGTGGGTTACGACCTAGCATCCAGGAAGAACTAAGTCTGGTAAGAATGACCAGCGTTGAAGAAGCATACCAGTTTGCCCTACGAGTTGAAGAGAAGCTGAGTAAAAGGTTTGAAGGAAGACAAAGAGGGCGCGGTCAAGGAGGAAGGGGAAGCGGTAGATCATCTGGAGGCCACAATGAAACTCAAAAGAAAAATGAAGATGAGGGTACTAGCAGGAACCAGAGAAATGAGGGTTTCAACCACTCCCATGATCAAGACTTTGGAAATCAAAGAGGAAGAGGTAGAGGACGTGGACAAGGAAGAGGAGGCTTCCGTGGTACCTGTTTCCATTGCAATGAAGAAGGTCATCGTGCCTTTGAATGCCCTCAATGACAAGGAAGGACAGATAGGAGAGCTGAGGGCCAAGCTAGGGTTGCTCATGTGGATGAGGATGCACAATCATCACATTCAGAGGATGCAGAAAGAGGAGAGGCCTTGGTAAATGAAAGAGTCCTACTAAGTGGTGAGAATGAACCAGGGCAACGGAGGAGTTTGTTCCGTACCAGATGCAAGTGTGAGGATAAATGTTGTGATGTGATCATTGATGGTGGTAGCACTAATAACCTGGTATCAGAAGAGATGGTCTCTAAGCTGAAGCTCAAGAGGGAGAAACATCCCCAGCCCTATTGGATTTCTTGGGTAAAAGATGATCATAAGGTCCTGGTAAGTGAACAATGTTTAGTAAAATTCAAAATTGGGAGTTACCATGATGAAGTTCTTTGTGATGTTATTTCGATGGATGTTTGCCATCTATTGTTGGGTAGACCATGGCAGTTTGATAGACATGCAATACATGATGGACATGCAAACACATACTCTCTGACAAAGGATGGAGTTCGCCACAAATTGAAGCCCATGAAAAAGGAAGGTGAAAAGGTATGTAGCAGTGCTAGGATTTGTCTTGTTGATGGAAGGAAGTTTTTAGATGGCATGAAACATCAGCGTATGTGCTATGCTTTGATTCCTAGGAAAGATAAAGAAGGTAGTAGTGAAATACCATTTGAAGTTTCAGATTTACTAGGAGAATTTGGAGATATTATCTCTGATAATGTTCCAGATGGATTGCCACCAGTAAGGCAAATCAGTCATCAGATAGATCTGATTTCAGGAGCTAGTTTGCCTAACAAGGCTGCTCACAGGATGACTCCTACTGAAACAGAGGAGCTAAATAGACAGGTTCAGGAGCTGTTAAGGAAGGGCTTGATTCGAGAGAGCCTGAGTCCATGTGCAGTACCTGCAGTACTTGCACCAAAGAAGGATGGAGAGTGGAGGATGTGTATAGATTCTCGAGCTATAAATAGGATAACCATCAAGTACCGGTTTCCTTTACCAAGGATGGATGATCTTATGGACTGCTTGAGTGGAGCTCAGTACTTCACAAAGATAGATCTGAAGAGTGGCTATCATCAGATACGGATTCGAGAAGGAGATGAGTGGAAAACAGCCTTCAAGACCAAGGAGGGTCTTTATGAGTGGTTAGTCATGCCCTTTGGATTGACAAACGCCCCAAGCACCTTCATGCGGCTCATGAATGAGGTACTTAAGAAGTTCTTGGGAAAATTTGTTATTGTCTATTTGGATGATATTTTAATTTTTAGCAAGACTCTGGAAGAACATTTGCTGCATATTCGTAGTGTCTTTGAAAGGCTGAGGGAAGAGAAACTGTTAATTAATCTAAAGAAGTGTGTCTTTGCAAAAAAGGAGTTAGTCTATTTGGGATTTGTTATATCACCTGAAGGACTCAAAATGGATCCAGAGAAGGTTAAAGCTATCTTGGAATGGCCTACTCCAAGGTCTGCTACTGAGGTAAGATCATTTCATGGTCTGGTTAGTTTTTACAGGAAGTTTATTAAGAATTTCAGTGGCATATGTGCACCCCTAACTGATACAATAAGAGGGGATAGAAAAGAGTTCAAATGGACTGCAGCAGCTGCGAGAAGTTTCGAATTGCTGAAGAAGAAGGTGACTGAACAGCCTGTGTTGGCACTTCCAGATTTCAGAAAAGTATTCCAGGTGGACTGTGATGCTAGTGGTAGCGCTATTGGGGCTGTATTAAGCCAAGAAGGTAAGCCTATTGCATATTTTAGTGAAAAATTGAATGATGCAAAGAAGAAGTATTCCGTTTATGATCAAGAGTTCTATGCAATAGTTCAGGCCTTAAAGAAATGGAGGCATTATTTGTTGCCAAAGGAATTTGTTTTGTATACTGATCATCAGGCATTACAGTACCTAAATAGCCAAGGTAAATTGAATCAGAGGCATATGAAGTGGGTAGAATTCTTGTAGAGTTATACATTTGTGTTAAAGCATAGAAGTGGAAAATCTAACAGGGTTGCAGATGCATTAAGTAGGAGACAATTGTTGCTTACAACAATGCAGGTTGAAGTAGTTGGGTTTGATGAACTCAAGAATTTGTACCCTGAGGATCCTGATTTTGCTGAAGCATGGAAAGCTTGTAAAGAACCTGTTGCTGTAGATAGAACCAAGTGGTTAGACTATTTGATTCAGGATGGCATGTTGTTCAAAGGTAGTCAATTGTGCATTCCAAGGAGTTCCATGAGGGAAAATCTGATTAAGGAGAAACACAGTGGAGGGATGGCAGGACATTTTGGTCGGGATAAGACCATTGCCATTCTTAAAGAACATTATTTTTGGCCTCAAATTACACAGGATGTGAAGAAGTTTGTACAGAGTTGCCAGGTTTGTCAAGTTGCCAAGGGGTTTAGTCAAAATACTGGCCTATATCAGCCATTGCCTGTTCCATCAAGGCCATGGGAGGACATAAGTATGGATTTTGTTCTTGGATTGCCAAGGACCCAAAGGGGTAATGACTCAGTATTTGTGGTGGTTGATAGGTTCTCCAAAATGGCACATTTCATTCCATGCCACAAAACTCATGATGCTGTCCATATTGCAGACTTGTTTTTCAAAGAGGTGGTAAGACTACATGGTCTTCCAAGGAGTATAGTTTCTGACCGAGATACTAAATTTGTGGGGTATTTCTGGAGGACATTATGGAAGAAGTTGAGAACAGACTTGAAATTCAGTTCCACGCATCACCCACAGACTGATGGCCAAACAGAAGTGGTAAATAGAAGCTTGGGTAATTTGCTGAGATGTTTAGTTGGGGATAAGCCTAAGGGATGGGATTTGATTCTACCACAGGCAGAGTTTTCTTATAATAACTCTGTAAATAGGAGTACTGGAAAATCACCATTTCAAATTGTATATGGGAATAGCCCAAGGACTGCACCAGAATTGAGGAAGATAGAACAAGGGGAGAGAACAAGTGCTGAAGCTGAGGAATTTGCTGAACACATCAAGCATCTACATGAGGAGGTTCAAGCACACATTATCAAGATGAATCAAGAATATAAAGCTAGGGCTGATGCAAGGAGAAGACATAAGGAATTCCAAGTAGGGGATCTAGTCATGGTGCACTTACGAAAAGAAAGATTTCCAGTTGGTACTTACAACAAGCTGAAAATGAAGAAATTTGGCCCCTGCAAAATTTTGAAGAAACATAACTCAGGAAATGCATATGAGGTGGAGCTGCCAGATGGTATTCACATTTCTCCCATTTTCAACATTGCAGATTTGATAGAGTATCATGATGATGGTACTGATGAGGAGCTGGTTTTAGAGCCATGTCCAATTCCTGCTTCTAAGAAGGAGGAGATAGAAGACATTCTAGATCATCGTGTGGGTAGGAGTACCAGAAACAGGCAGTATGAAGAGTATTTGGTCAAATGGAAAGGACGACCGATCGAAGACTCAACTTGGATTTCAGCAACTGAGGTTTCCCATTTGGGATTTCCTCTACCATCCATAAAGTGACAGGGTCACTTTTCAATCTACCCTGGGTGTCTGATGCAGGAGCATCCAGAGGTATAAGGGCAATCCTGTGTCACCCAAAAAAAATGTACTTAGACTTAGTTTCTATTTTATGTCTTTACATTTTTGGATACCCATTTGGCTCAAATAAAGGTTCCAACTCTCATAGTTCAACTATCAGTGCATTTAAAAATCCCGAAAAAAATAGGAGCATGCAATTTGACCATCATTTTGGTAACCTAGAAGGTGTAACTTGGCTAGATGAATGTAATCGAGATTTAGAGCATTCCAGAAAAAGAATCAGGTCAAAAGGCCCCACGGTTTGAAAGTTATTGCAATTTTTCGGGTTTTGGAGACCCCCTAAGAATGCTTCAACGTCAGGTTTGGGGCATTAAATGACCTCGAAAAGGGTCAAAAAATGGGGGACGAGCGAAGCTTTTCCATAGGGCTATAGAGCGCTTCGAGAGCTTTCCGAAAATGTAAACGGTTCGTCAATCGGAGTTACGGTTCAAAAGTTATGCCTCCCGAAAGTTCGGCTACCATTTCTAGATTCTTCTAGAATTGCACCGACTTCTAACGCAGCTTCCGGAACCTTCTATTTTGTCGGTGGATGCCTACTAGCACTTTCTAGAATGTACTCCTAGTCCTTAACCCTCCGGGGTCTATTTAAGGAGATTTCTGGCATTGTAAAAGGCAGTTCGGATTGGAGCTTGAGAGGAGGTGCTAAAAGGAGAAATATTCTCCAGATTTATGCTATTGTAAGCCCGCAGGGCATGTTTTGAGTTTATTTTCTCTGCACTGTTTGTACCAGCTTATTTTCTCAGTTAATATAATTTTCCCCTTTCTATTGTGTCTATTCTGGTTGTTGGGTTGTGTCCCCATCAGTGTTGGTCAAAATTTTGACCAACATGAGCATAGATTTTTAAAAAATACATTTTTCCCTGCCTATTCTAACCAATTTGACCTCATTTCAATAGATGGTCAAAAAAATTGATCTAAAAATAGGGTCAAATGTACTAGTGCCACTTTCTTTGAGTGTGAAGACATTCCAGAGAAGCAAAGGGTAAAGATGGCAAAGTCCAAGTTGAAGGGAGCATCCCTAACTTGGTGGAACTTCATCTAAATTGAGAGGGTGAAGAAATGAAGAAGCGTGATTTCTTCTTGGGATAGAATGGTGGCACTAGTTAGAGAAAAATATGTGCCAAAGACTATGGGGTACAAATGCATAGGAAAAAACAAAGTTTGAGACAAAAGGATCTAGATGTTAGTTCCTATATAGAGGAGTTCAAGAAGTTGTGTATAAAAACCAACATAGTATAGGATGAGGAAGAAAAACTTGTAAGGTATACAAATGACCTTAAGGTACCCATCCAAGAGGAACTTAGCCTTCACACTCCCACTTCAATGAATAAGTTCTATCAATTAGCCATAAAAGTGGAAGAGAAGTGGAAAAGGAGTAGGATCAAGGAAAAGGAAAAGAAAACAATAAGAACTTCAAGCTCAAGAACAATTCTTGGAACAAGGAGAAAAGTGGTGGAAACAAACCTATTGATCAGAACAAGGATTAGGGAGGAAAAAGTTCTAAAGGGAACTACAGAGGAGGAAGATCTTTTAATAGGGGTAGATGAAGAGGCAATGACCCTCTCACATGTTACAACTACAATCGGGTAGGACACCATGCAAGAAAGTTCCTTGAGAAGAGGAATAAAAATCAAGGGGAGAGAAGAACACAACTTGTTGAAGAAGAGAAACTTGACTGAATGGACCTTGAACCTGAGAAGAAGGATCATTTCCAATAATGAGGAAAACATTTTTTAAGATTCCTCACACCCAAGAGCCACCCCAAAGAAAGAATCTATTTAGGAAAAAAATAAAGTGCCAAGGTAAGGTATGTAACTTATTGATTGATTTAGGCTCAACTAAAAATCTTGTTTCTTCTAAGATGGTAGAAAAGCTTAAACTACCTGAGAAACCCCATCTCTTTCCATATCATGTATCTTGGATAATAAAGGGTCAACAAACCTTGGTAACTGAACAAGCATGGGTAGAGTTTTCTTTAGAAAAATTTAAGGATAAAGTACTTTGTGATTTATTGAAATGGATGCCTATCATATACTCATAGGTAGGCTCTAGCAATATAATGTTGATGTTATTCATCATTGCAAAAAGAATACCTACTCCATAACTAGAAATGGTGTAACCTTCACAATGAAACCCGTGCCTGATATTAAAGTGGAGTCCACTGTTGTAACCATAGGGGAGAAAGAAATGGTAAAAGCTTTGAAAGAAACTAACTCCCATGGGTTCATATTGGTTTCTAAACCAAAAAAAAACATAACTTCAAAGGACAAATATCCTCTACCACAGGAGATACAAGACCTGCTACAAAAATATGCTCATATCATTGCTAGTGACCTACCCACAAGCCTCCCTCCCATTAGAGACATCAGTCATAAAATTGACTTGATACTTAGCTCCTCTCTACCTAACAAGGCATCTTATAAGATGACCCTAGCCCAATATGCAAAAGTTGCCAAGCAAGTAAATGATTTATTGAAAAATGGCCTAATACAAAGAAGCCTAAGTCCTTGTGCTATTCCATCTATCCTTGCTCCCAAAAATGATGGAAAATGAAAGTTGTATACTAATAGTAGGGCTATCAACAAGATAACAATGAGATATATATTCCCCATGCCTAGAATTGAGGATCTATTGAATCAACTAGGTGTTGCTTGCTACTTCACCAAGAGAGAATTGAAGTCTAGATACCATCAGGTTAGGATCAATCTAGGAGATGAATAGAAGACTACATTCAAAATTATTGAAGGCTTATTTGAATGATTAGTAATTCCCTTTGGGTTAAGAAATGCCCCTAGTAATTTTATGAGGCTTATGAATGAGATATACATTGATTTTATTGGCAACCTTGTGGTTATTTGCCTTGATGACATACTAATATTTAGTCATAGCATGGAGGAGCATCTTAATAATGTGGAATAGCTATTAAGGAGGCTTCATCAATACAAGTTGGTGATAAACTTGGAAAAATGCATATTTATGAAGAAGAAACTTGTGTTCCTAGGTTTTGTAATCTCACAAGGCACTCTCAAGATGGACCCTGAGAAGGTTGAAGAAATCATCATCTAGCCTACACCAAAGAACCAAGGTGATGTAAGAAGCTTCCATGGACTTGCCACCTTCTCTAGAAATTGTATCAAAAACTTTAGTCATGTGTGTGCACCAATGCTTGACACCATTAAAGAAGGTAGGAAGAACAAGTTTCCTTGAACAAAGGAAGCCGATGATGCATTTCATTACTTCAAAAATAAATTTTCTCAATACCCAATCTTGGTGCTACCTGATTTCAAAAAGGTCTTCATTATGGAGATAAATGCAAGTAATTGGCTATAGGTGTAGTTCTAAGCCAGGAAGGTAAGGCAGTTTGTTTCTTCTCTAAGAAATTAAGTTAAGCCAAAAGGAAATACTCAACCTATGAATTTGAATTGTATGTCATGGTTCAAGCCCTCAAGAAATTGAGGTACTATCTAATCCCCAAAGAATTTCTAGTTTGTACTAACATCCATGTATTAATTTTTTTCAATTCTCAAGAAAAGCTTTCTATCAAACATCTTAAATGGATGGAGTAGTTATAGGCCTACACCCTCAACATTACACACAAGAAGGGTGTGGCAAACAAGGTTGTAGATGCCCTTAGAGAAGGATTGGACTGGTTGAAGAGGTACAAATCCAAAGTATGGGGAATTGATTCCCTCAAGCACCTATATGTTGATGATCTAGATTTTGCAAAGATGTTTCAAGTTTGCATAGATATGTATCCCCATATGTTCCATGAGAAAAAATATAATAAGGGAGAAACATTGTGGTGGCCTAGGAGGATAGTTTGGCATTCACAAGACAATAGACATGGTGAAAAGAATCTATTTTTTGCCAAGGATGAAAAATGATGTTAAGAAGTTCATAGAGATTTGCACTATCTATCAACAAGATAAAGGTGTATCAAAAACCCAAGGTTATATCAACCTTTACCAATTCCCACAAGGCCTTGGGAATCAATCTTAATGGATTTTGTCATGGGTTTACCTAGAACAAAATAAGGTTTTGATAGTGATTTTGTGATAGTGGATAGATTTAGAAAGATGGTCCATTTTTTTTCCATGTAAAAGCACAAATGATGCATCTCACATTGCACATATTTTCTTTAAAGAGGTAGTTAGGATCCATGGTTTACCACAAACAATTGTATCTAACAAGGATGTAAGGTTTCAAGACCACTTTTGGAGGACACTTTTCAAGAAACTTGGAACTAATCTAACTTGCAACTCTACCTATCACCCACAAACTGATGGGCAGATTGAGGTGGTAAATAGATCCTTAGGAAATTTCCTAAGATTCCTAACCAAAAAACATGCTTATAGTTGGGATCTACTCTTGCCTCAAGTAGAGTTTGCATTTAATGACTCCATGAACAGGTCAACGGGTAAGACTCCCTTCAAGGCAGTGCATGGGCTTCATCCAAAAGGACCATTGGACCTAGTAGAACTACCCTCTAATTTCAAAATTAGTACTCAAGGAGAAGAATTGGTAGTACTTATTACAAAGGTGTAGCATGAGGTCAAGGAAGCATTACAAAGATTTGCATTTAAATACAAGGAACATGCTGACAAAAGAAGAAGGAAAATCCACTTCAAAGTTGGAGACAAGGTATGGGCATTCTTAAGGAAAGAGAGACTACCTAAGGTTAGATATTCCAAACTTCAAATGAAGAAAGTAGGACCATTCACTATACTCAAAAAAATGAGTGAAAACACATATGAAATATCTCTCCCACCTACCTTGAAAATTTCTCCAATCTTTAATGTTGTAGACCTCACCCCTTACAAAGGCATAGTAGGTTCATCAAGTGAATAAGATGAGAAAGAAGATATGGATAATGAAGATTATGTCACTGACCTCCCTCAAAGAAACTCAATGGATTTGGACACAATATTGGACACCAAGTTTTTGAAGTAGACTAGAATTAATAAGTACATGTAGTACCTAGTCAAGTGGAAAGGACTCCCCAACATTGATTGAACTCGGATGACAAGAGACCAAATCAAGAAACATGGCACTTCAGTGGAGCAATTACCCTCAAGTGGGAACTTGAGTTCAAAAAGCCAAGGAGAGTATGATGTAGGAGAACCCATAATAAATTATAATGCTTCAAAGTCCTAAGAACATCTAGAATAGGTTAGAACTATCATTTAGACATCTAGACCAAATTGTAAGACCTAGTTCCAAGATTGGCACATTATAACCCCTTGATTAACTATGGTCAAAGGAAGTCAAAGGCCATATAAACTTAGGATTTTGTATAATTTAATTTTTTTTCATGTTTTGGTCCTATCTAGATCAGTTAGATTAGTTTTCATGGTATTTAGCATATAGTTTGCAAAAATTGCAAAAAATGCAAAATTGCTTAAAATTTGTCAAGCAACTTTTAGCAACTTTTTGCAAACTAATGTAAAACCAATCCCAATGGCCACAAACAGGTTTGAAATGTTTTTGTGACCATTGGAAGTCCTATAAGAAGCCCTTTTAGGTGGGTGATAGACAATAAGATGTATTACACATTTTGAATCAATAAAAATTACCATGTCTTCCTACAATCTAGTTGTTCTAACATAGTGACATAATTGTATGGATGATCCAAGGGTTGAGACCTTAATATTTTAATATTTTAATGAGTTATATTTCCAATGAATTTTATTTCAACTCACCATCTATCACCAATCTCAAGATATTCACATTTTTGCACTGGTTGGTCTGAATTTCTTGCTAACCTAGGGTTTTGAAGGATTTTGAGGCATAGCTAGGGGTTTCACCATGGGAATCTAATGGTCTTTGGTGAAATCTTAGTATTTTTAATGTACTATAATATTCCTATGGTTTTATACTTGTACTTTTAGGGAATAATTAATGAATTGATGCCCTAGGCATGCAAGACCCATGTGGATGCTAGTAGATCATTGATGCAACTCCCATAACTCATGCCAGTTTTGTCATCGAGTCTTAGAAATTGGTTTGTGTCTTAGTTATGCTTTTCATCACACATTCCTACCATTGGTTTGTATTATGGAACTCTAAAAAGCATACTTCATTTATTAAAGGAGGCCTAATAGGCCTAATTGCCTTGGCAAGATATTGAACAAAATCCTATTTGTTAATTGCATACAACCTTGATGCTTCAATATGTTTGGTAAGTCATAAAAGGGTATCTCATTATATGATTTTTTTTCCTAGGCTATGTGGAGTTATTTTCATTTAAGTCAATTTTTCATCAAAAAGGGTTAGTAGCCTTTTGAGTGGTTCTATAAAGCAACTATGTGGTAAAAGTTGCATAGTTTGGTTTTAACCATTGAACCATTCCATTTATGACCTAAATAGACCACTACCTTTGTATCAGTCTCCCCTGGTCATTTCATGAAGTTTAGGGGTGTTTTATCAAAATTGATCAAAAAGTGCATTATGAGCAACTTGTAATAAGTTGTCTTGATTGTAGGGTTCCTTGATTGGGGCTTTTCTTGTTCAGGTAGGTGGTTGTGATAACCTGACATCATCCTTGAAGCACTTGTGATTGGTGCTTGCACTTTTGATCATAATACTTAGTCATTTGGTATTTAGGACTTCAGTGAAGAGGGTCTTAGGACCAATTGATCATCATTTGATCTAACCCACTAGGCTCCATTGTATCAAGATGACACCCACAAATCTTCACTATTGTAGTTGCAAAGTGTGACCAATTATGGTGACAAGGTTTTGATCATAAAATATGATCTACCCTGTAAGAGATATGCCCCATTAAAGTCTTACAAGACTATTAGGTCACACCTTGACTAAAGGATTTCAAACTCACAACTAAGGAAGCACTTTGTTAGGAGATTTACAAAAGTTTGTTAGGAATACTTTGCTAAGAGGTCTACTCTATATCACATGTCAAAATGATTCAACACCCAATCCTTTAGTTAGCACCTTGCTATTTGATGTCAAATATCCTCTTTACTATTTATCTCTTGATCCTTTTGATCAAATTTATCTTCTCTAACCTTTTACTACTTATTTATGTTCTTCTCAAACAGCTTATGCATTGCATATCTCTATCTTAACCATTGTCTCCAACATGAATTCCCTCTATACTCTTAGCATTTGTCTCCTTCATGCATGGTACTTTCCTTCATACTTGGATACTCCCCCTTAGGGTTTTCTCATCTTAAATAATAATTTGTGGAGATAGACCAGGTCAAAATCAATGGTTGTGGTTGATCCTTATTACCACCTAATTCTTCCCTTATTCTAATTGGATGCATGCATTGCATAGGGATTCATACTATGACTGGATCCTTATCTCTTAAGATTGAAAAATAATGCTTGTGTCAACCAAATATGATTTACATAAAAGTTTGTGCCATAGCAAAAATCTATGTCAAAGACTGGTAACTCTGCATTAATAGACTCTGATGCTCGACCTTCACTATGCTCTTTATGCTTATATTGACCTTCTGAATAACTTGATACTCACTTTGCTTGGCACTTGAATCACTTGACATACACTATTTACTTAGCTCATTCTACTTGCTCGACACTTGAGGGACTCGACACACACTGACTACTTGACACACACTATTGCTCGACACTATGTGTCATATTCCTCAACATATATTATCTGGAGGCTTATGCTCGACATATATTATGCACTTAGCTTCCACTATTTTTTGCTAGATAATGACTAAGTGTTTTGTCACTATGTTGGTTAACAATTTGTCTTCCTTGATATGTTGGTTTATACCTTGGCTCTTTACTTGCCCAAAGGCTTATGGAAAAGACAAATTTAACAACAGAATGGGTTGGTGTAGTAATCTATCAAAGACCCTTGAATTAAAAGGTACAACTTCCTTATCAGTGCAAGATATCCATTGAATTTTTTTTTTTTGGTTTTCAGGGTATGCTCTTAACTAGAGAGTAGAAGAGGTAAAAACCAAGTTGCTCAACACTTTAAACAACCTAGTAAAAGAAAGGGGATTATCTCATAAGATGCATTCTAACCAGACTAACAATGTAGAGAAATGAAAGCATGCAAGACTAACTATGACAATAGATAATAGGAAGAAAGGAAAGATAGTGAAATAAGTAATTCATAAATTACAAAGTTAGCCAATGTTTTGACAATATCTAGATTGTCTATTCCTCATCTGCTCCCACACCAATTTCCAACTTCCTTATGCAAAGAAATAAACTAAACACATAGACTATGGTGAATAGAAGACATGCATATGTTGAAGAGAATAAAGCATACACTCTATTGAAAAAAGGAAATAAAGCCAGGCTCATTCACATCATTCAACTTTCAACATTAACACATTTATTCCATAAAATCCACTTAAACTAAATGAACAACAAAACTTAAAATGAACTCAGAGTCTCACAAAGTAGTCCCAGCTATAGGGGTTTTCCCAAAGTAAATATTGTCAATCTTATTTACATCTTAAAAGGTTACATATATAGGCCTTCTCAAAATGGTTGGCTACATTGGATGATTGCTTAGTAGAGCATCTCTAAATAGAAGAACATAAAAATAGGATAAGCTCAAATCATTTTCCATTACAGAGGTTTAGCAAAATGCCAAGAATGGAGACAAAAGAAGGAAGAGGGAAAGAATGATAGATGTTTGGAGAAGCATCAAAATCATCATTCCTTCTTAGAAGTAATAGATTTAGCTCTATATTCTTTCATAGCTTTGGTTACTTTATCTAGCTCTTTGACACCTAAAATGAGGATATTGTTGGATCTGATCATCTAATAATCATGCATTTTTGTAAGTTCATCACTTTTGGCCACCCTTGATTATAACTTCTCCATTTCCCTCTTTATGATTGCATCAATTGCTGACAACTCCTAGATATTGACCACTTGGAAGATAAGAGGGTAAATATCTTTGTTAAAAAATGCCAAGAACTTAGATTTCATACTTTTGATGTCCACTAGCTTGCCATTAGTAGACATAAAGGACTCTGTGTGCAAGATATTCAAGTATTGAAACAACTTATCAATAATCTTTTGCACTAGGTCATGTACATCCTTGAGTTTATTTGGAGATCTCATAAAAATTTCTTTAAAAAACTCCAAGGATTGCTTCCAATGGAATAGTAACTCTTGGCCAATCTTTAGAATCCCATGAGCAATGACCACATTGGTTTTTATGTCTATCACTTATTGTAAAAGGGCCAATTGATCTTTTAGTTTGTTTGTTGCCTTCTATATGGTTGTTTGATGATTTGAGGCTGCCTCTCTAAGCTTGTGAGTGTCTAGTACCAAGCTCCCTAGATTCTCAACTAGTGGGGGACCCCAAGCCTTTATTTGATCTACCCATGCTCAGCCTACTTCCCTGAATTGTCATTCTTGTTGCAGCCTAAGTACTAAGTTCTTGTTTTCTTCAACATTTGGATTGAATTTACTAGAAGTACTTCCTAGTGTGGAATTTATGTACTCTACCAGCTCTCTCTTCGAGGCTTTCAATGTTTCCTTTTTTGCTCTTAGCTCCCCCAACTTATCCTAAATATTTGCATTGGTTGACTTCCACATGTTCACCATGGAGTCATGAACTAGAATTGCCAAAATCCAATGTTTTTGATTTGGAAGTCATCTTTTGAGAGCTCATGAAACCTTCCTCTTTTTGAGGCTCTACAATCTCAACTAGCATATGGCTAGTTGTCAAATCTATAGAGAATGCAATGATTCTCCTCTGCTTCATAGTCTTCTTTGATGGTTGGGAGGAAATGATTTGTATGATCAAGTCCATTGATGGAGTTGCATCCTCATGTATACTCTTCTTCATATCAATGGTCTCTTTGAGCCAAGACTCTATAGATAACATATTGATGGAAAATTGTAGTGTAGAAGGATCAAATAAATTCCTAAGAACTAATGAGGTTGGCTTATTTTAAGAAGCAATAGGGAAGGTAAAATACCTTAGTTAGTGAAAGGACTATGTTGTCCCTTGGCTAAGATGCATTATGATCATGACCATCCATCTGGTTGATATCTCCATCCAAATTAATGACTTGAATAGGGGAGGATGGCTTGGTCACAGATTTTTCTTGTTCCCTCCCTTTATCCTTTTCATCTTCCTTTTCTCTAGTCTTCCTAATATTTGGAAGAGGGCCAACTTTGTAGGTTGGAGTAAGTGGCACATTACTTTCTAGAGGTTAGTCTCCTCCTTGGCTAATGGATTTTGATGGCCCTATAGATGATGAAATTGTGGTAGTTGTAGCTGTTTATGTAGCTGACTAGGGAGCTCCAGTTGATACTCCATCTGTAGAACTTACAACTCTAGTCCTCTTCTTCCTTACATAGGTCCACTCCACCCATTTATTTTTTCTTTTGTGTAGTGCCTGCCCCTAAGTCGCATTTCTGTTATCATTGCCAAACTCTTTTAGGCCAATTTATGTTTGATGATTAGTATTATTATTTTAGAGATTTTCAGATGTTGTTTTACACTCAGTTTATTATATGATGAGATTACTTGGTACTCTATATTTCATGCATGTATGGTGATTATTCAATGTTTTCAGTTATCGATGACGATTAGTTAGATGGTTTATTATCACATGTGCCTTCTTATGGATACTTACCCCATACTGCATGTGTATGGTGTGCGTGTTTGTTTTATTTATGTATGGTGTTTCTGATGTGGTTAAGGAAGGGAGTCGTAGTCACTTGCTAGTCGGGATCTACACGATGCACCACTTCCTGCCATTGTCTGTTTAGCTTAAAATATTATGTTTTTACATGCATGGATTTTATGCAGGTTGCAGGTATCAGGTATCGACTTCCTTGAATTGCCAGGATGAGCGTACCCTATCGCATTGTCTCAATGGTAAGAGAGGGGAGATAAACTCTTAAGTCCAATTCCTAAACCCTTTAGCCAATTGTCCTAATTGATAATTAGGACAAGTATCTGAGTTATGTACCCTCTGAATGCATCAAATGATGTAATTTCATGATTATAACCTTTTTTGTTTTGATTTGGTATGTGTTTTTCTATGAAGGGTTTTCGTATGTTGTTATATGAGTCCTTGATGTGTTTTCTATTAATTAAGTCTAATTTAAAAGATTAATTAATGATTTAATTTAATGGAGAATTAATATGATGTCTTTAATATTTAATTAATTGAGAAATTAATTAAATAAAAGAATTAAATTTGGAAATTAAAGTTCAAAGATAAATTTAGAACAGGATAATATTTATTTAATTTAATAATAATATATTTGGAGTTCATTTTTAAATAAATGCTAAATATTATTGTTATTTAAATTAATTAAATATGTTATCAATTAAGTTCTAAAATAAATTAAAAGTTGAAAGATATAAAATTATTAAGAATTCTAGATCGCATGATCTAAGCATGAGTTTAAATATGAGAAATAAATTAAAAGATTAAATAATAGAAATTAATAATGTTATTTTAATTTCATGAAGTGCACATGAGATTAAAGTAATAAATTAATTTAAAATAGAAGTCAAGTAGAATATTAAATAAAGTTATTTAATAAATTAACTTAATGTGCATAAAAGATGAATGCAAAATAAAAGAAAAGATAATAAAGGTTAATTTGGAGTTAACTGAGTTGTGCAAAGAGTCTTCTCGAGTAAACGCACAATTAGTGCCCCGATTTGAGGAGAAATTGCTTATCACAACTTTGGGGGTTCATTTTTGGGATATACGAAGTTGGACGGGAATTTTTGGGGAGACAACTTTTGGAAGCAAATTTCAGAAGGATAATACCAAAGAAAGTTTTCCAGAGGAAGGTTATTGAGGGAAGCGAATTCTCTTACAGCTCCTGGAGATTGCATAATAGCATCAGGATCAGGTAGGGTCTTGTGTTTTTGATTATCGATTAAATACACAATTATCCTTTCCTGTCTTCTTCGTGTCTGGGGTTTGTAAATCTGAAATTCTCTGTGAGGAATACTTAAACATTATGATATTGGAATTTATCAGATGCTTGTTTATAAACTTCTGTATACATGAGATTTAAATGGGAAGGGTTGAATCTAATACCGAAATTCTAGATTAGAAGTTTGGATGGTTGACTTTATTTCTATACCAATATAAAAAAAGAGGCAATTCTTTAATATATTTATATGTTTATATATTAAAGAGGATTTGAGTTAGTATATTTATAAATCTATATATTTATATATATATATATATTTATATTTAAACAAAATTAAATTTCAATTTAAAAAAAAATTGTTAAAAAACAAATTCGTTATTTTTGTTTTTTTTAAATGTTATATAAAACAAAAAAAAATTGTATTTAGTGGGGGGGAGGGAATCACCCCGTACCCACCCCATTGTCGGCAGGCTGACAGTACCTACGTTGCAGGTACTGCGACGGCAGGTACAGAGTGCCTGCCGCCGCAGGGCCTGCGGCAGAGCCGACAGGCTTTAAACGTTTGCATAAAAAACTTTGTTAATTTCATTTTTTTTTATATAATTTTAATTATTTAAAACAAATTTTATTATTATTTAAAATTTTTAATTAATAAAATTATAATATATTTTAAATTAATAATAGTTTTATCTTTATTAATATTTAATAAATAAATATTAAATGCATTAAACATAGTTTGTAAATATTAATTTATTAATAATTTTGGTTTAATATTAATAAATTAACAATTAATGAATAGATTAAGATAAGTAAGTAGAACAAGCAATTATTGATTAATTTAATTAAAATTAGTTTAATTAAGTTAATTAATAATGAATATTATTTGACTCAATTATAGATTTGGATTATTGATTTAATGAAAGTTATTATAGAAATGGGTTAATCGTAAAGGGTAGTTGTGAAAACCTAGTTACTTGAATTCGACATTAAACTGAAACATAAACCTTACCTTAACTCAATAATATACTTTCAAATCCAATCTCTGAGACTTTGATGTTTTCTTTGTGTTCTCTGTGTTTTGGGGTTGTTCTAGTATTAACCAGTTTAGGTTGTTACCAGAGGCTTGGGGTTGTGAATGTGATGCTATGATGATTTGGTCTCGATCTTTCTTAACCCGACCATGGTAATGTGATGAAGTGCTCTATGACATGATTGTGTTTACTGTTTGTTATTGGTTTCCAGTTTCCTTGTGTGAAACTAAAATGTATGTATTTGAGATACCTAACTTAACCATTTTTGAGTCTCGATCAGTTATATTTGATAACCATTTCTGAGTCTCGATCAGTTATACTTGTATTACCTTCTGGTTGCTTTGACTAAAGTGTTTGTTATGTTCTTGATGATGTCATGTGTTGACTTGACCATTTTGGAGTCTTCGATCAGTATTGTAATTTACTATTGGGATACTTTCTGGTTGCTCATTGGAGAACCATTGAATTTTGTGACTTATCATTGATGCCTTCAGTTGCTGATAGAGAACTGTCGTGATCATATGATTACTTTTTGATATTATCTGTTGCTCATGAAGAACTGATATAATTTTGTGGCTTAGCTTTTATGATATCTTTTCAGTTGCTTGTATAGGACTGAGGTGGTTTTATTATGATTCTTTGATTTATGTTTTCATGAGCCTAGGGTAGGTTATCTATGTGTAGAGTCGGGAAGTGGCTTGCAATGAGGGTCGGAGCCCTAAGAGGATGCCTTGAGAAACCCATTGTAAGTCATTTTTAATAAGTGAAAACATTTACACTAAATGAGAGAAAATGAACCTAACAAGATAATTGTATGTTCTCTCCCATGCCTTGAGTGCTAGTACAGACTAGGATGGGGTAGAGAGAACGCTTGGTTACGACCTTGCATTCCATAGAAGGCCTCATCAGTACGAGAGGATACTAGTGGCCGCAAGGATCAGTAGGGACTCGGGATTCCTAAGGGATTGCTTGGGTAACTTCTACGTGACTTTTGCGATGACACTTTCCCGCTTGCATATTAGGTTTCCTACGTGTCTTTTGGTACCTCTGGGATTTAGATATTGATCTTTTTAGGAACCCTTGAGTTAGCATACTTATAGGATTTCCTGGACTTAGAGATTATTTATGATTATAGGTTTTGTTATCCTATTTGGGACTTGAGACTATCTCCTCAGCGTGGTGGGAGTGGACCATTTAGGTTCCACGCGGTCGGGTGGTAGTGCTTTTACTCTTACCATTGAGATCCGTTTCGTGGTCGCCGTAGCTGGAGTTTTCATGATTGGCATTTACCTTCACTATGTTCTTGGATTATTATGATGGATGGTTAGATTTTATGAGAGATGTTTTATCATTCTGGATGTATGGATGTACCATGTATGGTGAATAGTTTCATATATTTTTACTGTACTTTGTATCATGGATTCGTAGAGGTTGATGCATTTCTATTTTTACATATGTATATTCTTTTAAGCCTTTCATACCCTGTGACTTGTACAGTGGATGATTGAGCATTCCGAATTAATTTGCCAAGAGGCATTCGGAACAAATGTATATTATGGACATGGGACTTTCTGATTATTCTTTCATATGTATGTGGTAATTGTTAGACTTAGAATTAATTAAATTTAAACGTGACTCAACGTCTTGGGCTCCTTAAGAAATGTAACTTGTAATGTATGTTAGTCGATGATTACATGTTATTGCTTCTGCTACTATGTGTTTGATGTGTATGTTATACATTCTTACTTTTAAAAAAAAAATGTTTAGCAAACTTAGTGAAACTTTAGGTTAATTCTTTTGGATCCCTTGGCGGGGCATTACATTTTGGTTATCCCTCACATGAGAACCTCCATTGTTTCAATGACTGGGTCTATAGGTGGAGTGGATAGGATAGGTGTGCCCTTGATCTTCTCATAATATGTGGGTGCATGTAGGCTCCATCATCTGCAAGATCAGAAATATCCACATAATCATTATATAGTTTTATTTCCTCAATAGTTAGTTGTGACCAAAATCTCTCCCAAGTTTGGTACTCATTGAGATACCCAGGCTAGAAATCTTCAATTTTTAGGACATGCCTATAGAAATGCCCCAACTTCAGATGATCCTTTACAAAATTCACTGGGTCATATTAATGTTAGAGCACCTCATAGTCTAACAACTTGATATTTCTTTCAAAACTCTTTACCATATTTTGAGCATCTGATTTGGAGGAACATGAATACAAGCCTACCACAATAGGGAATGGAATCCTAAAAATCATCGTAATATTTGAACATAGGGTATTCACCTCTAGGATTTTTTGACACAGTTTGACTAGAACTACCTTATCATCATGATATATGGGAAATATTTTGGGAAATCCATCATAGGCTCCTATTTGCAAATAGGAGAAGCTTAGAAACTGGATGAATGAGAATCCAAACTGACTTATGGCCAAAATTACCTTAGGTGAGAATCTCCTTTTTGGGCATCCTTGTAATTCAAGGCACAACCTCATTGTAAAGGCATCATTGATAGCTACATACTCCTCATAGCTCCTTTGCAGTTGTAGATGTTGATAGAACTCATAGACCTTGGTTTCTGCATCATAGTTTGGGATACTTGGGAGACTATGCCACAAATGGTGTGTTGCTAGAGCATAGACCAAATAAGAGGGCATGTAAAATTTCTTGAATCCTCTAGTAGAATTCAACCATTGAGCAAGCTCATCACAAATGATCTATGCCCAATCGATCTTCATATATTTAGTACAGATAGGTTGTACTAGAAAGAAATAGTGCTTGATAAATTCCAAAATATCCTTTCTTCCCTTTAGTCTGAGGAGTAGTGTGAGTATATCCACAATCTCTCACTTTAGATTTTTGTCAAACAAGGTTTTTGACATTTTTCTCTTCTTTGAGAAGGCAATTTGGAACAATTTCTTTTGCATGTCATTCTGTCTTAAGGTCTTTTTCTCATTAAACATGGATGTGGAGGACCCAATATCAATTTCATAATACTACTCTTGTGCAAGGATGCCAAATGTTGACTGCATCAATGCCTTATTAATTGATAAGAGAATGGGTTGATCTACAAAAAAAATCTACTTTGTTTCTCAAGTGCATGAACTACCATTGGAAAGCTGACTACCTCCACCAATCCACTCTCTTTGAGTTTCAAAGTTATTAGGTGAATGGGTTGTGAATTTAGCCTCCTATGTAGATCACCCAAGTCGTAGAACTTGAAGAACATATATGTATAATCTTTTAAATCACTTTCCAAGCTAATTAATCTTTCGTAACCAAAAGCTCTGATTGCCATTTTCTATGATAGCACATAATTCAATTTTGATAAATAGCCATTAAATAAACTTGTAGAAATCAATTTATTTCAAATCCAATGAAATAAATTTTAGGAATTAGAATGTTGGTTCCACACGAATGAAATTAAGTTTTTCCAATGATTATAATGGTTGGAATTGTATTTAAGTCTATACAAATTTTCCTTAGGGAAAAATTCAACCAAGCACTAAGAACTCAAACACAAGCATAACTGTAGACTAGAAACGAGTATGAACAGAATAACAATGTATTCAATTCAATATTGATGAAACTATACTAGGAGTGCCTATATATAAAGGCCTCTGAGATGCATCTAGAATGCCTAATAATTAGCTACATGATGAGTCATACAACCAGGCACAGTCCACCAGATATGGGTTATCCTCCATTATGCACAGGAGTAAGTGCGATGATGAGAGGATAATCCTACAATGGTGTAACACACAAATCAGTATTGTAGACAACATTTGCTAAAAAGGGAGTGTGAATAAATGTGTTTTCAACATGACAACTCAGTGAATGATGCAAACTCCAATGTTGTAGACACCATGTGTTGAATTAGAGTTGTGTACTTCTGTGTTGTCAACATGACAACTCATAATGGTGTGCAAACTCCTAAGTGTCTCAAAAAATAAAATAATAAAATAATGTAAAATAATAAAATAATGTAAAATAATAAAATAATGCATTGACGTAAGTAAACTTAAGTAAGTGTAAATAGTAAATACATATTTACACCAACAAAGTCCATGAGTAATGACTATTTAAATTTTATTTTTATTTGCACTTAAAATATTAAGTTCTCAAAAGCACTCTTACTTTACTTAAGGTAAAGTGATATGGCTAAAAGTTATAAAACAACACAAAAAATCACTTTGTGAGAAGAGCCTCACTTTTCTTCAGAATCTAGAATGAAGATATCCTTAAGAATATTAGCATATGTGGGAGAGAAAGAAATACTTAGCTTTTTTGTAATGTTATTTTTATTTTATTCAGAATACTAGCACAAAGATTAATCCTTTTGCTAGCTTGCACAATCTATTCTTTCAATCTCCACCTAAGGAATTTAACATTGCTTTTCCTTCATAACAGGTTCACATCTCCAACACTAACTTCTCTAGAAGTATCTTTTGGGCATCTCTGAAGAATATTCAAATTTTAGCGAAACTTAGCTTTGTATTCTCAAAATCCCCAGAAAAGTGGCTTGTTTTGTTACCTTTGGGTGGAAAACACCTTTCTCAGAAGCATTTTCCAAACTATGGCACAACAAACAAAATTCAACCTATAACTTCAACCTGATGGCCTTGAAATTATATCTCAAGCTTGCCTCACTTATTACGGGCCTTCAAGTTGTTCTTTCAACACTATGCTAACAATAATTAATCATTTGAACTAAGATTTGGCTCAAGTTCATACAACCTCAAAAATAGAACAAAATTGCTCCATTTCTAGGAGTATGTAGCAACAAAACCATAAACCCATATTTCTTTTATCTTATCTCCATATATTAGAAAGAGAATCACCTTGGCCTCTACCCACAACTTTTTAAATCCTTGGGCAATGGTAAAAACATACACACAGCCTTTTAGTAACTTTCCATGGCTTCAACCTTTTGGTGCATGGGTACCTTGAAACATAGGTCCCTCAACATTTCAATTTTTTTGTGGAGTGCTCCAAGAGAGACATTATAAGTAATAATAATGGTAATTAGACCTAGGTGAGATAGCTAGGGTGTAGG
Source organism: Cupressus sempervirens (assembly GCA_028749045.1). Classification (NCBI taxonomy): domain Eukaryota; kingdom Viridiplantae; phylum Streptophyta; class Pinopsida; order Cupressales; family Cupressaceae; genus Cupressus; species Cupressus sempervirens. The sequence continues at coordinate 19,992,232 of CM053793.1, read as the reverse complement.
AAGTCAAAATGTCTTTAGAAGAGTCACCAATTGGCCTAAAAATCAAGGTATACCTTGCCATAGGGTAATAAGAAACCTAAGATATAGGAAACTAGCTTAGGGAAGGGTCCCAAGCATGTAAATTCTAAGGGATAGCTTAGTTAGCAAGTAGAAGTGTTAAAAACTTGCAAAGCAAGAAAAATTGAAAAGTTGTTGTTTTGCAATTTTACAATATTTGCTAGAAAATGCTAAATTCTCTCTTAAGACAAGGAGAAGGCCAATATAAGCCAGAATATGAAAGGGGAAGACCTATTAAGACATATATATGACTTCCAAACCCTAAAAGAGATAGAAGTGATTGTCATTTGTAAGGACAAGTGTTGTAGCATGGTATTTGAAGGCAAAAAGACTAAATTTCTAAGTTTTTATGGTTTTTTGAAATTTTTATTGGTTACTATACTATTTTAGATGTTATATTGGGTTTTTTAGAACATTTTTTCTTTAGAAATTTTTCTTTGAAAGTCTTTTTTTGTTAGTTTTAAAAATCTTCTATTTTCAAGTAGTCTGCTATCCAATTTTCAGCAACTTACAAAAGAAATGAGATAACTCGCTATCCAATTGTACAAATTGTGCAGCCTCTTGGGGATAGAGAGTAAACTTTATATAATATATTGTGGCAAAATAAGTGCCCTTAAAAATTCTATCAAGCAATTTTAAGCTCTTGGCCTAGGTGAGCTAAGAGCATGCCTGACTAGGGAAGAAATAGATAACAGAGTTTGTTTTCTTGCAGGGTGACGGAGAACTTTTGAAAATTGAATATGGATATTATAGGGGACTGATAGGAGACCCCTTGGATGGAAGGAGAAGGTTCCACCAATCCACTAAGGCACCCCAAAAGACCAAACAATAGGTCATCCTTGTAAACCCTCTAAAACCCTCAAAACTAGTACAAGGACTGTACGGCCATTCCAGGGCCTAAAACCTAGAAAATCTCAAAGCTCTCAAAAAATGAAAAAAAAGGTCCATAAAGATACCTTGGAAGGTTTAGTGGAATAAAAGTGAGTGAATCCCTATTTTTTAGGTGAAATAAGGTTGAGTGGGGCTCTTCCTTGTAGTCTTATTTTGAGGAAAAATGGTGAAATTAGGTGGAAACTTAATCAGAGAAAGTTTTTTTGGCATACTAAAGTAATGCATTGCAAGGATTGATTATTTCTCCATGATCTTAAAATTTATTTTGAAGGAATGGTCAAAAAGACCTAGCTTAGTGGAAGATCTTGAATACTCTTCATTTAGAATGGTAGCCTGGCAAACAACAAGAAGTGAAACCTTATCAAGATAGTAGAGTAGGGTTTAGGATTGGGGGATATTTGCTTGGAAAATGTCCTATAAGTCCATTTGGTGATCTAGCAAGACACCCTAAGTCTCAGAGGTAGACAAGAAGCATGAATCAATGATTGATTCATCCCTAGCACTCCCTATCAAATGGTATTAGAGCCTACAAAAGGTGTGGGCAAAAGCAAGTGCAAAGCAAGGTGCATGTTGTCAGCTAGTGAATCTAGTGGTTCTAGCACAATGATAACCAATACTAAATTGGCCAAGAAGGTATAAGAACAAGAGAAGAAAGTAGAAGAGCAAGAGGAAGACAACAAGTCTTTGAGAGAAAGATTGGCACAATTTGAATAGTTGTTGAGTGAGGTCCAAGACATAGTAGATAAAGGAAAGGATAAGATGGAGCAGAAAGAAGAGAAGGAAGCCAAAGAGAAATTGTGTTGGAAGAAGAAACTCCCACACTAGAACCTATTCTATCACAAGAACCTTTCTTGAAGGCAATAAAGGAAATAAATAGTAAAGCCTTGGAAGGCATTCCTCTATTTAGTGGCAAGATGGATCCAAACCTCATCTTGGAGTGGATTGAAGGAATGGAGAACCATTTTGAATGTGATGGTGTCTCTAATGCTCAAAAAGTCAAGGTGGCAAAGTCAAGGATAAGAGGTACTGCTCTAACCTACTGGAAGTTTGTCCAAACAAAGAGGGAAAAAGAAGGAAAAAGTCCCATTGCTACTTGGAAGGGAATGGTGCCTAAAAGTAGACAAGCCTACATTCCTAAGAATTATGAAATATAGTTGCATAGGAAGAGACAAAATCTAAGGCAAAAAGACATGGATGTGCACTCTTACATTGAAGAGTTCCAAAAGATATGCTTAAAGTCCAAGGTGGTAGAGGATGAAAACATCAGATTGGCAAGATATTTGAATGGACTCAAGTGGTCTATCCAAGAAGACATGAGCCTTGTCACTCCTAAAATAGTCCATCAATGCTATCAAATGGCTTTAAACATGGAAGAGCAAGGGAAAATAAAGCAAGATCGTATCTCAAAGAATAGAGGAAGAGGTAGAGATGGCAGAGAATAAAGAGGAAGCTATGGAGGTAAGAGCAATGAAGGAAGATCCCAAGGTGAGTCCAAGTTAACTAAATAAAGTGGAGAAACCAGTCAAAGAGGTGGTTCAATCATAGGTAGAGGCCAAGATAGATCACTAGGAGTAAGGGGACCATCCTACTTTGCTAAAATGAAGTGTTAACATTGTCAACAACTTGGGCATACTACCTATAGGTGTCCTCAAAAGGGATTAGTATCACAAGGAGAAAAGAAGATAGCCTACATCCATGAAGATGCTTCAAGTGTGAAATCACCTAAAATCTAGTTGGATTTTGAAAGTGGGGAGAACTTGATGATAAAGAGGATCCTGGTTAAAGAACCAGTCAAAGGAGAGCCAAGAAAAGAAGAGAACTCTTTAGAGTGAGATGCAAGATTATGGGAAACATATGAAAAGTTATCATAGACTTAGGGTTTACTGATAACATAATCTTAGGGGAAGCCATAGCTAGACTCAAGATTCCAAAAATACCTCATAGCACTCCCTACAAGGTTACCTAGGTAAATAAGGAGCAACATGTTTTGGTGAATGAGCAAGCATGGATTGAGTTCACCATAGAGAATATAAGGATAAGATTCTATGTAATGCTTTTTCCCATGGATTCCTATCACCTATTATTGGATAGATTGTGGAAGTTTGATAGGAAAGCCATACACAATAGTAAGCTCAACTCGTACACCTTCAAGAAGGATGGGGTAAGTTATAAAATTTAGTCTTTACTTGAATCTAATAACTAAGGAAATGGATCTAATGTTCTGCTATTGAAAGGGAAAGAGTTCATGAAGACTCTTGACAAAGAAAGAGTGGGTTATGGCATTGTGGTGAAACCCAAGGAAGAAAGAGAAGCTAAGAAGGAGACAATACATTATGAGGTGTAGAAAATTCTTAATAACTTTAAGGACATTATATCAGATGGTACACCAGCAATACTAATATCTAAAGGAGAAATCATCCATCAAATAGACCTGGTTCTAGAAGCATCTCTTCTAAACAAGACACTTTACAAGCTAACTCTTGAATAAAATAGGGAAGTTGCAAAGCAAGTACAAGATTTGATGGATCAAGGGTTAATAAGGAAAAGCATCATCATGTGTTGTGCCTACTATTTTGGCACCTAAGAAAGGAGGAACATGGAGATTATACATAGATTCTAGAGCCATAAACACGATCACAATCTAGTATAGGTTTTTGATACCTAGGATTGAAAACTTAATGGATTTCTCAGGAGGGGCTAAGTACTACACCAAGATAGACCTTAAGCATGGTTATCATCATATTAGAATCAAAGAGGGAGATGAATGGAATATAGGCTTTAAAACCACTGAAGGACTCTATGAATGTCTATTTATGCCATTTGGCCTTTTCAATGCTCCAAGTACATTCATGAGGCTCATGAATGAGGTGTTGAAAGACTTATAGATAAGTTTGCAGTAGTCTATTTAAATGATATACTTATTTTCAGCATGAGTAAAGAGAACACTTAGAGAATATTAGGATGTTGTCTAAGTTGAAAGAAGAACACTTAACCATCAATCTAGACAAGTGTAATTTCATAAAGTCAAAACTAGTCTATTTAGGCTTTGTTCTTTCACAAGGAGATCTAAAAATGGACGAAGACAAAGTTGCAGCAATATTGAGTTGGCCAACTCCTAAAAAATGCTAGTGAAGTGAGGAGTTTCCATGGCCTAGCTCAGTACTATAGAAATTTCATCAGGAACTTCAATGGGATATGTGCTCACATGATGGTTACTATCAAAGGTGGAATAAAGATCAAGTTTATGTGGACACCGGCAACAAACAAGGGATTTGAAACATTAAAGAAAGAGGTAGCTACTAAGCCTATTCTTAATTTTCTTACTTTTAATGAACCTTTTTTTGTAGAATGTGATGCAAGTAATATAGTAGTGGGAGGAGTCTTAAGCCAAAGCAATAGACCAGTGGCTTTCTTTAGTGAAAAGTTAAATGTAGCAAAAAAAAAGTACTCTTCCTATGTGTTGGTGTAAATAAGTATTGACCATTTACACTTACTTAAGTTTACTTAGGTTAATGCATTATTTTATTATATTGCATTATTTTATTCTTTATTTAGGTGAGACACTTAAGATTTTGTGTACTCTCATGAGTTATCATGTTGACAACATAGAAGTATGCAACTCTAATTTAGCACATGGTGTCTACAACACTAGAGTTTGCATCATTCACTGAGTTTTAATGTAGACAATATAGTTATTCACACTCCTAATTTAGCACATGTTGTCTACACCATTGATTTGCATGCTACACCATTGTAGACTTATCCTCTCATCATCGCATTTACTTCTGTGCTTAATGGAGGATAACCCATATCTAGTGGACATGTGCCTAGTTGTATGACTTAGCGTGTTGTTAACTTATATGCATTCTAGAATCTCTCCAAAGGCCCTTATATATAGGCACTCCTAGTGTACTTTCATATGGCATATTGAATGAATATATTGTCATTCTAATCATACTCTCTCTTTGGTCTACTGTTGTGCTTGTGTTTGAGTTCCTTGGTCTTGGTTGAATTCTGCTCTAAGCCAAATTCTTAGATGGTATCAGAGCTTGGGGAGATTCTCTACACATAGTTGTTCGAGACCATTCATGCTTCAACATCTTGATCCAAATCTAAAGAATTTGTAGAAATTGGGAGTATCTAGAGCTAGATTTGACCTCACCATTGCATCTAGAACATCAATTTAGTGAAGATCAACTATAAATTTTTCTATGTTGGGCTAAAGTTGATTGTGAGACAATTTTTTTTTTTGCAAATTGGCACCTAAAGGCACCAATTTGCAAACTAGGTATGGCTATTTAATCGATTTGATTATCTATTTTTAGATCAGAATTATTTTAGATCTCTGCAATTTATTTTCTGATTTGGGTATTTTTTAAAAAAATTGCCCAGTCAAGCTATCAAAGAATTTTTTTTTGCAGAACTAGGTTGTTAGATCCCGGCCCTACAAATATGGTAGAATATTCTTTATTTCATAGGGTATTATTATATTCAATCAGTGGGTACATTTATACAATTTTTTGGTGACTATGATTCAACAAGTGGCACAACAAATCCAATAGGATAGCAATTGGATTGGGCAATTGAACCACACTAAGCGACTGAGCACATTAATCTCAGCACAACCTTAACCAGTAACTTCACTTTACCATTAGAAGTGAGATTTTTTTTTTTTTAAAGAACCTAGAAGTCCCCAAACCCACACATTTGGGATTAAACATACAAAACTTTCGGTGCACAACAATATAAACTGGTGCCTAAAAATAGCATATCTGGTGAGCACAGTATATACTAGCCCTGTGGATCTCAAAATCTAGTGCAGTTAATATCCACTTTTAAAATGGAAATCTAGCACCACTTCCAAAAATCTAGTGTAAATTTTTTCTGGTATCACGCAAAGTTCCTTGACAACGGGAAATTAAACTAGTGGCAAAAATGGTTCTTTTCTTGCTAATTTGAAATCCCACAACGTGGTATGCTATCTTGTCATCCATGCATCATCTCCAATAGTCTAATCAACGATAGTGCTATAAACCTCTACCACTTGTCATTACTAAAAATAGCCACATGTAAACAATAAGGGACATGTGGCGATCATATCTGTCATGCAAACGAGACACTTGTATAGATGGACACATCAGTAGCATAGACAACCCACACACATGGAGTCCACAAAAGCGCTGAGTAATCTGACACATTAGCCTTTTTGCCACATCTCCAATACAATCAATGCCACCTAAGTAGCCACATATTTTTCCACATCAGCATACAAATTTTTTGTCACTCTTGTCCGTACGATTTGTATAGGTGATGTCATCATGGCATCATGCTAATGTCATCATGGGCTTGAAGGACATTGACATCATCATTTTACTATCCTAAATTTGATGGTAGTCTGATTGTTATTCTAGGCCAATTTGAACTATTACGATGATTGTATGATTGTCAAATTTAGCCTTGTCTTTTGCTAATGCAACCCCTCTCCAAATTGATTTTTAATTTTACAATTTGACTTTGGTAGGCCATATCTCAGTCATCAAAACTCCAAATTAGATACTTTTTTTTTTGGAAATTCGGTAGAATTTCCTAAACTTTTTAGTGGTGTAACTCATTTTTGGTTTTGGTGCATGAATTTGTCAGAATTTGCATTTTTTGGTGACTGTACCTACATAATCCTACATTTTGCAACTTCAATTGCTCTATACGGGCACATCTAGACTTGAAAATTGGTTCCATTTTTTTTGAAAGTGTTATTTTTGTCTACTTTCTAGATTTATAGTCAGATTATAAGGTTGTGTGGAAAAAAGTGTGACTATCAGAAATAGGGCCATTCTTTGCTTTGTATTGCTTCAAAATTGTAGCACATTGTAAAGTTCTAGATTTGTAATCCATTAAGAGGTTGTAACAAACAAAATCAAAAGTCCAAAAAGGCCAAAAATTGACAAGTGACCATTTTAATCACACTACTTATAAAGTTCCAAAGGCATCTATTTTGGGGGGGTTTCTTGATTTAGTGAAAATGAGGGGTGTTATTGGTGTTGTGTTCTCTCTTTTCTGCAATTTTCTTTCATTTTCTGCATTATGGGAAATTTTAAGTTCCCAAAATTAACTCCACATAACTATGCTACATAGTTAATCAAAATGTGGTATCATTTAATGCACAATGGAGTTTCTCAATATGTAGATGGTACTCTTCCTAAACTAGTAGGTGATAAAGTATCAGGAAGTGATACTTCAGCTTGGGTGACAATGGATAGGAAAGCCCTACGTGATATTTGTTTGGGGGTTGATAACAAGATCATGTATCAAATTATTGGGGGTTGATAACAAGATCATGTATCAAATTACTGGGGGTTGATAACAAGATCATGTATCAAATTAAGAAGTGTTCTACATCCAAGGAAGCTTGGGATACCCTTGAAAGCCTATATGGTAAAGTTTCTAAAGAGGATGTTTTCAAAATTGAAGATGAGCTTGCCTCCTTAGATCCTAAGCTATTTTATTCTATATAAAATTTCATCATCAAGGTGAATGAACTAAGGACAAAGCTTACTGATTGTGGGAGTTCTATCAAAGATGACAAATTGATCTATCTCATACATAACAATCTTCCATTAGAGTATTCCACATTTATTTCTCCTTTTACACCTCAAAGACTACATTAGGGTCTTCCTATAAGAAAGTCTCCTTTGATAAATATGTTGATCTATTGGATACAGAAGAAAAGAAGTTGAAATCAATGGGGATTCTCAAATCACCTATGTCTAAAGCATTGGTGGCCAACAATGAGGGTTCTCAAAATTCAATTGGATAGTCTTCAAATAAAGGAAAGGGCAAGAAAAAGAAGTGGAAGAAAAAATTAGAGGATGCAGAAAAGACAACACCACAATCCAATCAAGAAGGCAAGTCTTCCTCAAATTCTAACAAGCAGGGAGACAACAATAAGGAGAAGAAAAAATGTGCTGATTGTGAGAAAATGGGTCATGAAGAACATGAGTTTTATCTTAAGAAGATTAATGAGTTGAAAAACATCATCAAGAAACATAATGTTTCATCACCTAATGCTTATAAAGATAAAGGGTCTTCTTCAAATTCAAAGGAAAAAGGGCAAGCACTCATGGAAAATTCAAATTCTTCAAAGGAATGGATTCTTAAGTCTGGTGCCTCATATCACATGGATTCTTCAAAGGAGGATTTTTCTTCAATGAAGTAGTTAAAGGTACCACACATCTTTGTGGGAGATGATCAAAAAGGAAGTTGAAGGGAAAGGAAATGTGGAAATGGAAAATGGAGAGCTTCAAGATGTTCTCTATGTTCCATACCTAAGTTCTAATCTCCTATCAATCTACCAAATCACTCACCTCAAAGATGGACATAGAGTTGAGTTCCTTCTTGACTCAGTATAGGTGTACAGTCTAAAAGATGACTCATTGGTTGCAGTGGGGAAAGTGAATCATGACAAAAGGTTGTACTCTTTCTCTCATTTTGTGCCCAAGTCTCCTTCAAAGGCCTTGTTATCTCAATCCAATTCAAACATCAAATTATGGCATGAGTGGTATGGTCATCTTGCCTTCTGCTATCTTCAACAACTTTGCACAAATAGAATGGTCAAAGGTCTACCTCAAATCAACTTTTTCCACAGTGATTGTTCAACAAATTCAATGGATATGCATCTAGAAGGGAAGTTATAGATAGGGAAGTCTTCAAGGGCACCAATTTTTCTATTGATGGTTCACATGATATTAGTTGGACCTTTTGCAGTAACATCAATCAACTAGGGTCGCTATATACTTACTTTTGTTGATGACTTTTCAAGATACACTTGGGTCTACTTTCTTTGTCATAAGAATGAAGTGTTGGACAATTTTCTAGCCTTCAAGACTCATGTTGAATAAAAATCAAGGAAAGCCATCAAAGTTCTAAGAATAGACAATGGAAGCATGTATGTGAACAGAAGACTAAAAGACTTTTGCAAACTTGAGGGAATTGATCTTTAGAATCTACTAGCATTCAGTTTGCATAAGATAGATGTTGCAGCATTGAGGATTCACACTCAAGTATATGACAATTTGCATGATACAAGCCAAGTCTCTAGATCCATCATTAGAAGTTGAAGCAATTCGTAGTGTCACTCACATTCTTAACAGGTCTCCTCGTATGGTCTTAGATGGCAAGACTCCTTCTGAGGCATGGTGTAGTAGAAAACCTATTGTGACACACTTTAGAGTCTTCGATTGTCATGCATGGCAAAATTATCTTCCAGAGGATGTAAGGCATAGTCACCTTGGCCTTGTAATTTCATTGGTTATGAAGATGGTGTAAAGGCATACAGACTATTGGATCCAGATACACATTAGATTTTTGTGGAGAAGGATGTTCACTTTGAGAAAAGTTCACTTAGCTTGTCCTCTAATCCTCTCCACACATCATATTATATGGAAACTAATAGTGACACCAATGATAGTGCTTCAACAGATTTAGACTCATGAGGTTCTATCGACAATTGTAGCAAGAGGTCACTACATCAATCTAGTCCACATGCATATATCGCCACAAAGATAGGTCCAACATAGTAGGGTACATCTAGTCTTTTAGGTCTAACTACAGTGATAAATTTGGAGGACAATATTGATGATCTGTCTCTTCTTCTTAATATAGAATCACCTTCTTCAATTGTCACAAGGGCTCCATTTGACCCTCTTGTTCATTCTCTACATGATTGATCATCATAGGTTGAAGTGATTATGGAAACTTATGATCAACAGTTGCAGAGGGGTTCTTCATCAGTTGAGCAAACAAATAGTTCTTTGAGACAAATTCTTCAGCTAGTTGAGTAGGTTATAGAGACATCACTTATCTATGGGATTCTTTCCACACACAATGCAAGTGTCTCATTTGTACCCTTGGCCTTGTTCCTTCTTAAGGGGAGGAACACCATTCTATAGTCTTGGATCAACTTCTTCATCAGAGTAGTCACTGATTGACATTCTTATTGGGGGGGGGAGCCTATCCTATCTCTCTTCCTTTTCTCACATTTTCCCATTGTATATACTTGATGTATGTCACAATGGTGGGGTCTTGATTACTCCATCCATCCATGCATCATATGTTTTTTTCATCTCTCTTTTTGGGGGAGGGTTTTTCCCATGAGGTTTTTCCTCTTTCCCCACTTTATGAGAGATTGCATTTCATTATGTACATGGGTACCTAACATGGTCTAGTAGTTGGGACCCATCATGCATCACATCCTATATTTCTTAAGCTTAAGGGCATTCCCCTAAGTTTCACTTGAGGGGGGGTGTTGGTGTAAATAAGTATTTACTATTTACACTTACTTAAGTTTACTTAGGTTAATGCATTATTTTATTTTATTGCATATTTTATTATTTATTTAGGTGAGACACTTAGGAGTTTGTTTACTCTCATGAGTTTTCATGTTGACAACATAGAAGTATGCAACTCTAATTAAGCACATGGTGTCTACAACACTAGAGTTAGCATCATTCACTAAGTTGTCATGTAGACAACATAGTTATTCACACTCACAATTTAGCACATGTTGTCTACACCACTGATTTGCATGCTATACCATTGTATGCTGATCCTCCCATCATCACATTTATTTCCATGCTTAATGGAGGATAACCCATATCTAGTGGACATGTGCCTAGTTGTATGACTTATCATGTTGCTGACTTCTATACATTCTAGACGCTCTCTAGAGGCCTTTATATACAGGCACTCCTGGTGTACTTTCATATGGCATATTGAATGAATATATCATCATTCTGATCATACTCTCTCTTTGGTCTACTATTGTGCTTGTGTTTGAGTTCCTTGGTCTTGGGTGAATTTTTCCCTAAGCTAAATTCTTACACTATGATTTGGAACTCTGTGCACTTGTTCAATCCCTCAGGAAGTGGAGGCATTTTCTCTTGCCCAAGGAGTTTTTAGTGTTTACTAATAACCACAATTTGAGTTTTCTTAACTCTCAAGACAAGCTAAGCCATAGACATGTCAAATGGGTGGATTATTTATAGTCCTATATCTTCACCATAAAGAACAAGAAGGGAAAGCTCAATAAGGTAGTTGATGCTTTGAGTATGAGGTTGCTTATAGTTCAAGAAATCCAAGTAAGGAGCATAGGGTTAGATAATTTGAAAGAACTCTACCAAATTGGATGTAAGGCCCACACTAGTACCCAATTCTAGATCTTGATGGAATAAATGGTTAAGAGTTAATTGAGTTATGATTTACATTTTTTTGTTTTACTAAGGGATCCTATAGGAGATTAATGTAGATATTGATACTTATCCAGTAATAATAGGTTGATAAGATAAGACCACATGGAAATGAGATTTAAAATGTCTAAGAAAAGAACCTGACCATGAGACACTATGGATGATCTACTAGGCAGTTAGGAAGGATAAAATACCACTCAGTCTACTAAGAACAACTATGAGCATAGGTTATGATGATAATCAGATGCATGGATATGTTTGAAACTTGGTTCTTAATGATTATGACATAATTACTGAAACATTCCAACAGTCCGTGGAGTTAAACCTAGAAAATCACACAAATCCCTCATAATGTGATAAAAGGATATTTCTAGGAACATCACTATGTTTCACTCGACCTAAAGTTACTAGTTAACCAGGATGCACATATCCATTTTATATTATTTTTACGATTTACTAAAGACGACTCGGAGTTTCATTGTTGTGTGAGAAAGAGTTGTGATGATACACTAATTGAAAATTATTTATACTAAGAAAGATTACTGCTGATACACATATTCGATATTTCAATGTTTTAAATATTTTATGAGAATGATAATGTAATGTTTTGAATATGCACTTAGATGAAAGTTAAATGGAACATGCTATTGCAATGTTTTATTGATAGTACTTAGAACAAAAATGATTAGATGATATTTACTTGTATACGTTAATGAGTAGTATGAGATATTAGATTTATGTTGTACATGTTTGTATGGATCTTATATTATCTTATTGGGTTACTAATGTTTAAGTTGAGTGTGCAGGAAAGTGAAACCATGGTGATTAATGGGGGAAACAAGGTTCAACCTTATGTGAACACAGTTAAGCCAAGGTGAATCTTTGGAAGATTCAAAACCTCGTTGTATTGTGTTTATTTCGTACTGTAATTATGTATGAGTGTTATAGTCAGAGAGCATGGTTGATTAGAGACATGCCATCATGATGTGTAAAGTGTTTTTATGTGCATGTGTGTGTCATTTGACACTTGTATTGTCTATGTGTAAATGACATGTCAAATAGGGTTCTTTTGCATGAAGTCACTTAACTTAATCCTAATCCTCATTTCGAAATCAATTAAACCACCCTAGAGAGTGTTAGGAAGAGTCACCTTTTTGACAAAATTCAAGTTACAAGTGATAGGAATTTTAGATAGCCTAAGTTATTCTTAAGTGCTAATTTTGTGGAAACAAGTCACCCACATGGTAATAGTATAAGTTGGGGGTTAAAATATAATCATAGGTGAGTCTAGGGTACCTAGGGGACCCTCAAAAATAGTCATTTCCAAGCCAATTCGAAAATCATATTGTAACATAACTTCTTTCCTCATTAAACCACTTCGTTAAGTCCTCATTGGTGGAAAAACACAAAAGTAAAAGAGGTAGGTGAGGATGAAAGTGAAGGTCTTTATAGGGAAGTTGTTCCAATCTTGGGGATTCATTCACCCACTCTCTAATTTTAGAGACAATCAGGGAAGGGAAAACTTGAAAGCCAAGCAGGATGAGGTCTTCATTCCATTGCCATAGCTTATAAGCAGTTTAGTGCTTCATGCCATGCTTCTTCCTTGGAAATTGTAAGAGAGTATCTTTCGCAGGGTTGTGTGAGTGATATGGCATCATGTATTGTGCTTTCTTGTGTTGTGGTGTATTGTGAGTGTATGTATGGTTGTGAAACTTCTTGGGCTTCTGTTAGATTTTTCTTGTTTTGTTGGATGTTGAATTTTGTTCATGGATGTGAAGGCTTTACTCACCCTTGGGAGGGAAGAGCAAGCCTAGGGTGAAGGGGTTAGTTGGGCTTGAGATATAGTTGAGAACCTTCGAGAATGGTCTCCATTGTATGCCATATGCCTTCACAATTTGTTATGGACAATATGGAGAGTGATGGTGTGGAAGAAGGTTGATGAACTATGGAAATTCAGTGATGCTTTGGTTGATGGTAGTATGATTGGAGGATGTTTGTGAAAGCCCCGAAAGGGCATGAAAACTTGATGTTTGTGAATAGCCCCGAAAGGGCATGAAATTATTGTTTTGTGAAAGCTTGAAAGGCATGGAAATTATTGATTCTTGAAAGCCCCAAAAGGGCATGGAAATTGTTGTTACAAATGTTATATGATATGGAAAATCTCCTAATTTGAGAGCCCACCTTCACCCAATGTTTATGATTCCATGTGTGAATCATTGTGCAAGCCTTGGTTGGGAATCATAAATGTGATGTTAAACTGAGATGTTCATGTTGGTTTTTGTTATGGTGATGATGTTTGAGTGTAACCTGGTTGAGCCTTGTTTCCCCTAGCACGGGGGTGGCCTCCTTGAGGCCCAGGTTGGGAGGTGAGCCTCCATGGTTCCCTAGTTGTTTCTCTTTTGTGCAGGTATTCTTTTGGAGAGTTTTGGAAACCTGATGTTATGGAGTCCATTTCTTGCTTAGGAGAAGATGTATTATTATTGTGTTAAGGAGAGAGAAATCCTCATTGGTTATGTGAAGGCATTTGCGTTCTAGAGTGTGGAGTTGTTTCTATTTCATATGTTCTTAGGAAGAGAAGTTGATGTATCATTATCATATAAGATCTTTCTATTGTGCTCAGGTTGATAGAATTCATGCTTGACATTGTATTGAAAGAAATTTGTAAGGATCATGTTAGAGAGGGGTTATGCTGCATTGAAGTTGTTCCATTTATATTGAATAAGTATATGAAGGAAGAAGATATTGAGTATCTTGAGAATACAATAGGATTGAAACTGAACTTTGCCACCTTGATATCTTATGTTTTTCTATTGGGAAATAATTTAAAAGTTTGATGTTTAGTATTGAAATTGTTAATGAAGTAAGGTATGCAAATTGATAGAGAGATTGTTAGATAGTTTAAATTTTGGTATTTTGAATGATATCAAGTGAATGAAAACATTTGATGCAATAAAAGTTAGCTCAATGCTTCCTGAATTCTATGCTAAATCTGATTTCCATAGCATTAAAATAGTATGCTATATGGAATTTTTCTATTAAAATAGAAATGTTAATGTTTAGAGCAAATAAAGCATCCTCCAACCATCACTAGCACTAACAAATTAGCTGAGTCTAAAAGAGACCTGTAGGTGGATATATGTATTATGGAAAATGTATGAGCTCAAACAAAAAAATAAGTCCCACTAATACAGAGTAATATTTTAATGAATAGGGACCTACCTAGGACTTTTAGAGATTGGATATTCCTAGCTAAAGATAGATTCAAAACAAACAATTAACTTCAAAACCTAAAAGTCTAATCACTGCTCATAGAGAAAGAAATTAAAAACATATATATATCATAATGTGGAAGTAAATGCCACTTGACTTTTGGGCTAGCCTTTGAATACCAAGGCGTCACCTTTCCTTCCATAGCAATGAATAAAACCTATAAATAAAGTGAAAAAAAGTATAACACATACAAGTGGCATCCAATTCTAGGCATACCATCTAAAGGACATGGCTGAAAGGTACTTGAAAGTCATAGACTGTAGCTGATTATGTCATGATCCCCTTCTTGGACAGCGCCATCTTTTAAAGGGAAAGATTTTATGTGGGGAGGATTTCTTGAGGAAGTGCACATCCTCTCTTAATTGCTCCCACCTACCACTATCCCCACCTAGGTGCTCATGTGGCAAGGAGGGAAGCTTAATGAACTTGTTTTTGTGTTAAGTTTAAAAAATAAAATCTGCACTTTACAAAGTTGACTATGGAAGCTTGCATTGGAAAGAGGAAGGGCTAAGTTGCATATGGATAAGTGGTATGATAGCTGTAGTACTTTAAGGATGAAGGCTAAGATCCCTAGTCTAGGTTCTTGGATGGAAAAGGAAGAATGTAGGAATAATTATTAAGTAGATTTAGTTTTAAAAAAAGAGGAAATTAGAGGTGTAGGACAAGTGGGTTAGAATTTTAGTTTAATTTTTCATTGAATTTATGATGACACTCAAATTAACAAGTTAAGTTGATATATAAGTTGGGTATATTATTTATTTAATTATGTAAATGGACATATTAATATGTAATGAGTCGAAGAAAATTGAATGTTTGCACAGTGGCGATTATAGGTATGTGGGGATGTTATGGGCAGCTAGAGATATATACTATATTATTTATATACTATATTATTTATATTATATTCTTTCAATATCTATATATTATTTATACTATATTATAATATTTGGATAAATTATATTAATTATAATATTTGGATAAATTACATTATTTAGTGGTTATTATGGTCAAGAGTAGTATAGAAAGATAGACAAGTAGGGCACTTAATTTTGGAGATGTTGATATTGTCATTGATCTTAACCATAGTTGATGATGTTTTGATATCTATATCAGGAGATATGGGATTGGAAGGTGAGTTGCTTTTAGGTTATAACTATAATACTAGGTATCTCATAATAGTAAGTAAAATAATAAGTAATCTAACGATGTCCCAAATACTGATGGAGGCAAATTAGTTAATGATTCATCCTCTAGTTGCAATTCGCAATGCTATCACCATTGTATTTACATAGTTTGGAATCACACTGACTCATCAGAGTGTCTTGGTTTATGTACAAAAGAATAATGGCTCATAATCTAAGTCCTTGAGTGGAGTCATCTTGCTTTGTTGGTGAACTTAAACAACTCCAAATTTAAATATGGATAGCGTATCCTTTAATCAAATTGACAAATTCAGATGGGAATTAGAATGCTAGTCACACATCTAAATATACAGAGCAACAATCAAGTTTAACTACAACTAAATAGGAGTGTGAACTCCCTTCATAGTGTACACCAAATCATTTAGCTAATCAAGAAATGTTAAGGTATTTTACGAGAAACCAAAAAAAAATTTGTAGTGTTCTTTCGTTAAATTTATGGCATGACATTGATGAAGATTTTGTAGTAGCATACAAGGTGTGTCAAGAGCACCTAAACCACTTTCATGGTGATTTTGTAGACTTTACATTGCAGAATGGATTACTCTTCAAAGGCAGGTAGCTATGTGTGCCAAAAGGTTCTATGAGGGAGAATCTTATTCAAGATTTTGGCTTGAATAAGACCTTGGAGTTGGTTCAAAAATACTACTATTGGCCCAAAATGTAGCAAGATGTTAGAGTTTATGTTGAGCAATGTCATGTGTCAAAGAGCAAAGGGGACTTCTACAAATGCACGAATTTATCAGCCTCTCCCAATACCAAGCAGACCATGGGAATGTGTAAGTATGAATTTTATGGTTAGTTTACCTAGAACAAAGAGTGCTTTTGATAGCATCTATGTAGTAGTGGAAAATTTTTAGCAAAATGAGTCATTTTATTCCATGCAAGGTCACTCATGATTGAAGCCATATTGCCTGCTTGTTTTTCAAGGAAGTTGTGAGGATTCATGGTTTGCCAACTAGTGATGCAGGAGCATCCAGAGGTATAAGGGCAATCCTGTGTCACCAAAAAAAATGTACTTAGACTTAGTTTCTATTTTATGTCTTTGCATTTTTGGATACCCATTTGGCTCAAATAAAGGTTCCAACTCTCATAGTTCAACTATCAGTGCATTTAAAAATCTCAAAAAAATAGGAGCATGCAATTTGACCATCATTTTGGTGACCTAGAAGGTGTGACTTGGCCAGATGAATGTAATCAAGATTTAGAGCATTCCAGAAAAAGAATCAGGTCAAAAGGCCCCACGGTTTGAAAGTTATTGCAGTTTTTCGGGTTTTGGAGACCCCCTAAGAATGCTTCAAAGTCAGGTTTGGGGCATTAAATGACCTCAAAAAGGGTCAAAAAATGGGGGATGAGCAAAGCTTGTCCATAGGGCTATAGAGTGCTTCGAGAGCTTTCCGAAAATGTAAGCGGTTCATCAATCGGAGTTACGGTTCAAAAGTTATGCCTCCTGAAAGTTCGGCTACCGTTTCTGGATTCTTCTAGAATTGCATCGACTTCTAACGCAGCTTTCGGAACCTTCTATTTTGTCGGTGGATGCCTACTAGCACTTTCTAGAATGTACTCCTAGTCCTTAACCCTCCGGGGTCTATTTAAGGAGATTTCTGGCATTGTAAAAGGCAGTTCGGATTGGAGCTTGAGAGGAGGTGCTAAAAGGAGAAATATTCTCCAGATTTATGCTATTGTAAGCCCGCAGGGCATGTTTTGAGTTTATTTTCTCTGCACTGTTTGTACCAGCTTATTTTCTCAGTTAATATAATTTCCCCTTTCTATTGTTTCTATTCTAGTTGTTGGGTTGTCTCCCCATCAAGTGGTATCAGAGCCGATTTTCCTGAGTGTGTAGACAGAGCGCCGACTGTGAGGCAGTTTGCACTAGGACTGTGTGGTTGTGGGTTTGAGTTAGAAGATGCCTCCACGAAGAGAGCGTGGTGGAAGGGCCAGAGCTATTGATCCTGAGGAGGTTAGAGCCCTCCAGAGATAGGTACAAGCATTGCAAGAGGAGCTTCGTAGAGGAGCAAATATTGCCGCAGATGACAATAGTGAGGATGACAATGAAGAGGAAGTAATGGAAGTTGACGGGGAAGTTCTGAATCCTGTAGAGGAAAGGCTTTTTAGGGCCATTTCTAGGTTTGGGAAAAGACCTACAATTGAAGTGGGTATATTTTTGGGAAATTTGAAACCAGATGAGTTGATCGATTGGATCAATGAACTGGACGAATACTTTGAATATGAGGATATAAGGGACCCAGATAGGGTTAAGTTTGCAAAGGCCAAACTAAAAGGCCATGCCAAAATCTGGTGGCAAGAGATTCAACTGGAAAGACTTAGAAGAGGAAAGGAGAAGATCACAAGATGGGATCGCATGGTGGACAAATTGAAGAAGCAGTTCATTCCTGTGGACTACGAGCTTGATCTGTTTAAGAAGATGCATGGGTTAAAGCAAGCAGGAAGATCAGTCCAAGAATATACAGAGGAGTTTTACCAACTCCTGATTAGAGCGGGGCATGCAGAAGCAAATAAGGAGAAGGTTGCTCGTTATATCAGTGGGTTACGACCTAGCATCCAGGAAGAACTAAGTCTGGTAAGAATGACCAGCGTTGAAGAAGCATACCAGTTTGCCCTACGAGTTGAAGAGAAGCTGAGTAAAAGGTTTGAAGGAAGACAAAGAGGGCGCGGTCAAGGAGGAAGGGGAAGCGGTAGATCATCTGGAGGCCGCAATGAAACTCAAAAGAAAAATGAAGATGAGGGTACCAGCAAGAACCAGAGGAATGAGGGTTTCAACCGCTCCCGTGATCAAGACTTTGGAAATCAAAGAGGAAGAGGTAGAGGACGTGGGCAAGGAAGAGGAGGCTTTTGTGGTACCTATTTCCATTGCAATGAAGAAGGTCATCGTGCCTTTGAATGCCCTCAACGACAAGGAAGGACAGATAGGAGAGCTGAGGGCCAAGCTAGGGTTGCTCATGTGGATGAGGATGCACAATCATCACATTCAAAGGATGCAGAAAGAGGAGAGACCTTGGTAAATGAAAGAGTCCTACTAAGTGGTGAAAATGAACCAGGACAATAGAGGAGCTTGTTCTGTACCAGATGCAAGTGTGAGGATAAATGTTGTGATGTGATCATTGATGGTGGTAGCACTGATAACTTGGTATCCGAAGAGATGGTCTCTAAGTTGAAGCTCAAGAGGGAGAAACATCCCCAGCCCTATCGGATTTCTTGGGTAAAAGATGATCATAAGGTCCTGGTAAGTGAACAATGTTTAGTAAAATTCAAAATTGGGAGTTACCATGATGAAGTTCTTTGTGATGTTATTTCGATGGATGTTTGCCATCTATTGTTGGGTAGACCATGGCAGTTTGATAGACATGCAATACATGATGGACATGCAAACACATACTCTCTGACAAAGGATGGAGTTCACCACAAATTGAAGCCCATGAAAAAGGAAGGTGAAAAGGTATGTAGCAGTGCTAGGATTTATCTTGTTGATGGAAGGAAGTTTTTAGATGGCATGAAACATCAGCGCATGTGCTATGCTTTGATTCCTAGAAAAGATAAAGAAGGTAGTAGTGAAATACCATTTGAAGTTTCAGATTTACTAGGAGAATTTTGAGATATTATCTCTGATAATGTTCCAGATGGATTGCCACCAGTAAGGCAAATCAGTCATCAAATAGATCTAATTCCAGGAGCTAGTTTGCCTAACAAGGCTGCTCACAGGATGACTCCTACTGAAATAGAGGAGCTAAATAGACAGGTTCAGGAGCTGTTGAGGAAGGGCTTGATTCGAGAGAGCCTGAGTCCATGTGCAGTACCTGCAGTACTGGCACCAAAAAAGGATGGAGAGTGGAGGATGTGTACAGATTCCCGAGCTATAAATAGGATAACCATCAAGTACCAATTTCCTTTGCCAAGGATGGATGATCTTATGGACTGCTTGAGTGGAGCTGAGTACTTCACAAAGATAGATCTGAAGAGTGGCTATCATCAGATACAGATTCGAGAAGGAGATGAGTGGAAAATAGCCTTCAAGACCAAGGAGGGTCTTTATGAGTGGTTAGTCATGCCCTTTGGATTGACGAACACCCCAAGCACCTTCATGCGGCTCATGAATGAGGTACTTAAGAAGTTCTTGGGAAAATTTGTTATTGTCTATTTGGATGATATTTTAATTTTCAGCAAGACTTTGGAAGAACATTTACTGCATATTCGTAGTGTCCTTGAAAGGCTAAGGGAAGAGAAACTGTTAATTAATCTAAAGAAGGGTGTCTTTGCAAAAAGGGAGTTAGTCTATTTGGGATTTGTTATATCACCTGAAGGTCTCAAAATGGATCCAGAGAAGGTAAAAGCCATCTTGGAATGGCCTACTCCAAGGTCTGCTACTGAGGTAAGATCATTTCATGGTCTGGTTAGTTTTTACAGGAAGTTTATTAAGAATTTGAGTGGCATATGTGCACCCCTAACTGATACAATAAGAGGGGATAGAAAAGAGTTCAAATGGACTGCAGTAGCTGCGAGAAGTTTTGAATTGTTGAAGAAGAAGGTGACTGAACAGCCTGTGTTGGCACTTCCAGATTTCAGAAAAGTATTCCAAGTGGACTGTGATGCTAGTGGTAGCGCTATTGGGGCTGTATTAAGCCAAGAAGGTAAGCCTATTGCATATTTTAGTGAAAAATTGAATGATGCAAAGAAGAAGTATTCTGTTTATGATCAAGAGTTCTATGCGATAGTTCAGGCCTTAAAGAAATGGAGGCATTATTTGTTGCCAAAGGAATTTGTTTTGTATACTGATCATCAGGCATTACAGTACCTAAATAGCCAAGGTAAATTGAATCAGAGGCATATGAAGTGGGTAGAATTCTTGCAGAGTTATACATTTGTGTTAAAGCATAGAAGTGGAAAATCTAACAGGGTTGCAGATGCATTAAGTAGGAGACAGTTGTTTCTTACAACAATGCAGGTTGAAGTAGTTGGGTTTGATGAACTCAAGAATTTGTACCCCGAGGATCCTGATTTTGCTGAAGCATGGAAATCTTGTAAAGAACCTGTTGCTGTAGATAGAACCAAGTGGTTAGACTATTTGATTCAGGATGGCATGTTGTTCAAAGGTAGTCAATTGTGCATTCCAAGGAGTTCCATGAGGGAAAATCTGATTAAGGAGAAACACAGTGGAGGGATGGCAGGACATTTTGGTCGGGATAAGACCATTGCCATTCTTAGAGAACATTATTTTTGGCCTCAAATTACATAGGATGTGAAGAAGTTTGTACAAAGTTGCCAGGTTTGTCAAGTTGCCAAGGGGTTTAGTCAAAATACTGGCCTATATCAGCCATTGTCTGTTCCATCAAGGCCATGGGAGGACATAAGTATGGATTTTGTTCTTGGATTGCCAAGGACACAAAGGGGTAATGACTTAGTATTCGTGGTGGTTGATAGGTTCTCCAAAATGGCACATTTCATTCCATGCCATAAAACTCATGATGCTGTCCATATTGCAGACTTTTTTTTCAAAGAGGTGGTAAGACTACATGGTCTTCCAAGGAGTATAGTTTCTGACCGAGATACTAAATTTGTGGGGTATTTCTGGAGGACATTGTGGAAGAAGTTGAGAACAGACTTGAAATTTAGTTCCACGCATCACCCACAGACTGATGGCCAAACAGAAGTGGTAAATAGAAGTCTGGGCAATTTGCTGAGATGTTTAGTTGGAGATAAGCCTAAGGGATGGGATTTGATTCTACCACAGGCAAAGTTTGCCTATAATAACTCTGTAAATAGGAGTACTGGAAAATCACCATTTCAAATTGTATATGGAAATAGCCCAAGGATTGCACCAGAATTGAGGAAGATAGAACAAGGGGAGAGAACAAGTGCTGAAGCTGAGGATTTTGCTGAACACATCAAGCGTCTACATGAGGAGGTCCAAGCACACATTATCAAGATGAATCAAGAGTATAAAGCTAGGGCTGATCAAAGGAGAAGACATAAGGAATTCCAAGTAGGGGATCTTGTCATGGTGCACTTACGAAAAGAAAGATTTCCAGTTGGTACTTACAACAAGCTGAAAATGAAGAAATTTGGCCCCTGCAAAATTTTGAAGAAACATAACTCAGGAAATGCATATGAGGTGGAGCTGCCAGATGGTATTCACATTTCTCCCATTTTCAACATTGCAGATTTGACAGAGTATCATGATGATGGTACTGATGAGGAGCTGGTTTTAGAGCCATGTCCAATTCCTGCTTCTAAGAAGGAGGAGATAGAAGACATTCTAGATCATCGTGTGGGTAGGAGTACCAAAAACAGGCAGTATGAAGAGTATTTGGTCAAATGGAAAGGACGACCGATCGAAGACTCAACTTGGATTTCGGCAGCTGAGGTTTCCCATTTGGGATTTCCTCTACCATCCATAAAGTGACAGGGTCACTTTTCAATCTACCCTGGGTGTCTGATGCAGGAGCATCCAGAGGTATAAGGGCAATCCTGTGTCACCAAAAAAAATGTACTTAGACTTAGTTTCTATTTTATGTCTTTGCATTTTTGGATACCCATTTGGCTCAAATAAAGGTTCCAACTCTCATAGTTCAACTATCAGTGCATTTAAAAATCCCGAAAAAATAGGAGCATGCAATTTAACCATCATTTTGGTGACCTAGAAGGTGTGACTTGGCTAGATGAATGTAATCGAGATTTAGAGCATTCTAGAAAAAGAATCAGGTCAAAAGACCCCACAGTTTGAAAGTTATTGCAATTTTTCAGGTTTTGGAGACCCCCTAAGAATGCTTCAAAGTCAGGTTTGGGCCATTAAATGACCTTGAAAAGGGTCAAAAAATGGGGGATGAGAAAAGCTTGTCCATAGGGCTATAGAGCGCTTCGAGAGCTTTTCGAAAATGTAAACGGTTCGTCAATCAGAGTTACGGTTCAAAAGTTATGCCTCCCGAAAGTTCGACTACCGTTTCTGGATTCTACTAGAATTGCACCGACTTCTAACGCAGCTTCCGAAACCTTCTATTTTTTTGGTGGATGCCTACTAGCACTTTCTAGAATGTACTCCTAGTCCTTAACCCTCCGGGGTCTATTTAAGGAGATTTCTGGCATTGTAAAAGGCAGTTCGGATTGGAGCTTGAGAGGAGGTGCTAAAAGGAGAAATATTCTCCAGATTTATGCTATTGTAAGACCGCAGGGCATGTTTTGAGTTTATTTTCTCTGCACTGTTTGTACCAGCTTATTTTCTCAGTTAATATGATTTCCCCTTTCTATTGTGTCTATTCTGGTTGTTGGGTTGTGTCCCCATCAACTAGCATTGTATCTAATAAGGTTAGAAAATTTATGGGACATTTTTGGAGATCCTTATGGCAAAGGTTAGGTACTAATCTCTCTTTTAGTTCAGCCTACCATACTCAAACTGATGGTCAAACTAAAGTGGTCAATAGAACACTTGGCAACTTGCTAAGATGCTTAACCAACGAGTATGGTTTGACATGGGATTTGGTTCTTAATCAAGTAGATTTTTCTTATAATGATAGTATTAATAGAACTACGAGCAAGAGTCCCTTTGAGATTATGTATGGGATATATCCTAGGGGTGTATATGAGTTTACAAACCTAGATGGACAAGTTCCTAATAGTGGTTATGCTGAAGAATTTAGTCAATCTATGAAAGAAATGCATGAACAAGTAAAATAGTTTCTCATTGATAACACCAAGAAGATCAAGGATAAAGCTAACCTAAAGAAAAGAGAAGTCCAATTTGGTATAGGGGCCCTAGCTATGGTTCACCTTAAAAAAGCAAGAATGGATAAGGGAACCTCTACAAAGCTACAAATGAGAAGAATTGGTCCATGTCCAATACTGGCCAAGTATGGGCAAAATGCTTACAAGGTTGAGTTACCAAAGGATCTAGCTATTTCTCCCAATTTTAATGTAGCAGACATGGTTAGGTATAAAGGCCCTCTTACTAAGGTGGATTAACATGTGGAAGAATCTCAGAAGCATGCTCAAACAATAGCTTTACCCCCTAAGCCAAAGCTTCAAGTAGAGAGGATTTTGGATTCTTGGATTCATACAAAGACTAGGCATGGAAGATACAAAGAGCACCTTGTCAAATGGCATGGTAAACCAGACTTAGAGCCTACATGGATTCCTAAGAATCAATTCAAGCTTAAAGGCATAGATCTCCACCTTTTGTCTCCAAAGGGGACTTAGCTTCTTTGGTGAGGAGTATGGTGCAAGGGAACCTTGAAACATAGGGCCCTCACCATTTCAATTTTTTTGTGTGGTTCTCCAAGAGAGCCTTTATAAGTAATAATTCAAAATGTCTTTAGAAGAGTCACCAATTGGCCTAAAAATCAAGGTATACCTTGCCATATGGTAATGAGAAACCTAAGATATAGACCACTAGCTTAGGGAAAGGTCCCTAGCATGGAAATTCTAAGGGATAGCTTAGTTAGCAAGTAGAAGTGTTAAAAAGGTGCAAAGAAAAAAAAATTGAAAAGTTTTTGTTTTACAATTTTACAATTTTTGCTTGAAAATGTTGATTTCTCTCTTAAAATAAGGAGAAGGTCGATACAATCCCTAATATGAAAGGGGAATACCTATTAAGACATATATATACCTTCCAAACCCTAAAAGAGATAGAAGTGATTGTCACTAGTATGGACAAGTGTTGTAGCATGGTATTTGAAGGCAAAAGGACTGAGTTTCTAAGTTTCTAAGGTTTTCTAGAATTGTTCTTGGTTACTGTACTAGTTTACATGGTAGATTGGGTTTTTTAGAAAAAAAATTCTTTAGAAATTTTTCTTTTAAAGTCTTTTATTTTTTATCTTTAAAAATCTTTTGTTTTCAAGCAGTCTGTTGTCCAGTTTTCAACAACTTGCAAAAGAAATGAGATAACTCACTACCCCACTATAGAAATTATATGGCCTCTTGGGGATAGTGAGAACACTCAATGTACTATATTGTGACAAAATTAGTTCCCTTCAATATGTTAGCAAGCAATTTTAAGCTCTTTCCCTACGCAAGCTAGAGCATGCCCGACTAGGGAAGAAATAGATAACATAGCTTATTTTCTTGTAGGGTGATGGAGAACTTTTGAAAGTTGAATATGGAGATTATAGGGGAGTGATAGGGGATCCCTTGGATGGAAGGAGAAGGTTCCACCAATCCGTTAAGGCACCCCAAAAGACCAAATAGCAAGTCATCCTTATAAACCCTCTAAAAACCTCAAAACCAACACAAGGATTTTACAACCATTCTAGGGCCTAAAAACTAGAAAATCTCAAAGCTCTTACAAAATGAAAAAAGGTCCATGAATACACCTTGGAAGTTTTAGTGGAATAAAAGTGATCAAATCCCTATTTTTTAGGTGAAATAGGGCTAATTGGGGCTCTTCCTTGTAGCCTTGTTTTGAGGAAAAAGGGTGAAATCGGGTGGAAACTTAATTAGAGAAAGTTGTTTTGGCATATTAAAGAAATGAATTGCAAGGCTTGATAACTGCTCCATGATCCTACAATTTTTTTTGAATAAATATTCAAAAAGACCTAGCTTAGTGGAAGATCTTGAATACTCTTCATTCATAACGGTAGCATGGCAGACAACAAGAAGTGAAACCTTATCAAGATAGTGGAGTATGGTTTAGGATTGGGGGATCTTTTCTTTGAAATGACCCTATAAGTCCATGTGGTGATCTAATATGACACCCTAATTCTTAGAGGTAAACAAGAAGCATGAATTAGTGATTGATTCATCCCTAGCACTCCTATCACCTTTGGATTCACACTTGTGCAATCTGCTTGATGGGAGAATCGACTTGGGAGCTCAGCATTTATGAGATGTACAATGCTAAGGAAATATTATAGATAATAAATGGAGAAAACTTACTTATCATTGGGACGATTCAAAATCACAACCCAGTCATGCCTAAATCACCTAATCCCCATGGACAATAGAAAAATAGGAAACCCACATAGAAAGATTAGATAAATGCATAATTTCAAAGGGAAACCCAAAAAATGTATAAAGTGTAGCACATGGGAAAGATGAGAAGTAAGTGACCTAATATAGACCTAGACACAACTCTCTAATCCTCACTCACCATTAGAATGATATCAAGCTTTGAAAGGGGGAGACTAAAACTTGGCAACAACTAGCTCTGACTTGGGACTTAGAGGTTATAAATGCCTAATAAGGGACCTAGAATCTCTGGTTTTGCATACATGGAATGGCAAAAATGCAATGGGAAACTAATCTAACCACCCAACAGAAAGGAAAATTAAACTAGGAAAGCACGAAAAGTAAAGCAACCTACCTAAACTAACAGTAAATGCAAGGATTACTTGCTTTCAATTGTGAACTTGAAATAACTTTAGGTCCTAGACATTATATGAAAATGATAGAACCTCTCCAGAAGGACATGCCAGAATGATGGAATTTCTCTAGTTCACTTGCATAATCTTGAAAGAGCCCTTCTAGAGTGAGTCAAACTTATGATGCATGCCCTTGGGCTCATTCCTTCTATCCCATAGTAGTACCAAGTTGCCTTCCATGAATCTTCTTTGTCTAGCCTTCTTATCAAAGAATGACTTCACCTGCTTTTGATGTTCTGAAATATGATCAACCATCCTATTGTGTTCTTCTTCTAGCTTAATCAAATACATGATTTAGTTCTCCAATCCATCTTGGAATTGTTGATCGTCAATCACTTGTTTTAGTTAATAGATGGATAGCTCTACTAGGAGAGGAAGACTAGCTTCAACTCCATAAACTAATTCAAATGGGGAAATCATGATTGCCTTCTTTCATGTAACTTTGTCTGCCCAGAGTGCACCATATGATTTCTTGTGCCAATTATTTTAGTTCTCAAACACTAATTTCTTCAAGATGTTGATTTAGTATTTGTTACTTGATTTTTCTTGACCATTTCCCTGAGGAAAGTAGTCAAATGAATGACTTAAATGTATACTATTGTCATAGAAAAATTTTGTAATTTCTGTAGAAGAAAAATAAGAAGCATTATCCATGACAAGCTTCAATTGAACTCCTAACCTTTTCAAGATATTTTCTTTAATGAATTCATAGACTACCTCAGAAGTAGCCTTCTTAGTTGGTTTAGCCTCCAACCATTTTGTAAAGTAGTCTATAGGAGTGATGACATATAAATAACCAGCAGATAAGGGTGGACTCATTGGTCCAATGAAATTGATTCCCCAATACTGAAAGGGACCTTCAACTACAATTGGCCTTAAAGGTAGAGTAGTTAATTGAGGCTTTCTTGAGAACATTCTACACTTGTCACAATTTTCCACCCAATGATATGCATCCTTGAAAATTCTAGGCCAGTACTAGCATTGCCTCAAGATCTTATATGTTGTGACTATTGATGAAAGGTGACCACCACATGCCTCATTATGGAAGCTATGAAGCAACCTCTCTTATTGAGGTCTATCTACACATCTTAGAAAGGTCCCACCTATTTCCATCTTATACTATTGATCATCATATATAACATACTTAGTTGATTTGATTTTGAGGTCTCATTTCTGCTTTTATGTTAGTCAATCAAGGAAATCTCCATTGGTTAGAGAGTAGGCAATATTTGAGAAGCAAGGATCCTAAAGGCTAACCATTAGTGCCCTCACTGATTCACCTTCTTGGCTTAAGCCTATATTTTTTGCTATCATTTTGCACAATTCATTCCCTCTCATCAACTTGGTTATCTTTAGGTCAATGTCGTATTCGTGAACCTTAGCTATCCATGCACCTCTAATGTTGCAACCTATCTCTTGTTGATTCAATATGCTCTTGACAACCAAATTAGGTATGAACACAACAGAATGAGAGTCCAATACATAAAATCTAAATTTTTTGAGAGCTCTTACCACTACATAGGCATGCCTTTCCATTTGATAATATCTCAACTCATGCTCCTTAAGGGGAGAACTTATGAAGGAAATTGGTGCTTGGATACCTTCCTTGTTCTCCTGCATGAGTATTGCAAATAGTGTATGGGCTGAAGTATAGCATTATAGTATGAACTCTTTAGTGTAATTTGGATGTACTGGCATGGGTTCCTTGGCTATGGCATCCTTAATTTTGGTCAAAAGCCACTCTTCCAAATTCCACCCTTCCAAAGTGGACAATGCACTTGGTGATTTTAGAAAAATTAGGAACGAAGCATCTAAGGAAGTTCACCTGTCCAAAGAATAACTTGACTCCAGATTTGCTTCCTAGAAAAATTAGCTGCTGGATGGCTCTAAAACATTCTAGGTCAATCCTAATGCCTTCCTAATAGACTATATGAACTATTAGTTTTCCTTCTATAATGCAGAAGGCTGATTTCTTGGGATTGAGAGAAATCCCATGCTCTTTGCATCTTTTCAACACCTTCTCCAAATCCCTTAGATGATTTTCTCTTTTCTTGGAGAAGACTATCAAATCATCCAAGTAAATGATGATGATCTTATCCTTCAGATAAAAAAAGGAGGAATTCATAGCCCGTTGAAAGGTGGCCCCAACATTAATGAGCTCAAAGAGCATTATGTTATATGCAAACATTCCCCAAGGAGTGGTGAATGCAGTCTTGAACTGATCTTCCAAGTTTACCTCAAATTGTTTGAAACCTGAGAATCCATCTAGCATAGCCATAATTTTGGAGCCGCCAATTATTTGTAGTAGGTGATCCATGTTAGGAAAGGTGTAGTTATCCTTAAGAAATGCTTGATTTAAATTTCTAAAGACTAGGCAAAATTTGATATCCCCACTCTTTTTCTAGATTGCGACAATATTAGCTATCCACACGAATGATGTATGGCTAGATAATTTTGGCTTCCAACATCTTGTGCATCTCCCTAATATTGCATTAAATACCATAGGGTTTTAGTTATGCTTCTTTTTCCTAAAGGGAGCAACATCAAACTTTAGGGGGATTTTGTGCTTGAATTCACCATTCCTAAATGTCTTTAGGTCCTCATATCCCCAAGAAAACACATCCTAGTACTCTATCAACAAACCTTTTTCCTTTTCTCTTTCTTTGTTTGAGAAACTACTACTGATATTAAACATCTTTGGCTTATATTTAGTGCCAATATTCATCCCTTCATACTCTCAAGAAGTTCCACCTTTCCTTCCTCGTTCCCTCTGAATAAATGCATCATGCCTATTAAAAATGTTTCTCAAGGGAAATAAGGTGACGGGGGATCTTATTACCTTTGAGTTGTTCAAGTCCAATATCCAACTCCTTGGTTTCAGGGGAGAAATCCTTGTAGATGTTTTTACTCCCTTCAACATACTATTCATTGAAGGGTTTAGAACCTTCCAAGAAGGATTGCATTTGCTTGTCATTATTGAATACTTGCCAAGTTTCTATGTTATCAAGAATGTTGAGTCTAAACAAGACTTCAACCTTGAATGCATTATCTGTGAAATTTGAGGGAGGAAGTAATAGCAAGGAAGATGTTGCTAACAAGTCCACCCTTACATTATGCTCCCTTGGAACAACTTCACTACTACATTTAACATCATTTTTCAACCAAAAATTTTGACCATCAACTAAATAAATTTAGGGTGGTCAAAATGTAAAGGCAAAAATTTCATTTTTTTACATATAAGACCCGTGTTGGTCAAAATTTTGACCAACACAGGGCTTATACATCCACAAAGTTCAAAAAACATTTGCCCAATTACGTTTTTTGTGCCCGATTTCATTTGACATTTTTGGAGCATTTTCGCATGGTTATCTCTACATTTTTGCATGGTTTTCTCTGAGCCCAGTTTCATTTCAGGTTTTCTCCACCCACTTGATTAATGACGCCTACTAGCCCTGGGAATAATATGAAAGGGGGCCCTGCATTTGCATCAATATAGGGGGGGCAGAATAGTAGTTCGAAACTCTTGATATTGTCTTTCTTTCATTCTTCCTGATGTGCTCGACTTCAAAAGCTGTTCCATTCATGACCTCTAATCACACCTGCATCTCCGGTGGTCGAGGAGAGGGATTTCTCTTTGAGCATATCTCCATAGGTACATGTGTATTTTTTTTGTAGGTTTTTATAATAATATTTAAGATGGAAGTGAATACTAGTACTCTCATTATTATTTTTTAGGCCAAAGTTCAGCCATTGTTGTGTAATATAAATGGGAGAGTCTCCGCTCAAGTGTTTTTTCTCAGTGATGTTTTGATGATAAGTGTTAAAAAGAGTCTAGTTGCAAAAAGAATGTAATGTACTTGTTGTTTCATTTTATTGAAAGTGTGTAGATGCAGATTTATCATTTGGAATGTTGATCTATTGTCACAACTATTATACTTTTTGTTATAGTAATGAAAGAAAAGAAAGGAAATGTATATGCAGAAGCTATAGTTGTAAAAGCTTAAAAGAAATAATAATGACAAATTTTTTGTTTTATAAATATAGTTGTGTTGGTATCATATTTTTCTTGTATTTTTGTTTTAATAATACATAATTATAGTGTATCATTTAGACAACAGTTTCATATTCAAAAAAAGAAAAAAAAGAAAAAAAAATTGAGTGTGTTTCTCTCTTCAACTCTAGAACATTCAACTTAAACATCAACACATAAAGATAATAATTTGAAATCTGGTGTGTTTAGTGCTTGGAGTTGTACCCTCAATACCTAGGCCATGTGGGCTATAAAACATGATATTCATGTGATTCTATGTTAGATGATGATGATGATAATGAATAATCACCATCTACTACTAGCTCATGTAGTGATAAAAGGTCTTCAATGCACCTCTAACTACAAATATGCCATGGAAAACTTGTGATGGAGATGACTCCTCAAACTAATAGACTATCATGGAAATTTTTTGATGAAGATGACACCTACAAATACTGGACTATCTTCAAAAACTTATGATGAAGATGGCACCTAAATTCACTAGACTATAATTGAATTGATGTACTTTGGATCCTTCACCGAAAGTCTCTATCATTTTGTTAGAAGATGATTTATCTTCTAGGTTAACCAAAAGAATCTCTCTCCTATATTTCAATATTACATTTAATTGTTGCATTGCAATTAGGTCTTCCTACAAGGGTTTCCATTTGGATGAATAACAAACTTGTTGGTGTTTTAAAACTACTAAGCAACAAAATGCTTAATACCAAGATGACAATACTCACATAGTCTAAAGACTAGCCAATTCTTATTATCAATTGTATGTGCACACCATTTGGGCCAAACTTCTACAAAACCAAGGGTGGTTTTCTACTCTTTTGGCTCTACAAAACTAGGGTGGGTATACCCAGGGATGATACAAGACTGGGAAAACTGTATGAGAATTATCTTAGTTTCATTCCGATTCTCATCTCAAATTATCCAATACATGTACAATTCTTGATACTTTAATAAACACATCACATATAATAGATATGGCCAAAAATCTTCTATAGGTCTGCAGATGTTCTCAGCAATAATGGCTAACTAAAGCTAAAACATTCCATGCAAGCAAGTAGAGGCCAACTTTGAAGATCTGCAAGAAATAAAAGTAAAGTTGATTATAATTCTACATTTTGACAATCATGTGTGACACATTTCTCTTTCAGCTGGATTAAATTTGATCAGTGCCTAAATCATTGGGGTTCAGAGTCTACTACAAATCTCTAAATCTAATTTGTTGCCTTACAACAAATTTTATCAGCAATTCTTATTAGAAATCGTCATTCAAAATCCTTTCCACTACTGCAGTAACCTTATCAAATTCATCAAAGCTTTTACTTAATCCATTGAATTAATAGCCATGATAAACAGATATACAACCTAATTGAACTGCTTTCAATTGCACAAGCCTTTACTTACACAACATCAAGATAACCAAGTAATCAAAAGGAGACAAATTTCAAAAAGAACTAATATGGGGACAATTCATAATTTGTATTCATTCTCCTTGAAAATTGTATACAATTTACAATAGACTCAGAATGACCTTCAGAAAGAAACACAGATCATTTTATATTCATGTATTCTCAAGATCTGACAGAGAAAATACATCACGAATTTTTTCTCAAAAATGGTGGACCAAAAATAGACTAAGTGTATCACTTAGAAAATAGAATTTGGACATTTTCTCTTGCCCTAGAATTTGACTTATATAGTATGAAATGCAACAAGCTTCAGGCTAAGAGAAACTGACAGGTGTCTTTTACAAGGAATATCTACATACACCTATCACAAAATGACAAAACTATGGGTAACAGAAGATATCGAAATCAAATCATTCCTTTTGGTGGGTCAGCTTCTATTACATGTTTTGATGTTGCTAAGTTGGCTATTGATCTAATTCATCTTCATATGTAACTGCTAAATTAGCCAACCATGAAGCCTGTTCTAACGAGGGCACATTAACCTCCACTTGCAAGCTTCTATGACCTTCATTCTGCATGGTAAGGACAACATCTACCTTTTCCTTTTCTTTAATTGTATTGGCATCTTGTGGTCCCAGTTCTACAACTGAAAGTGATGGGTTTTTCTTGTCTTCTTCTTCTAATTGGGTTTGAGTAGTGATGGTATCAATGATTTGGACTTCCTCACCCTGCACCTCATCACTATTAGTTTCATCTACATCAAAAGTTCACTAGAAGGCATTTCTGCCATCCACCTATCAAATAATGTGTCATATGGCCAATTGAATTGCAAAATATCCTTTTGTTTCTTTATTATATAATCAGCCTCATTATCAATATCAACAAATTCTTGTTTTAAAGAATCAAAGAATATTTTGGCTTTCACCATTTCTTCTGTTGTGGTGGCCCACCATGCATGCCCTATTTCATTTATGACTTGATTCATTCTTAAACAGAATAAATCATCAAGTTCCTTCGCCCATTCCTCTTTGCTTTTCAAACTATTTTTCTTATTTAGGGAATGAGGAAATAAATTGAATTTTTGGCTCTTATATTTGTCTAAGTAGCCTATTATAATCTTCTGTAAATGTATCCTTTTGCTATCAAAATCAGCAAGATCAAAAACAATGTCAAAGGTTTTATCAATCTGATCACGACAATTATTTATAACAGATAGACACAATAAGGTTATTGCTTTCTCCCTTCTCACCCATTTGTTCACAATAGACTTTAGAGCCTCATCATCCGATTTTAACTCCTCCCAAATGTTAATCACCTTGGCCAATTGATCATGGATTAGTGACCATTCAACCTTGTCTCCTAGATATGTAAGAGTTGTTCTTAGTTTATCTTCATATTTAAATTCCAGC
This sequence comes from Cupressus sempervirens, assembly GCA_028749045.1. Taxonomy (NCBI): domain Eukaryota; kingdom Viridiplantae; phylum Streptophyta; class Pinopsida; order Cupressales; family Cupressaceae; genus Cupressus; species Cupressus sempervirens. The sequence goes on along the minus strand of CM053793.1, from coordinate 19,959,344 downwards.
TCTACATGTAAGGCCCATAGTTTACTCTTTTCTTCTTCAAAATCCTCAGTAGTGTAATACTATGGCCCTTGGGGTGTGTCTGGTATTTCAATGAGGGGGGGTAGATTTGAAAAGTTCAACAGGGGGGTGAGGGTATGTTATTTTAGGCCTGGTGGATTTTCCTAGTAGCTTGTTCTCAAGCTCAACTCTCCTTTTTACCTCTTTATTGTAGGCATCCACAACTGCCTCATATTTACTTTGTAATTCAAACATTTCCTTTTCCTCCCTTTTAGCAGTAGCCAAGGAAAACTGAGAATAATCCACATTCATGTGGGCTACCTGTACGTGTGAGGTATCAGCAACTCTCCTTACAATAATATTCCCTATCAGTCCTGAACCATCAGGTTGTGCTGATACAATCCTGGATCCTCTTCTTAATGAGCACATAACAAGAGGAGCTTGATCATCACTAAAAGCAGTCCCTGCAAATTCCTTTTTATTTGGGTCTTGTAACTCTAGTCTATTAGAAACAAAGTTGAAAATCAATGCATTTGCAATATCCCAATTAGGCAACAATAGTATGTTATAAATTTTTACCATTTGCCTTCCCTCCTTAGGGGTAATGTTCTAGAATTCTTGCATCATTTGTTCCTTTATTTGGTTTTGGATGGAGGCTTCATCCATTTCTGGATGCTCTATTTTCATGTTCTTACATCTTTCCTCAAAATTGTGGATGTTTGCCCTCCAAGCAAATTGATGGAAAGCCTTAGACCTTACAAAACTATCATTTGACAAAAAATTTTGGTTGGCTTGTTCCAAAATAGGGTCCAATTCCCTTCCCTTAAAATTAGCTATAGTCAGCTCGAGGCTTGGCACAGGAGGTTCTTGGGGGTTCCCTTCATTGATCTCCGCTTGAGTGAAAAAAAATCCCCCTTGTGATCCAATTTGCTCAATTTTCTCAATAGTGAGCTGCTCCTCCCCAGTTCTCAAAGGGGTCTATGAAGGTGAATACTCCTCAACATGAGAATCCTCCTCTCTTAATATTTTCCTCCTCTTAGGGGAGGGCTCAGTAGGCCTCTCTTCTAAAACCCTACTAGTGGACTCAATTATTTGTTTTCCTTTGTCCACTGTATTCTTTTTATTTTGAACAATAGTATATCCCGGCCTTTTTTGGACAGTTAATTGACCTGCCCTTATATTGGGAGTAAAACAAAATCTTCTCATTACTTCCCTAGCCTTATCCGGGTAGAACCTAATAAAGAATTGCTTCTTTTCATTCATTTCCTCTATTATTTCAAGAAAATTATTCATAAGTTTTCTCATCTTATCTACATTTGTAATTGCATCGTCCAAAGGACTATAATCTGGATCAAAACAATGAATGAAATCCAAAATTTTAGAAAAGACTTTCCACTTTTCTTTCCCAGTCTTTTGCTCCTGCAAGGAGTACTCATTCCTTATTAAGTCTTCAAGAAAATAAAATGCATGCTCAATTTTACCAAGCTTAATTCTCTGCCTCAAAGCCAAATGATAAAATCCTTCAGAATCACAAAAATGAGGATGGGAAGTGGCCATCTTATAAGGATTCAAAATCTTGTGCAGAGAAAGCCAACCTCCTTTTGTGATTACAAAATGATGAGCCACTGTGCAAGTAGGAAAAATTGACCCCTTTTGTCTTTTCAATAGAAGGGCTTCCTCCACTCCTCCTAGCTGCCACAATATCTCAACAACTCCTACCTTCAAAGGCACTTTGTAGGGTAGTACGTGAGGGCTTCCTTTAAAACCATATATTCTAAATACAGTAGAAACAGAATATGGAATGACATCTCCCCAATTATGTGAAACTTTCAAACCACTTGGGTTGTCCATAGACCTAATGAGATTCATTAATGCTTTGGGGATTCTAGGATTGTCCCTTAATAGGAGGCATCTTAGCTTTGAAGTGAAATACCTATCAAACCTGAAAAAACTGGCATTCTCTGCATCCCAAGTCATATCTGCACTCCACAATTGAACTGTTAATGCTTCCCCACTCTCTTCTCTATCTAATTCCATTTCTTTACTAAAATATGTTACTCCCTTGAATAAGAACATGTGCATTAACAGAGAATAATGGCCAAAAGTTTTTTCCACCTTACCCTTAGCAATTCCAATCAGTCCAATGTGAATCTCTTCAGCTAAGTAAGAAGCAAAATCAAAAATTATATCCACACCAAAAGAGGAAATTTGAGTAATCATACACATAAAATCCACAGGCATGAACTCTTCTTCATCTCTCCCAAAAACTTTACACAAGGACCTATATATTTCTATAGCCCTAGAATTGAAGTATGCCCTTTTGAAAGGCTCCTTGGAGGATGTTGTTATTGCTGGCAGTGTTCTAATTCTACCTATGTGTGCGCTCAGCGCTCCTTGCCTAACTGCATCTCTCTTAGACATATACTCATTTTCTAACCCTTTCAAATCAATGGGCATATGATAATCAGTGACATGCCCTAAACTAAAAACTTCCCTAATCTCCTCTATGCTGATTGTAATTAAGATTTCACCATCTGTTCTCCTCACTACCCTAAGGACTTGGTTGTAATTCTTAGCTACAGCTTCCAAAAGATCATAATCCATGAAAACTCTAGGAACCACCATTTTCCCTAGACCAAAATTCCAGATGTTGGCATGTGGGGCAAAAAGGTTCCTCTCTGAAAACCATTTTTTGAATAAAACAAGACTAGTCTGTGAAGTTGTTGCATCCCTAACCCAGTTTCCTTTGTCATACAGCCCATCTACTATTTTCAGCCTAGGGTTTAATAAAGTTAGCCTCTTAACTTCTACAGTTTCAATAGTGGAAGAAGGGAGCAGTTCAAGCAAATCATCGTGGACATTCCTATCCAAATAGTTCTCTTGACTAGAAAATGCTTTCTATTTTGGAGCCATTTTAATTAACTCTCAAAGGAATTGAAATAGCAGGAGGATTATAATGCAAGTACTTACTTTGAATTTCACTCTAGTTCTTCTCAGTGTTACTGCAATCTTTCTGTGAACAAACTGCTTCACAATCTTATCGAATCCAGCACGGTCTTCTCAACAACTATTTCTGCTTAGAAATGCTCTAAATCTTTGTTCGAGTATGGTGGAATTAAGAAAATCTTCTATGTTATACTCTATTTTTCTTCACACACGAAGCTTTCATCTCTCATAAATGCACAAGGTGGCATCACCTTCTATATTCAAATTTACATCGTGGATTTATGAAAAATCCTACGATCCAGGGATGCAAGCAAAGATGAATCATGTTCCTCTTGACAAGCTGGCAATCAACCCAATGAAAATTTTCCATGTGTACCTTTCCTTCATTTTTGGTGCCTCTAAACTAGACCCACAGAACTCTGAGGACACGTGTCACTTAGGTGCTATCTCACTATACATAAAGAGTGAGCACCTTGCCATAGCAAGATAGTGCCCGTCATTGATCCTAATTTGATCATGTGGATGACATTTGATGCATTTCTCAAAAGAAATATGGTGGGCCCCTTGTCACCATGTCGCTATTCGTAACCTTCATGCAACTCGCCATAGCGAGATAGCGATGATCATGGATCTGAGATAGATCTGACAATCAGTCTTTCATATATTTTGTGAATAGGGCATGGGTCCAATCATTGATGATGTGATGAAATCCTGGCTATATTACCTACTGCTTGGGGCCCATATTTGTTTATTTCTCGGCTGGGCGCTATGTCGCAAACGACGAGAAGAACAAGTTCTTGATAGCAACATAGCGAATCTCGGTGTCTTTGCTTTTCCCAGCGTATACGTGTAGCCCATTAGATGCTAGCGTGTTCCAAAGCTTTATAATTGATATCTGATGGGGTACTTTTTGGGACCCACTTACTCTAAAAAGTTTCTGTAGTACCTTTTCATCTGGGCGCTATGTCGCTAATAGCGAGAGACACCAATTCTTTGATAGCGACATAGCGATTTCCTGGTGACTCATCAAAATTCAGGGTCAAAAAGATAAAGGCGAGTGAAGTCATAACTACCCTTGTTAATGCATCTGACACATAATAAAACAGCACGTGCACTAGGCAGCCTGAAAAAACTTACGATCATTGAAAAATTTAAAAGTGACTACTGGCCATTATTTTTGGTGAAGGTGTCATGTCGCTAACGGCGAAGTGCCCAATTTCTCTGATAGCGACAAAGAGACTAATCAGAAAAGCTAAGATTTCTGTTGACACCTTTTGTACCTCAATGTTGTAATTCCTTTTCAGGTTCTAACATGTCTGTTGTAAATGTGATGAAATATCTCTGAAATAATACAATCTCTGGTCACCATATTTCCACTTGACAGTACCGCTTTTCAACTTAGCGGTGGTCATTATGTTGCTAAGGGTAAAATACTTCTATCTTGTCATAGCGAGATAGCGATTGCTGTAGATCTTTTAGGGATCGGGCGGTCAGAAACACAAAAGAAAAGATGTGACTCAAGGCACGAAAAGTTTGAAAAGGATGGGAATCTTCGCATATTTTTAGTTTCGCGCCTGAAAAATTTAAAAGAAAACAAGACCTAGGGTTTCGACAAAAAATTTCTTCAAAGACCTACAAAATATGACTTGGCTAGAAACCCTATTCACCATAGGTGGACTCCAATTTGAATTCTTCTATACCTTGGACAAAGGAATTTGATTATGCAAAAATTCAGACCAACAAAACTATCATGGAAAAATTGTGACGAAGATGCTACCTGCAACTATTAGACTATCATAGAAAAATTGTGATGAAGATGACATTAAAAACTATTGGACTATCATGTGTACAAGTCACAAAATGATTCCAACATATGAAATTAAGTGTACTACATAGGATAGTGATGACTGAATTTCCATGCCCTCCAAATTTGGTGGTTGTAATATTTATAACAATTTCATTTGTGGGATATACACTCTTTAAATACTCCAAGAAATTTCTGAGTGCAGATGTTTCAATTCCTTAGTGTCAAAACTTGAATATATTTCATGCTTATCATTTCCTCTAGCAATTCTTACGTAAGACATCATTAAAATAATTGTTCCCTTTGACAGCGTCAAAGAGTGTATATATACAATATTTTTGAAGTTGTTTTGTGCTAAATGAACCTTTTGTGATCAAGTCTTGTAAATATCTTGGTTGGTACAACTGTAGATTTCTTACTAGCTTTGTACTAGTACCCAAGATTAACATTGATGACATTAGTAAAATTCCAAGTTTTTCTCTTGTATTTCTATTAATTGTACTTGATTGTCAAATATGTTAAAGAAGAAACAAATGCTAGTTAATTTACAGACTGTAACTGACTTGAATTACTTGATGTATTTTTTAAATGTTGAGATGCATATACTAAGAATTTTTTGTTGTTGCAGGCCAAGCCATAGCTGACAGACAGGTCAAAGCTTCCAACTATTGTGGATCCTATGATTAAAGAGTTGTTGAACTTGAAATATCTTTAGCAAGTAAGTTGCATGCAAAATATTTCTTTTGAAGGGAATTGACATTATTTTTAAAAATGCATTCAGTTTATACAATTTTACTCATGTTTTGGTGGATAAAAACTTAACGTTCTTCCACATTTCTTGCCCATTTTATTGCATATCTGAAATAAGACATAATCTTGCCATTTTCCAATAGCTAAATGTCTTTAACTGTGATTGGAATTTGGCATAAAATGTATTTTTTAGGTTAGATTGTCAGCTAGACCTGGTTGATCGCCATCTAAAAATTAGAGGTGCTAATCCTTTCATTGAAGATAAAATTTATAGTGCACTACATATCATCACACTTACCCAAAAAAGTTGAGCCAAAAATTTGATTATCTAGATTGAAAGTCATTGTCCACTTCATAATCTTAGCTAGAAGAACACCATAAGTGCTTGTGAACCAAGTATTTATGATGAAGCAAGAAGGAAAGAAAAATGAAAAAATGTGTTCAGTCGAGAGAGAGACATTGGAAAGAAAGCCATTGATTATAAAAAGTATTAAGATCAAGTTTAAAAATAATGTTTTAATTGACAAGCACAAAGCAAGATTAGTAGCTAAAGAGCAACAAATTTTCCTTGTACATCTGTGCACTATCTCCATGATTCCATGTTTGGTCCTTAGCCTCTTTGCAATAACCACATGATCGATGATTTCCAAATAGTTCCAACATACTATGTGGAAAGGCCCTTTCTAGATCATATTTCAATGCAACAATTTATCAAACGATGGTGCTTTGAGGGGACAATGATCATGTTCAACCGTGTGACTTTGGCTCATTGCTTCAAATTTGTTAGAGGATATAGAAACTTACTGACTGTAAACAACAGGTATGTTCTTAGAAAAAAAACCCATACTCATTGTAAATAGCAGGTATGGACTTAATGCATATTTCATGAGTTGTGGTTCATAAAAACCCATACTCATCAACTTGAATTGTTTGTTTAATACCCAATGCATTGAGGTGATGCTTACAATTTGAATTCATAACAACCATTTCTCATCAACTTAAATTGTTTGTTTAGTACCCATTGCATTGACGTGACACTTACAAGGTTGAAGTATTGCAACTTCCTAGAAGGTCTGCCTACTCAATTCCATGATGATCCAACTTTCCTTGATCCTTGGGAGAATGATGCAGGAGCATCAAGGTCAAGGTTGAAGGCATGAGAAGACATTAAGGTCTCAAGATAACCAACATGACCATGTTAGAATAGTTGATGTAATAAGACCCTGTGAAGGTCCTTTTTGATATGTTTGTAATCATTTTAGTTACATTTGAAAACATTAATTAACAAAAACCATATGTGCAGATATAAACATTAATCACATGTCCAATTTATTTGTAGGTATATTTTCCTGTGAAGAAAGACCACACCTGAAAATATGAATCTAGAAGAAAATAATGAGACAATGGCTGCATTGTGGGCTCAATTCCAAAGAAAACCTAATAAATGTTATTGTCCTTGCAAAAAGTGGAAGGGTTTAAAGAATCGAAGAATTCTAATCACAACAGCCCAGAGTCATTGTAGGCAATATGGTCATGTTGAATGGGGCCATGATTTTTGTCCATTGCTGAATGTGGATTTCCTACTGGAGGAACATGGAGGTGTGAATATTCAAGTTGAGGATAACGCTCCCATGGAAGAAGATGATAATGTGCCAGAGGACATGATTGAAGAAGATGGTATTGGGGCAAGTGATGAAGAGGCTCACAATGATGGTACTAGCAAATCTGATAATAATGATGAAGATGGTCTTGATATACCTTTACTTGAGATGGCACACGAGCCCTTATACCTAGGCTCCCAAACAACTCTACTGTCGGCTATAGTGTTGTTGGTGAACTTAAAGGTTATGAATAACATATCCAATGTAGCAATGTCACGTATGCTAAGGTATCTCATTTTTGTCATCTTCAAGGTTAGCATACAATTACTATTCATAATATTAACAATGCATATTCGTTGTTGTAGGTTGATTAGTGAGTTTTTGTTAGCACCATCAAACATTTTGCCTCGTTTGTACTAAGAATTATCTAACATTATGGATCAGATTGGAATGAAGTATCAGACAATACATGCATGTCCCAATGATCACATTCTATATCATAAACAACATGAATTTGCAATAGAATGTCCTGATTGTCATGTTAGTAGATATCGGTCAGATCAAATAACAAAAAAAGTGCCTCACAAGGTTCTTCGTTACATTCCCATTATTCCACGTCTGGAATGGTTATCCAGGTGCACTAGCTTGGCACAATTTATGGATTACCATGCACGCAATAGAAGTCAGGATGACATTATACAAATGCCTACTGATGGTTCTGCATTTAAAGAGATAGAAGAAACATGGTCACACTTTAAAGAAGAACCTTGTAATCTGAAACTTTCATTGGCAGCGGATGGTGTCAATCCATATGGAGATATGAGATCTGTTTACTCAGTATGGCCTATTTTTGTTATTAACAATAACTTTCCTCCTTGGATGTCCATAAAGAGGGAGCACATAATGTTGTCAATGATTGTGCCAGGTAATTTTTTTTTTATAGTTATCTAAATTAATTTATAAATAGTGTATGAAAATAGTTATAATAATTACGTAATGTTTATGTTCATTCAATTGCTAGGTAAATACCAAGTTAAAGATATGAATGTATATATTGAGCCCCTAATTGACGAGTTGTTGAAGTTATGTAATGGCATCACTATGTATGACATCTCTAGACCGATAGGACATCGACAATTTCAATTCCATGCAATGCTTGTATGGACAATACATGATGCCCCTGGGCTAACTTATTGTTGCAGTATGTTATATTGTTAAGATCACATATTTTTGGTCTTTTATAATGCTTACACATTACTATCAAATGCTTAAGTTGTGCATGATAATTATACATGATCTTTTAGGTCTTCAGACAAAGGGAAAATTTGCATGTCCAGTTTGTGGTCCGAAGATGAAATGTCATCATTCGAGAAGTTTAGAAAAGTAGGTGTTTGATGAGTTTAGACACTTTCTCCACAATAATCATAGGTGTCGAATTGTCGAAAAACATCTTTTCAATGGGAAAGAAGAGACATCATCAAGGCCATGAAGAATGACACCTCATTTATGGAAGTTGGAATATGATCGACTAAATTGTCGAGGTAATGTCCAATTTTTCATCCAAAGTTTACAATTTGTATTTCAATATTTACTAATGCTATAACTAATGCTCATGAAGGTCATCAAGGCATCAATGACCAACTTCCTAGAGGAATGAAAAGTTATCCTACTCAATTTATTAGGTTACCATACTACAAGGATCTCCCAATTGTGCATTTGTTTGATGCTATGCATATTGGAAAGAATGTAACAGAGACACTATGGAAAATGTTGGATGGAAGGCGTGATAGAGAAAAAATTGCTAAAATTTGTACTGACATTCATGAATCTAATCATGCACTAAAAGTTTTCATTGAATCAAATAGGAATGGAGAGCGCATAAATACAAGTGCCCTTCCTTGGTTATTAACGAAGCAATAAAGTGATGCATTAAAAGAAGTCATAAAAAAAACAAATTTTCCAACAGGATTTGCTGCAAATATAAGCACTCTTCTATCAAAGAAAGGTGTTTTTGGGCCAGGGTTGAAGACACATGATTGGCATACCTTCTTCAAGGTAAGTCATGTTTTCTATTTACAGTATATTTGTAAGATTGAATGTAGTACCAGTTGCATTATTTAATAATATATTGAAATGATCATTTTTTAATGATTGCAGTTCGTCCTACCTCTATCACTTCCACAACAGTTTGACAATAGTATTAAACAAGTTATATATGATCTTGGAAAATACATGAGGTTAGAAGAGTGTTTTTTCTTAGATTTGTAGCTTTTTATCTGAAATCTATTGTATAATTTTATTTGAAATCTCCTCTATGTGTTTTTGTGTGTTGAATTTCATTTAGGTGGTTATCATCTAAAGAAATTGATAAAAAAGATATAAAATATTGGAAGAGAAAAATTCCATAGCTTATGTGTGAAATGCAAAAGTGTTTACCTCCAACGTTTTCAATGCTCAAGAACACTACCTCATACATCAAGTTGAGGAGATTGAATTGTGTGTACCTGTACAAGCTAGATCAATGTGGATGGTTGAGAGGCATTTGAAATTTATGAAGAGCTTGGTTTGACAAAGAGCACGTCCTGATGGTTCTATGATAGAGGGATATATGATATACCAGACCATGGTGTATATCAGTGAATATCTTCCAAAGTTTGTAGCAGGTATCTATCTAGATCACATTTGGGATCCCAACTATAATGACAAATTCAAAGGGGAGTACCTGACGGGGAAAGGTGGATTAAGGAGGGTGAGAGATAATTATAAATTTTTTTTTGTAATTTAACAATTCTTATCCATCATCAATATATATAAGTTGTTTCTAACTGGTGTAATTATCTTCTTTATAGTTGGTCGTGAGTGGGATGCACTACACTTGTATATTGCAAACAATCTTGGTTGGATGACAGTGTGGATTGAACAGTCTCAAGAAAATGGTTGCTCATTAACATGGGATGGTGTTGCATCGTTGGTTAAAGAAGCTCATCGTAATGGAGATTCCAATGTTACGCCAATGGTACTTGATCTAATATATGGCTTAAGAGATACAAAGGTATGCATAAGATTACTAATCATTAGACATAAGTTTAATATCAACTCATAGATCAATGAGAAGATTCTTGACATGTTTGAATAATTGCAGGTCAAACAGCACAAAGCTATGTACTACCATGGCTATAAATTCCGCACAAAAAAGTTAGATGAAATGAAGAAAACGTGTGATTCCGGGATAAGTGTTGTCTTCGCGGTCACCAATATTTTATCTAGAACTGACATACATCCTCAACAATCTGAAAATCAATACTATGGCATTTTGGATTATATACTTGAGTGTGACTTTAATTCATTCAAAATAGTTCTATTTGTCATCAAATGGTTTAGGTTACGATTGAATCGAAATGATCTCGATAGGATTGAACACGACTGTGGATTTACTATGATTAATACAAAGTCATTTGAGCCAGTCGGAGATGAGCCCTATGTTCTTCCAAGTCAATGCGAGCAAGTGTTTTACTTTGGTGTTCCAAAAAAACTAGGTTGGTCATTTGTTGTTAGACATGACCCAAGAGGAAGATCAGTAAAGTATAATGTGATCGAAGAAGAAGATATTGAAGAAGCACAAGAGGAATTAAATGATTATCAGGAACAACAGTTACCCAGTGATGAAAAAGAAGAAGATGATGATGATTTTGGTCATGCTAACAATAATGGTGATAATGATGATGATGATGCTGATGACGATCATGATCATGGTGACAAAGATGGTGATGATCATGGCGATGATGGTCATGATGATGATAGTGATCAAGAGGATGATGATGGTGATGAAGATGGTGGTGGTGACGACGACGATCAAAGTGAAGAGTATGATGATGGTGATGATGATGATGATGATGATGATGATGATGACATGGATGATGATCATGATGATCAATGAAATCTTCAGGTACAATCAATGTCAACTATGATGGGGTCTTGTATGACCAAATATTTCTTTCCAAACCATATGTGCACATATAAACATTAAGTAGAACATGCCAAATATGTTTTTAGATATAAAAATTAGTTACGCTAAATTTTTAACTTAAGACAAATGATTTACATATAAAATCTACTTTATTATTAATATTTTTTTTGGTAAGTCTATTACTTTAATTTTGCTACTGATTTCTAAGACTTACTAATTTTTTTCACAGGGCGATATGGATGCACCATGTCAGACACCTTCAGTAGAGGTAAACATTAATTATTGTAAATTTTAATGTTAATATAGAAACAAATGTCCTATTATTATGTTCTTTTCTTTATGGCTTTGGAGTTATTTTGATGAAAGTATATAAATATTTGATGTCACAACTGATAGGAAAAAGCTACAATGATCACTGATCAAATGCAATCTAAAATATGAGCATCATATCTACATGACATTGGCCTTAGTACTGACCCTGTATTCATCACCCAACAAATTACAAAAAGATACACTGATGAGCTTGTTCAAATTATCATCAAGGGTGACAGAAGTGAGGAGAAAGAGGCATTGAGAATAGAATTGGACCGTAGAATCCAATCTTTGAAAGTAAGCAGTAATAGAACTTCAATAGATATTAATATTTTATAGTATCTTATGGATCATGATCTCTAATTTTATGTGTTCTTGTATAGACATATGTGCCAGTTGTGACATCACATGCTGAACATGGTCAGGGTTGTTTCACAGTACCTTCGTGTAAGTAACACTTTGTTTGTTTTGATCAACATTATAACACTTACCTTTTTTTTTGTCAAAATTTTTTGCTAGTATCCCATTTGATCTTTATCCATTGCAAATGTCTTTGCTAACAATATTCTATTCTTCAGCTCATGATGAAGTGTGGACTCCTCCTTCGGTTGGTGGTCCACTATTGTTTGCTGCATTGTCGGCAACAAGGACCATGCAAACATCATCGTCTATGCCCAGTAGAACTAGTAAAACCTTGTTTTTCTATATTTTGTAATGTCTTTCTACAAGTTGATCAACAACAAAGTAGCACATTAGTGCTTAAATGATGTCTACAGAAGCTTGCATACACACAAACACATGCATACACACACCACGCATACATACATACATACGTATATATATATAGCCACACATAGAGAGACGTGGACATAGGTAGGGAGGTAGACCAACAAAGAGCAGTACTAAAATTGTCATTTAATTGTTATGATGTTTCAGTTGATAGAGCAACAGAGAGCAGTACTACTGAAGCTGATCCATTTCCTGGAGCAGTTCGTGTGATTAGTACTGGTTTGTATGAAGGGACATTGTTGCTGAATAAGAAAACTATGTTTCCATTAAGAGAACGAAAGCTTCCAGGTGCTTTAAAATTGATATTTTTTAAAGTGTAAATTTAGTTTACTTTTACATTACTCATTTTGGACTGATAAATCCTTTATGTTTTTGTAGGTAATAATGTTTTCTTTGAACATCTTTTTCATATGACATTGAAACTGTTTGGACCCACCATACGTAAAAGGTACATAGTTTCGTATCATTGCTATATAATTTTTATTTTCTTCTATTTATTGTAATATATTAAAGTTATTGATCTAAAAATCTATTTGTTTTTAAAAAGGTGGAATTTACAAGCTGGGGAATTAAAAAATCAGCTAATTGCATCCATTGAGGAGAAATTTGGGAAAAACATTTTTGACACTGGCCTACTTCTTAAAAGAGCAGCAAAGCATATAAAGACTGTGAGGGATCAATATAGAAGGGGTCTTAAGGATAACCCAAAGTACGACCATCTTCCTATGATTCCACCAATGGAGTGGAATGAAATAATAGAAGATGCAAAGGAGAAAAGGCTATGTGAAGATAGAGATAATGAAGTAGCACAGGGCAAAAAGAGGTATGTCATTATAGTATTAAGTACATTGTAATCATGCACTAATTATTGATATTGGTAAATATATAATCTAAGATGTTTGAAATTGTTCATAGATTACAGGACACATCCGTGGCTACAAAAGCGAGAATAGAAAAGGTTGGCCAACACAAACTTGGCTCTGGTGGCTATATGAATCTGTAGTCTCGACTTGTAAGTAGAGCAATGAATTTTTTATTTTTTTTTAATATAATGTTGCAAACAGTTTTGTTTAATGAAACCATACATGGAAAACTGATGTTATCAAGAAAAAACCACAGGGCACAGATTTTAATGTGGAGGTCACAAATGAAGATAGAAAAATTGCCTTGAAGGAAGGCTATAAAGTTGTGGTTGCATGCCTACGTGAAGAATCTGTAAGCCTTGCCCAAGAATCTAGTGCACCAAATGATATCTCATAGGTAAATTGGTCAGATGAAAAGTAAATGAAATTAAATAGTTGAGAAGATTCTTTTTTGGTATTAGTTTTAAACGTAAATTGACTACATAACAATGTGCATAACATTTTACTGCAGCCTTCATATCCTACCACAGAACCTGCTCCTGACGAAGGCCATGATGTGCATTATAGTGGTGGAGGTATTAATTTGCTATTGGAAATTAATTATGCAATTATGAATAAAATTTAACATCTTCAATTGGAATTTGACGTTTATCCTTTTTTTGAATATTTCAGAGCATGTTGAACATCATGCTGAAGGACTGGACCATGTTCCAAGTGTTCAACATGTTGACGCGGTGGCAGATCAAAATGTTAATGTACATGATGTGGCATTGTCAAGTAAGAAAAATGCATTTTATGTTGTACTCATACTTAATTACAAACTTGTAACAGTTAGAAAAAGAAAAAGAGTATGCCAATTTATCGCATTCACTTGTTCTTGCAATAGAGCCCCCTTTAGTGCAGCAACCTCCTGCTCCTCTAAAGAGAAGGAGCCATCGTAATTTGACATTACATGTGCTAGAAGAGGAGGAGAATGAAGCAAATATGGATGTCCCTATGAGCGCTTTTCTTAAGAGAGCTCAGAAAAACAAAAAAAAAGAAATGATGTTTTAAAAACCTTCTTTGATAAACCTTGTTGGATAATGAAAGAACTTTGTTTTAAGTAATTATGTATGAATAATGCGTATTAATATAGATTTTTATTTTATGTTAATGAATATTGTTATTTGTTAATGAAGTTTTGATTAGTATTGTATATTAATGATTTTTATATCATATTAATGAATGTTATGTGATTGTATTGATTGAATGTTATAGTTCATAAATGGATGAATTAATGAATGAAGTATGTAATTAGATGATAATGGCTACTTTAGATTGATGTTAGGGGGAGGGGGGTGAGGCAAAATGAGCTTCCACCTTCACGTGGTTGGCCTTGTTAAGTAGAGAATATTATAGTATTCTTGAAACCAAGTGAAGCTCAAATTTGTTAAGTCTTCAAACGCACATCCCAATTCTCTTTAACGAGACTGAAGTTTTTTCGCTTGTAATAGTCTCATTGAAGTCATCTTTTGGTTCCTTGAACATATAGTTCTTGCTTAGTTTAAATCCCAATTATTAGATATTTGTCCACATTGGAGTTAGTTTGGCATAGAAACCTGCATATTTTATTATATATATTTAGTCAACTGAAAGCAATGTAGAAAGCATTCACATAGTTGATGTCTAACAAAAGAAGACAAGATGCATATACTATTTAGCATGGAAATTCTTGCAGGTGAATTGTGTGTGTATGTACACACACACATATATGTATGTATGTATATAACTTCAAACAAATGTGTAGACTCAATTAGCAAGAGACACCAACCTCAAATCCTGCAATGCAGAAGGAACTGACCTTTGAAATGCAAAGTGTTTATAATGTAGGTAGATTTGCCTTAGATCTCCTTCGAGGTCTTCAACAAATCTGCCTTGTACTTATGAATAATCCACCAAGATTTGAAATATTATTTTTCAATATATGCTCTAAACTTGGAATATACCTTCATAAAAATTCCACCTTAGATCTTCTCATCATATTCAAAATAAGCCTTCACATGTCTGTTCACTTAGGTCTGATTTAGGTCTTCCAAAAAATTTGGCTTATAATTATGCTCTTGAATCTCTTAAAATCTTCTTTGTAGTCAAATGATATTTAATGAATTGATTGATACAAATTTCCTCACACTTGAATCCAAATATCATTGTCATTGTCAAACATAACACAGACATAAAATCATTTTGCTTATTCGCTTGTTATACAAGTTAGTCTTATCTTTTTGGTTTTCACAAGTCATGCACTTATGCGTCTTTGGGATATCCACAAGCTATTAGAGATGTTTGGATGGTTCATGTCCTTATTTTTTTTGTGTTGTTTGTAGGGTTTTTTCCATGAAGTCTAAGGACAAACATGTTGGATGTTTGTGATAGACATGTCCACCTATAAGAAAAGTATCAAATGTAGAAAAAATGCAAAGAAAAGCTTGTAAGGGTTTTAGGTGTCTTTAGGCCTAGTACAACTCATAAGGGTTTTAAGCATCTTTGGAAGGGTTAGTGAAGTTATAAAACCTTTGAAAAGGTTAGTGAAATATATTAAAGGCATATATGATTGTAAGTTGTCGAAGTTGACACTTTGTGTCAACTAGACAACAAATTTCAGTTTATAACTAACTGGTAACAGTCAAATATTTAGAAAACAGTGGTTGTTTACTGTTGTTTGGTTATTTAGAAGGGATTTTTTGAGTGTTTGGGGGAGAAGTAGAGTTGGGGTGGTGAGACAAGGCATTGTGAAAAAATTATAATGAATAAAATAATCCTGTTCTCTGCAATTCAATCTCTGTCCCATGGAACAGTGAGTTCCTATGATGTATCAAATGCATTTTGACTAATATTTAATGTGAGAACATTTTATTATTTTTGTTATCTTGTCCACGCATTCTTTTAATTTTCATTGCTGGTTGAGTAAGGAATAATAGACTGGTGCATTCAAACCAGTGACTGGCTAGGCATAGTCAACTGTACTTATTCTGAAGTTTCCAATGTAGATTCTCTCCTACCACCTATAGCCACTGTTATTGGTGGGAGACAATGAGGTTGTGATAATTTATTTGTACTATATTAACCAAATGCAGGAGAGTGGGAAAACTTGGTGCAAGTGCAGTGTTGGATGGTAATTGCTGATGGAGGTTTAGCCTGGATTAGACACCAGTCTAATAGACAGTGGATCATTTCATGTTTGAAGATGTTTGGGGGGTGAATCCTTCATGTTTGGGGGGTGTCTCTGTTACCAAAAATGAGACAGTAGAGCACTGCTAGTGTTATGGTAGGCAAAATATGTCTTTCATTGTGATAGACTATTTCTAAGTCATCTATGTTGTTTCTTGCTATTGTCAAGCAATCTTTGTTTTCCTTGAGACCATGAACAAAATTATCTACCATTTTTGCTAATGATAAACTTTTGACTTGAACAATGATAAATTTTATTAGTAATCATTATAGTGGAACAACTTTTGACTTGTTCAAAAATTTTAGTCGAAGGTGTTGGAATTGATAGTGAACCCCAAGCTCCTAGAAATCACCTGCAACCAAAATGCATGTTACATCTATGTCTGAGAGAGAATATGATCCAAAAAGCATGCCTACTTTGGCGATTTGGCTATTATTGCAGCACTACAAAGTGTCTTATAGTGTTTCTCATTTTCTTAAATAATAGGCAATTAGTTCATGATTTCATCATATCTTATAGTGGAACAACTCCAAGAATCTTGGGTAAATTGCTTGCTATAAGACTTTCTTTTATAGGACACTCAATAATGTGGGCTAAGTGGTGGGCACAAAGAGGAACAAGAAAGGATCTGTACAAGTGCACGGTGCAGTAGAATTCAAAAATGAAATTATCTTAGTTTCATTCTAATTCTCCTCTGTTACCCTCACATACATACACAAATCACTTCAATTCTTCAATGCTCTTAAACTTATACACATCCCTTATCAGCAAATCTGGTCATAATTCTCCTAAAATTTACAAATATTCCTAGAAATAGCAGCTACCTAAGACTTAGGAATTAGATATAAATGAGTTGAGACCAGCATTTATAATTCTTGAACAGGATTGAAAATAATTTTGATTTTGTAAGATGATTTGATATGCAGCAGTAGAATCCATCCTTGTTTACTTCTTATTTATAGGACCAGTGCCTTATCCATTAGGCAAGAATTTGACTATTGGTGGGAGATCTAATTCAAATAACTTGTATAAGAATTAATCAACTGCAATCACCCATCTCCATTCTTATGCAATATCCCTTTTATGAACTCATAAACCCTACTGATTTACTGAAGCATTTATATAATTTCTTGAATTAAAAGCAAAAATAAAACCAGCATACAACCCATCTAGACTGCATTTAGCCAAATAAACCTTATTTAAATGACTTCAAAGTAAACAAACCCATAAACTGGAGAAAAAAATTGATGATCCACAGATATAGTGTAAATACCCCTTTGTATTATCCTTTTCATATGAGTAATACAATAACCAATAGAAAACCAATTGAATGCCCAGAATAGATTGCCATTTCTGTCATTTCAATTTTCTTATTAGAAAGTACAATGGAAGCAAACTCAAAACCTCTGCATACTATTGGACTGACTAAATATGTACTCTTCTTAAAAGAAATAAAAAATTGCACAAGTCCCGGACCATCACAATGCCTTGAAAACTCATTTATATAGCATGAGTTGCAACAAGCAAAGGGAAATTGTGATTTGACAAGTGTCCAAGGAACAAAGCATCATACAAAAGACAAAAAAATCACAACAGAATGCCAGGCATATCAAATATTCCTTCAGGTAGGCCTGTTCCAGTTTCTGTTGTGAATCATCAACTTCTGATTTGTCTCTCATTATTCTGGCTCCTCAGAATACGTGGCTACCAAGCTGGCCAAAGAAGGATGATCTTGTGATACCTACAAATCGGTTTTCTCCTATGGGTTCTCACTGCTTTCACCCTGAGTAGGCATTATTACCTTTTCCCCTTCTTCTTTTTTCAGTTCTGGTGCAGAGGTGTCAATAACCTGCACCTCGCCTTCTAGTTTCTCATCATCATCTGAACTGTCCTCCTCTAACTGCTCATCCAACAAAAGATCTACATCCAAGTGTCAAATTGTATATCATCCGGCCAGCTGAACCGTAGGATATCATTTTTCTTTTTTAAAATATAACTAGCCTCCTTTTCAAAACCAAAAAATTCTTTCTTCAAAGAATCAAAAAATAATTGGACTTTAACCAATTCCTCTGTCGTGGTGGTCCACCAGGCATGCCCCTTTTCATTAATAACTTTATTTATCCTTGTGCAGAAAAGGTCATCCAATTCTTTACTCCACTCTTCCTTATTTTTCAATTTCTTCTTTCTATCCAAGGCACAAGGAAATAGATCAAATTTTTTATTCTTGCACTTATTCAAACAAGAAACAATTTTCAGTTGCAGAGCAACTCTCCTGTTATCAAAATCTGACAGGTCATTAGCAATATCATACAATTTTTCAACATGATCATAGAAGGGTGATTTCCTTTTCCTCCCCATTTATTAACAATAGGCTTCAGGGTATCATCATGAGTTTTCAATTCCTCCCATATATCTATTACTTTTACCGACTGATCAAAGAATAAGGGCCACTCAATTTTGTCTGCTAAATACATTAGAGCCTTTCTAAGCTTATCCTCATACTGAATATTTAACTCTACATGTAAGGCCCATAGTTTGCTCTTCTCTTCTTCAAATTCCTCAACTGTATAATATTCAGGCCTTTGAGGTGTGTCTGGTATCTCTACAAGGGGGGTGGATTTAAAAGGCTCCACTAGAGGATGGGGGTATGTTATTCTTGGCCTTGTGGATTTTCCCATTGCCTTATTTTCAAGTTCAATTCTCCTTTTTACCTCCCTATTATAGGCCTCAAGAAGTGTTTCATATTTATTTTGTAACTCAGACATAACTTGTTCCTCCTTCTTAGCAGTGACCAACACAAACTTAGAAGAATCCACATTCCAATATGTTGCCTGTACATGTGAAGTGTCAGCAACCCTTCTTACAAGTATATTTCCCATCAACCTAGACTCATCTAATTGTGATGGTGTGGCTCTAGATCCCTTTCTCAACAACCAACTGACCAATGCAGCTTGATCTTCAATGAATGAAGTGCCTTGAAAGTCTCTTCTATTTGGGTCTTGCAACTCCAATCTACTTGAAATAGAATTGAAAATTAATGCATCTGCAATATCCCAATTGGGAAATAATAAAATGTTAGATGCCTTTATCATTTTCCTCCCCTCCTCAGGGCTTATATTCTGCAATTCCTTCATCATTTCTTCTTTAATTTGGTTTTGCATGGAAGTTTCATCCATTTTTGGATGCTTTGTTTTCATCTTTTTACATTTCTCCTCAAAACGTTCATGTTTGTCCTCCATGCAAACTGTTGAAAAGCCCTTGATTTCACAAAACTATCATCAGTCAAAAATTGATGACTTGCTTGCTCTAATACAGGGTCCAACTCCCTGCCTTTATAATCAGCTATTGTTAGATCCAAACTTGGGAGAGGAAGTTCTAGAGGGTTACCCTCATCTAATTCTGCTTGAGTAATAAAAATATCTCCCTGTGATCCCATTTGTTCAACCTGTTCACCAATGAGCTGCTCTTCTCCAATCCTCAAAGGGGATTGGGCGGGTGAATATTCCTCATCTTGAGGCCTTTCTTCTGTCATTACCTTTTGCCTCTTAGGACTAGGCTCTTCAAGTCTCTCCTCTTGGGCTATACTAGTAGATCCTATTATTTGTTTGCCCTTGTCTATAGGAACCCTTTTATTCTGAATTATAGTATATCTGGGCCTCTTTTGTACAATTATTTTATCAGTTCTCACATTTGGAGTGAAAGCCAACCTCCTCATGATCTCTCTGGCCTTATCAGGATATGAATCAATAAGAAATTGTTTCTTTTCATTCATGACCTCCATTATTTTAGGGAAGGTATTCATGAGCTTACTTATTTTGTTAGCCTCTATAATAGCATTATCCAAAGGATCATATTTATTATCAAAACAATGAATGAATTCTAAGACCCGGGAATAAACTCTCCATTTTTCCTTTTTAGTTTCCTTCTCCTGCAATGAGAATTCATTCCTTATAATATCCTCTGGATAATAAGAATCATGCTTGATCGATCCCAACTTGATTCTATGCCTCAACATCTGATTGAAAAATCTCTCAGAATCACAAAAATGGGGATGAGAGACAGCCATCATATACTGCTCCAAAATTTTATGCAAAAAGATCCATCCCCCTTTTGTAATCACAAACTGATGGGCCACTGTGCAGGTAGGGAAAATTGACCCTAATTGCCTTTTCAACAAAAACATTTCTTCCACTCACCCTAACTGCCATAAAACTTCAGCCATTCCCACCTTCAAAGGAACTTGGTAAGGCAAAACATGAGGGTTCCCCTTGAAACCATAGATTCTAAAAATAGTAGAAACAGGGTAGGGGATGATATCTCCCCAATTATGTGAAACTTTCAAGTCATGGGGGTTATCCATAGGCCTGATGAGACTCATTAGTACCCTAGGGATTCTGGGATTGTCACTCAATATGAGGCATCTCAATTTAGCAGCAAAATATCTATCAAATCTGACAAAACTAGCATTACTTGCATCCCAAGTCATATCTGCACTCTACAACTAGACTAGCAGTATTTCCCCATTCTCCTCTCTATTTAGTTCCATCTCATTACCAAAATATGTCACTCCTTTGAACAAAAACATATGCATTAATAGAGAGTAGTGACCAAAAGTTTTTTCCACCTTGCCCTTCGCAATCCCAACTAAACCAATGTGAATTTCTTCAGCCAAAAAGGAAGCAAAATCAAAAATAACATCTACACCAAAGGAAGCAATCTGAACCATCATGTACATGAAACCAATGGGCATAAATTCTTGCTCATCTTCACCAAAAACTCGGCATAAGATCCTGTATATCTCTACAGCCCGGGAAGTGAAAAGACTCTTCTTAAAAGGCTCTCTAGAGGCTGCAGTAATTACTGGCAAAGTTCCTATTGTACCAATATGTGCCCTTAGTGCACCTCCCCTAATTACATCCTTCTTTTCTTTATATTCATTCTCTAATTCTAGCAGATTGATTTGCACATGGTAGTCTGATAATGGTTCCAGGTGAAAATCCTCTATAATTTCTTCAAGACTAATCGAGACCAGAGGCACACCATCCTTTCTTCTTACAACCCTAATGGCTTGGTCATAATTCTTAGCAATGGCTTCAAGCAAATCATAATCCATGAAAACACTTGGGACTACTAACTTTCCCAAATCAAAATTCCAGACATTAGCATGTGGGGCAAACAACTTTCTTTCCAAAAACCACTTTTTAAACAAGATAAGGCCAGTTTGAGTAGTTGTTGCATCCCTAACCCAGTTCCCCTTGTCATATAGTTCATCGCCAATTTTAAGCCTAGGGTTTAAGGAAATTAACTTTTAAACTTGTACAGGCTGTCCAGTAGATTCTGGGAGTAATTCTAATAAATCATCGTGGACATTCCTATCCATATAATTAATTTTCCCAGAGAATAGTTTCTTAGGAGGCATTTTGACAGTATTGAGAGAATTGGAATGCCACAGAGGTTATAATATGAGTACTTACTTGACTTGCTGAATTTTTTCTTCTCTGAACTTCTAAAATTTCTCTTGAATGACAAAAGAATAGTTTCACATCTTTACCAGGCTTATCATGACACAATCAATCAGGCTCTTGTGCTCAAAAAATTTGCAATCTCTGTTCGGGTGGGACTAGAATTAATGAAAATCTCTGTGTTATTCTCTATTTCTCCCACACGTGAAGCTTTCACTTATCATAAATGTGCCGAATAGAAAAATAGAGTGGCGTCACACTTTCTTTTTTAAAATTGTGTCATTGATCCTTGAAAAATCCTACGATATGGGAATTACAACTAAGCTGACTCAGCTTTCTTCTTAACACATTGGCAGTCAAGCCAATAAAACACCTCCACCTCTACCTTTCCTTCAAGGCTGGTGCTTCAAACTGGGCCCATGCATGACTACGCACATGTGTCATCAACTCGCTACATAATTCTCGAGCACCTTTCCACAGCGAGCTAGCAATGATCACTGATCTTACTTTAATCGTGTGGTAGACAATTGAAACAACCTTTAAGAACATGATAGTGGGTCCATTGCTCGTTAACTCGATATACCTAATTTTTGCACATCTCTTTATAGTGAATCAATGAGCGTCGTCGATCCAGACTTTATCTTGTGGATAGTAATTTTACTTCAATAGTAGTGGGCCACACTCGCTAACTCGCTATACTTAACTTCCGAGCACTTCTTCATAGCGAGTCAATGTCACCCTTTGAACCCGGCTCGATCTCATGATCAGAAATCTTCATACCTAGTACACGGGAAGTGGGTCCATGATATTGATGTCCATGATATGGGTCCTACAGATTTCTACCAAGCATTGGTCGAAAGTTTGACCAATGAATGGCAGAAAATTTGCTAACATCGCCAACATTTTTCGACCACCGTATTCATCGAAGTTTCGACCAACCTATTGGATGGTCAAATTTTTGACCAAAAAGTTTTCAACTAGCGCCATCTAGTTTTCCACCATGCATTGGTCAAAATTTTGACCAATGCCTCGCAGATTTCTACCAAGCATTGGTCAAAAGTTTGACCAATGAATAGCAAAAAATGGCTCAACAAACTGGACATTTTTCAACCAACGTATTGGTCAAAATTTTGACCATCTAGTATGTTCGTCAAGTTTTTGCCTAAAAAATTATCGACCAATTTGTTGGTCAAATTTGGTCGAAGATTGGTCAAAAATGGGTCAAAATTTTGACCAATAAAGGTCAAAAAATGAGCCCAAATGTACTAGTGCTTGAATTGAAGAAGTTTCCAAATGCACAATCTCGTCCTAGACACTATTTCTATAGTTCTTGAGCCTTGCATTCTTTATAGTGTACTAAGATTGAACTTGTTTCACTATGATTTCAGTGTCTCCTTGAGCTCTTAAGATCTTGACTCCTCTCTTCTTTATGAAAAAAATAACCAACAATAAATCTTCATATTTTGTTGTGTTCTTGGTGTTCTTGAATTGTAGCTTGTAAGCAAGCTTATTTACATCTCCACTTGGGGAGACCAGCACCACACTAGCTCTAGATCCAACAGTTGCACAACTACCATCAAACTCAAGGGTTCAAATTGTCAGATCACTAGAAGAATCTAGTTTTTCTTCTAAATAATTAGAGTTAGAGAACATCATATAATTCCTAAACACCATCTCTTGATATAGGATCTATGCCTTAGGATCATCAGATTTTAAAACTTTATCTTTCTCCTCAGGTTCCAACTTGATCTTCTTATTCCCCATGGGAATAATGGCATGAGACCAATCCATCATGATTTTTCCTCGCATATCTCTACAAAAGCTTCTACTCAAAAGCATCATGTAGCTCATAGGAATATTCACTACAAGGATACTCAACTTCACTCTCTTTGTAGGGTGAGTAGCCAATGCTACTTGTGCGTCTCTTACTTGACCTATCAGAGTGACTTACTTTGCATCTATAGAGTAACAATGTCCAAAGGTTTTGGTAAGGGTCAAGCCAAGGGCACAAGCAACTAAAAAGGTCATGACATTGTCAAAGGCACCAGAATCAATAATGCACTTATTAGGTTTATGGCCATTTATGTACAAGGACACATAGAATGGGTCAGACTTTTGACTAGGGGAGGTAGCTAAGACTGATGCTTCTTCCTCTTTGAAGAGCATAGGTAAAATAGGCTCTTTATCAACTAATGGGCCGCTATCCAATTGAGGTTGGTCAAAGTTAATGGTAGAGTTGACATTAGGCTAAATTTTGACATTAGCGTCACTTTTACAATAATCTACTAGCTTCTATAATTCAGCCAGATGATTTTTGAGATACTCAAGAGGAGATACATGGATATAAGCTTCCTTAAAATATTCTATAATATCAAATGAGGAAAGAGGGATACCACTTGGTTCAAACTTTGATTTCTCTTTCCTCCAGGATGAGGAAGTAGATGCTTAAGCTATAGCTCGTGAAGGGCTAGTGGATATGTTCTGGGAAGGAACAAAGTTCACTAGATTCTTCTCCCTTTGACTTCTTGTAGCCATAATCATCTGAATTCCATCCAAGGTGGTGAAGCAGTCACCTCCAACCTCTAAATCCAATTCATACTCCAAAAATAATGTTCCAGAGTCACCATGTGGAGCATAATCATCTTCATTTTAAGGATATTTGATGGTTAGCTCATTAGAAATAGTGAGTTTCTTATATCTATTCATTTATGGATAGGAATCGCCATCATAATCTACTCATAGATGAAAAATACACATGTTTTTCTTCTTTGGAGGTGCCTCAATAGCAAGCTTCTTTTGAGTAGAAAATAATTGTAATGGTCTGCCTTTGTATTGCCTTCAAGGAATGTCATGATATCCTCAAGCTTTTTCATTGGTTGACTTCCACATGTTCACCATGGAGTCATGAAATGGAATGCCAAGATCCAATGTTTTGATTTGTAAATCACCTTTTTCGAGCTCATGAAATCTTCCCTTTTTCTGAGGCCCTACAATCTCAACTAGCCTATGGCTAGTTTCCAAACCTATAGACAATGCAACAATTTTTTTTTTCTTATTAGTCTTCTTTGATAATTGGGAGGAAGTGATTTGTGTGATCAAGTCCTTTGATGGAGTTGCATCTTTGTATCTCCTCTTCTTCCTATTAATGGTCTCTTCAAGCCAAGACTCTTTAGAGAGCACATGGATAGAAAATTGTAGTGTAGAGGGATCAAATAACTTCCTAGGAATCAATAAGGTTAGCCTATTGTAAGAAGCAATAGGGAATGTAGCTACCTTATTTACTGAAAGGGCTAACACATCCCCTGGCTAAGATGCATCCTGATCCTAACCGTCCATCAGGTTGGTATCTCCATCCAAATTAATGACTTGAACAAGGGAGGATGGCTTGGTAATAGATTTTTCTTGTTCCTTCCCCTTATCCTTCTCATCTTCCTTTTCTCCAATCTTATTGATGTTTGGAAGAGGGCTAGCTGCATAGGTTGGAAAAAGTGGCACTTGCTTTTCTGGAGGTTGGTCTCCTCCTTGGCCAATGGATTGTGATGGCCCTATAGATGTTGATGTTGTGGCAGTTGTGGTTGTTACTATGGCTACTTGGGCAGCTCCAATTGACACTCTATTTGTAAAATTGGTAGCTCCATTCCTCTTCTTCCTTGCTCAATTCCACTCCACCCATTTGTCTCTTCTCTTTGTTATCCCTCGCATGAGAACCTCCATTGTGTCAATGACTAGGTCTTTAGGTTGGGTATATAGGATAGGTGTGCCCTTAATCTTCTCATTAGATGTGGGGTGCATGTAGGCTCCATCATCTGCAAGATCAAAAATATCCACAAAATCACTATATCATTTTCTTTCCTTATAGTTAGCCATGACCAAAATCTCTCTTGAGTTTGGTACTCATTGAGACACCCAAACCAAAAATCTTCAATATCTGAGACATGCCTATAGGCATAACCCAACTTCAGATGATCCTTTACAAAATTCACTTGGTCATATTAAGGTCAAAGCACCTCATAGTCTATCAAATTGATCTTGCTTTCTAAAATCTTTACAAAATTTCAAGCATCTGATCTTGAGGCACATGAATATGAGCCTACCAAAATAGGAAATGTAATCCTAACAATCTTCTTAATATTTGAACACAGGATATTCACCTCCAAGATTTGTTGACATAGTTCAACTAGAACTACCTCATCCTCTAGATATCTAGGCAATCTTTTGGGAAATTTATCATAGGATCCTATTGGCAAATAGGAGAATCTCATAAATACGATGAATGAGCATCCAAAATGTCTTATGAACAAAATTTCCTCAGGTGAGAGTCTCCTTTTTGGGCGTCTGTGAAATTCATGGCACAACCTCGTTATAAAGGTGTCATTGATAGCTACATACTCCTCATAGCTCCTTTGCAATTATAGATGCAGATAAAACTCATAGACCTTGGTACACTCATTGTAGTTTGGGATACTTGGTGGTGTGTTGCTAGAGCATAGACCAAATAAGAGGAAATGTAAAATTTCTTGAAACCTCTCGAAAAAATAAACCATGTAACGAGCTCATCAAAAATAATCTATGCCCAATTGATCTTCATATCTTTAGCATAAATGGCTTGTACTAGGAAGAAACAGTGCTTAATAAATCCCAAAATATCCTCTCTTCCCTTCAGTCTGAGGAGGAGTGCGAGGATATCTACAATCTCTTGCTTTAGATTTCTACCAAACAAAGTTTTCGGCATTTTTCCCTTCTTTGAGTGGGTAGTTTGGAACTAGGTCCTCTACATGTCCTCCCATCTGAGGGTCTTTTTCTCATTAAACATGGACACAGAGGACCTAATATCAATGTCACAATATTTCTCTTATGTAGGGATTCCAAGTGTTGATTGCATCAACACCTTGTTAATTGATAAGAGAATGGATTGATCTAGAAACAAAATCTTCTTTGTTTCTAGAATATACCTCTCTATGCACTTCTTTACTAACTCAGGTGCATGAAATGCCATTGGAAAGTCAGCTGCCTCTAGTACTCCACTTTGTTTGAGTTTCAAAGTGATTGGGTGAATGGGTTGGGAATTTAGCCACCTATGTAGATCACCCAAGTCGTATAACTTGAAGGATGTATATGTATAATCATTTAACTCACTTTCGAAGCCAATTAGTCTTTTGTAACCAACAACTCGGATTGCCATTCACTATGATTACACATCATGTAGTTTTTGATAGATATCGATTAAATAAACTTGTAGAAACCAATTGCTTGTAGATCCAATGAAATAGCTTTAAGGAATTTGAACTTTGGTGCCACAAAAATGAAATTAAGTTTGGTCAATGATTATAATGGTCAGATTTTCATTTAATTCCATGAGTAACAACTACTTAAACTTTCCATTTATTTGCATTCAAAATATTAAGTTCCTATAAGAACTCTTACTTTACTTAAAGTAAAGTGATATGACTAAAAATCATAAAACAACACAAACACTTACTTTGCATGAAGTGCCTCACTTTGGTTCAAAATCTGGACTAAAGTTATGTTGTTTTCCTTTTATTTGGAATCCTAGCATGGGGAGTAATCCTTTTGCTAGCTTGCACACTCTCTTCTTTCAATTTCTGCCTAAGGCATTTAACATTGTTTTTCCTTCATTATAGGTTCACATCTCCAACACTAACTTCTCCAGAAGTATCTTACGGACATCTCTGAAGAATATTCAAATTTTAGGGAAACTTAGTTTTGTATTCTCAAAATCCCCAAAAAAGTAACCCATTTGATTACCTTTGGTTGGAAAACTCATTTCTTAGTAGCATTTTTTGGACTAAGGCACAACAAACAAGATTCAACCTTTAACTTCAACTTGATGGCCTTGAAATTAGATCTCAAGCATGCCTCACTTATTATGAGCCTTCAAGTAGTTCTTTCAACACTATCCTGACATTAATTAATCATTCAAACTAATATTTGGCTCAAGTTCATACAGCCTCAAAAATAGAACAAAATAGGTTTATTTCCATAGTATGCAACAACAAAACCATAAACTTGTATTTCTATGCAATATTTGATCTTATCTCCATAGATCAAAAAGAGAATCACCCTAGCCTCTATCCACAACTTTTTAAATCCTTAGGCATTGGCAAAAACATACTCACACCCTTTTAGTCACTTTCCTTGACTTCAACCTTTAGATTTGCACGTGGTGCAATTTTCTCAATGGGAGAATTAGCTTGGGAACTCAGAATCCATGAGATGTACAATGTTAGGGAAAGATTATAGATAATAAATGCACTCTTGGAGTTGTGAGGCCTTAATCCTGTATCAGGACCAAGCAGGATACTGTGAACAAAACCCTTATTAAGAACCTTATGTTAGAGGCCACCCTATTTTGACTATACTATGTTTGTGCAAGGATTGATCCAAGTGGACTACTTGAATCACCCCAATATTGCTCACCATAAGTATTCCCTAGGATCTTTTTAGTCCTTGAAAAAGCCAAAATCACTTTATGTGAGGTGAAGGAATACCAAGTTATGGGGAAAAAATTTGATACAAGTCATGACCTTTAGGTAGATATTGCATGATATATCTTCAATTTGTGTTGGACCCATGGAAATCTATTGAACATACATTTTGATGGTAGTATATAGATTACACTTTGAGTCTTCACAAGTTATTTTAATCTTGCATGATATCTTTGTCCCTTGTGAGGTCGTTTAAAGACTACTTCTATCACATTTTTGTTTCAAGTGAATGACTTTGAACAACAAAATTTATGTTGTAATTGAGCTTAAATGTTGTCAAATCACTACACATTAACAAAATTGTCAAAACATCAAATCAAACTAAGCTTTTGGAGTCAAAATTTAGGGCATTTTGCATTTCTAGATTCTTTGGTCACCTGTAGTTCAGAGAAATATCACTCAAAATCAAGGTCTATTACTTGTTAGTTTTCCAGCATATTTCCCTTCTTTCGGTGATATCTTTCTTGGTTCACCAATAGTATCATTTCTACCAATACTATCATTTCTGAGAGTTTAGTCACCTACCTTCTAGTGATTTATCATTATGTCTCTAGTCTTTTACCTTCAGTTTAGAGTTTCATTGTATGATTGCTATTCCAAGTCTCTTTTTCTTGAATTTGATCATAGTTGCTTAGGGCCACCCATACTTGATCCTTTATAACCCTTTGGTTCTACACTAACAAGTTAGAGTTTCCTTTAGCTGAAAGTATTGCTTGAATTACTTGACTAAAACCTTGGTTGGTAGATTGTATCGCTTGTTTGCATCTTTTCTTATCATTTATTTTTCTCTTTTTATTGTATCTTTTCTTATTCACAAGTTTTGTGCATAGGGAATATCAAGCGTGCAACTTAGGCATCCTGTGACAAGTTATCTTTTCTTTTTACATCATCATTTTGGACAATTGTACATTTTCTCACCTAGTTTGAAAATCAAGTTTGTTCTAGTTATCCTATTAGCTTCTTGCATTTTCTTTCATGACAATTGTAACTAGATGTTAGATTCACCAAGGAAAGCAACTCGAAGAAAATTTTGACAAGTTACCTAGAAGAGAGATAAAATCTTGTGGTTTTAATCCCTTTTTCTAATACCTTTAGTGATTCTATACCTTCCCTGCCTAGGTTCAAAAGTGGTGGTTCTTATACTTTAACCATGGTAGAGAGAAATAAAAAACTTGATGACCTTTGGAATCTATTAGGGGGTGAACACTTTGGATAGGGAAACCAAGATTTTAATCATCGCACTTATAGACATGGCTCACAATATACAAGAAATGTGTCACAATATGCATCCTAAGATGATGATTCTAATGTAGAAATCACTGAGGAAGATATTCTACACTTTCAAGAAGACACCTTTGTTAGATTGTGGTGACTGATCAGGAAAGTACTGTACATACTTCATAAATTATTTGGGGTTCAAGGCATTGCCTCAAAAAAAAAAAATTGAGCCCTATTTTGTTAGGATTTTGGGCCGACGTGTAATTATTGATTATAACCCTAAAGCGGTTAAAATACTTGTATAAAAGGTCTTAGGGTTAGGGATTGTTTCAAAAGGTGTGATGCAAAATTGGTTCTTGTGGCGATATTGAGCTATAAGGGATTACAGATTGTAATAAGGTTGTAATCACTGGATCATAAAATATTGGACTTGCTATTTGGTGGATGTAGCCTAGGGATTGGGTGAACCATGTTAAATCCTGGTGCCTTGTGTTCTTTTTTGTGTGATCTATTATTTTTTGTTATTGGTTATATTTGCATGTAATTATTATTTATGTTCGTGGTTTAATCCTACCAAGTGGTATCAGAGCCTAGTTGTTTTTTTAGTTATCCTCTATAGGAAAGTTTCACGGTTGAGTGGGAGCAATGGAAGATGAAGGTAAGCTAAGGGTTGATAGGTTTAATGGGAAAAACTTCTAGTTATGGAAGATGCAAATGGAAGACTATTTGTATCAGAAGGATTTATGGAAGCCATTGGAAGGAAAAGCCAAGAATCAGGGATCTATGTCAAATGATGAATGGGATCTGTTGGATAGAAAGGCACTTGGAAGCATTCGATTATGCCTAGAACCATCTGTGGCATTTAATATTACAAAATCAAAGATGACAGAAGAATTGATGAAAACCCTAGCGACATTGTATGAAAAGCCCTCCGCTTCAAACAAGGTATTTCTCATGAAGCGTTTATTTAATATGAAAATGATAGAAGGTGGAACTATTAGATATCATTTAAATGAGTTTAATACTATTACTAGTCAGTTATCTTCTATGGGTATCAATTTTGAAGAAGAAATTAGGGCTCTCTTGATTTTGTGTTCTTTGCCTGAAAGTTGGAATGGCTTGATAATGGTTGTGAGTAATTTTGTTCTTGAATCTAGTACTCTAAAATATGATGATGCAATTGGTGTTATTTTAAGTGAGGAAACTTGTAGGAAAACCCCAGGTGAATCTACATCAGGAAGTGCTTTGAATGCACAAAGTAGGGGTAGAATGACTGAGAGAGGAAGTAATTCTGGAAATCGTGAAAAATCAAGAGGAAAGTCAAAGGAGAGGAGGTCTCAATTGAGAGGACCAAATGACTACTGGTACTGTGGGAAACTAGGGCACAAAAAGAAAGATTGCTAGAATCAAAAGAAAAATGGAGATAAATCAGATGGAGACGAGAAGGCAAATGTGGTAAGTAACAAATTCGAAGAGGATGCTTTGCTTCTGTCTTTAGAAAGTGTTGATGATTCATGGGTTTTAGATTTTGGTGCTTCATTTCATGCTACACCTCATAGAGGTTATTCCATTTATTATGTCCAAGGGGATTTTGGGCTTGTTTATTTGGGGGATAATGAACCTTGTCAGATTGTTGGAAAGGGAAAAATTAAGATTAAGTTGCAGAATGGGAATCATTGGCTACTACATGAGGTAAGACATGTTCTAAGGCTGAGTAGGAATTTAATTTCAGCAGGGTAACTTGGTGATGAGGGTTGTGTAGTTACTTTTAATGATAAAAATTGGAAGGTTTCAAAAGGTTCCCTTGTAGTAGCAAAACGTGTGAAAGTAGGCACCTTATATCTTTGTATAGGTCATATTGTTCCTTCTACTTTAAGTATTTAAGAGAAAAATGAATGTTCAGGAACAATTGTTGTAGTTGAGTAGGGAGAACAAATAGCTACTATAAATTATGATACAGCGTTGTGGCACAACAGACTTGGGCACATGAGTGAGAAAGGTATGAAAGTACTTCATTCAAAGAAAGTTTTATTAGGTTTGAAATGTGTTAATATGGATTTTTGTGAAAGTTGTGTGTATGGAAAACAAAAGAGACTGAGTTTTGCAAAGACTGGGAAGGAAAATAAAAAGGGAGAAATTAGAGCTTGTGCATACTGATGTATGGGGACCAGCTCAGGTATCTTCCCTTGGTGGCTTTCATTACTATGTTACATTTATTGATGATGCAACTAGAAAAGTATGGATTTATTTCTTTAGACATAAATTTGATGTATTTCAAACTTTTAAGAAATGAAAATGCTTGATTGAAAATGAGACTGGTAAAAAATAAAAATGTCTCAGATCTGATAATGGTGGTGAGTATTGTAGTCATGAATTTGAAGATTATTGCTCCACTAATGGTATTTGTAGATAGAAAAATGTTCCAAGGACTCCACAGGAAAATGGAGTGGTTGAACGCATGAACAGGACTATAATGGAACGTGCAAGGAGCATGAGGTTGCATGCTAGGTTGCCCTTACCAATATTGTTGTATATTTGATTAATAGAGGTCCCTCTACTCCTTTAGGTTGTGGTATTCCAAAGGAGGCATGGACTGGTAAGAAGGTGAGTTATTCTTTTCTCAAAACCTTCGGTTGTGAAGCATTTGCTCACATAGATTTTGAAAATAGAACCAAGCTAGAAGCTAAGTCAAAGAAATGTGTCTTTTTTGGATATGGCATTAATGAATTTGGTTATAAGCTTTGGGATTTTGAAAATCAAAAAATTGTGAGAAGAAGGGATGTCATATTCAATGAGAAAGTGTTGTACAAAGATCTGTTGTAGCAACATGAGAAGAAAGAAGATGATTATGTAGTGCTAGATGATACTCCAAAAGTTGATGTTCCAGCCATTCCTCATGATGTGCAACAACAAATACCACACACACTACTGAATGTTAGACGGTCAACAAGGCAAATTAGACCTCCAAAAATATTCTCTCCCTCTTTGTATTCTATTTTACTTATTGATGTTGGTGAACCTGAAAGTTATGATGAAGCTATGCAGGTGGATACTAAGATTCAGTGGGAGTCTGCAATAAAAGATGAAATGGACTCTTTGTTGAAGAATAAGACATGAGATTTGTGAAAGTTGCCTACAAGTAAAAAAGTTTTATAAAATAAGTGGGTTTATAGGTTAAAAGAAGAGGATGGAGGTAAGAAAAGATTTAAAGCCAGGTTAGTTGTAAAAGGATTTGCATAGAAAAAGGGAATTGATTTTGATGAGATATTTTCTTCGGTTGTTAAAATGACTTCTATCCGTACTATTTTAAGTCTAGTGGCTATTGAAGATTTACATTTAGAGTAGCTAGATGTTAAAACAACCTTCCTTCATGGTGATTTGGATGAAGAGATATATATGGCTCAGCCACAGGCATTTGCGGTCAAAGGTAAGAACTTAGTGTGCAAATTGAAGAAAAGTTTATACGAATTTAAGCAAGCACCTCAGCAATGGTATCTAAAATTTGACAGTTTTATGCATGAGCATGGTTATAGTAGGTGTCATTCAGATCATTGTGTCTACTTTAAGAGGTTGGGTGATGATAGCTACATTGTTTTATGTTGATGATATGCTTGTAGTTGGGTCTAACATGGATCACATTAAGGGACTGAAAAGCCACTTAGCACATGCATTTTCTATGAAGGATTTGGGGGCACCAAAACAAATCCTTGGTATGAAGATTTGTAGAGATAGGAAAAATAGAACATTGATGCTATCTCAGGTTGATTATGTTGAGAAGGTGTTGCAACGTTTCTCTATGGAGAATGCTAGAGCTATTAACACACCTTTACCTGGTCATTTGAAATTGACTAAGGAGATATGTCCCAAGACACAAGAAGAGGAGGATAAGATGTCCAAGGTACCCTATGCTTTAGCTATAGGAAGCTTGATGTATGTTATGGTATGTACTAGGCACGATATTGCACATTCAGTGGGAGTCGTTAGCAGGTATATGAGTCATCTAGGAATTGAGCATTGGAATGCAGTCAAATGGATTCTCAGATATTTGAGAGGAACATCCAATAAGTGTTTACACTATGGGGGCTCTACTACTAATTTACAGGGCTATGTTGACTTAGATTTGGTAGGGGATATTGATACCAGGTGGAGTACTACAGGTTACATCTTTACTATTGGTGGGGCAGTTGTGAGTTGGGTTTCTCGGTTACAGAAGGTTAATGCTTTATCCACCATAGAGGCAGAGTATGTAGCTACTACAGAGGCAGCCAAGGAGATGATATGGCTTCAATTCTTCTTACAAGAATTGGGACATCCTCAAAAGGATAATTATTTGTTCACAGATAGTCAGAGTGCCATTCATCTTGCAAAGAATTTAGCTTTACATTCAAAGACCAAACACATATAGTTGCGGTACTATTTTATTTGGTCAGTTTTGGAGGATGGACAATTAAAGCTGGAGAAGATACATACCAATGACAATCTAGCAGATATGTTGACAAAGGTAGTAACAAGGGAGAAGTTGAACTCCTCTTCAGCTTTGATTGGTCTTCTAGATTGAATATGAATAAAAGAATAGTAGATTCTATGGTAGTTTGATCTAGTGGGAGCCCCATGTGGTAGCGGTATTGCTACAGGATCAGTCTCCAAGTGGGAGATTGTTGTTTAGTGTGGAGCATGATCAATCCCCAAGTGGGAGATTGTTAGATTGTGGTGACTGATCAGGAAAGTACTGTACATACTTCATAAATTCTTTAAGGTTAAAAAAATTTTGGGCCCTATTTTATCAGGATTTTGGGCCAACATGTAATTATTAATTATAACCCTAAAGAGGTTAAAATATTTGTATAAAAGGGCTTAGGGTTAGGGATTGTTCCAAAAGGTGTGATGCAAAATTGGTTCTTGCGGTGATATTGAGTTGTAAGGGATTATAGATTGTAATCAGGTTGTAATCATTGGATCATAAAATATTGGAGTTGTTGTTTGATGGACATAGCCCAGGGATTGGGTGAACCACGTTAAATCTTTGTGCCTTGTGTTCTTTTCTGTGTGATCTATTATTTTTTGTGATTGGTTGTATTTGCATGTAATTGTTATTTCTGTATGTGGTTTAATCCTAACAACCTTTACAAAAGATCATGAGCCTGACCTTGAAACAAGATAGAGACAAATACTTTGTGCATCTAGCCTTTCAAGTAGTGAACTATCACACAATTTCAATGTTGAGGACTTGATCTAAGAGGAAGAACCATCACCCTTAGAGGTTGTAATCAAACAAATGGAAGAAATGATGAAGGAAGTTTTATGAATAAGGAAGGAGAAGGTCCAACCAAAGACATCTTTACCACTTGAAGCTATATGTTCATTTCCTTTTGACAAAGATTTATGTATGCCTCATTTTCCTCCTAAGGTTGAATTTCCAAAGTATGACAAGTATGATGGTAGTGGAGATCCTTAAGACTATGTTAGGGAATTTTGTGCACTTACTATGAAATTCTTGCACAAACCCTTCTATCTCATGAGATATTTTCCTAGGAGTCTTAGTGGGAAAGCTATGTAATGGCTCACCAAACTATCCCCTCCACTTAATTCATTTGACCAACTAGTGCAAAGATTCATACAAATATACTCCTACAACATTCAACATGTGGTCACTATGCTAGATCTATGCAACATCAAGGCGAATCATTTGTTACCTTTTTTTAGTGATGGAGGAATCTCAATTCACAATACCTTGGATGCATTCCTGAAACTAGGAAAATTGACATCTTTGTCATTAACCTTGTTCTTGAATTACACTATGAGCTTAGAAAGAAACTCTTTTCCACATTTGACATGATGATAGAAAGTTCTTTGTGGATTGAGGATGTTTTAGTCAAAACTTACATTGAACAAGGACAAGTCTAACAACAATAATCGCAACAACAATGGAAAAGATAAAGATAAATCATCATTATGGAACAAGAACAAGTATGTAGTAAATGATGGTGTAATTGATACATCTACAAACAAACCTAAGGAGCATATCTTCAATTTGACTAGTGGTATCCAAGCTACAAAACAACAAGAGGCTTCTTCTAAATCCAATGATTCAAATAATTCCAATGACCCTGGAAAGGGTAAACCATCATGGGTCTCCAAACCTAAGTACAATCTTACACCTCTAGGAGACTCACTTGAAGTGGTGTTGAAGACTTTGGTATCAAACAAGATTGTCACGTTGCCAAATAATTGAAAACGATATGAATCTAAAGTTAAGCCTATGTGGTGGAATGATGATCACTATTACAACTATCATAGGAACAAGGGCCATAAAACTGAAAAACTATATGAGACATGTTGCATGTTGCTTTGTATAGCCAATTTTTAAATTTTCTTGGCCAAATGCTCAATCAAATCAATTTGGCTTGAGTTTTGATAATAACAATATATATTTAAAATTATTGTTTGGAATAGTTTTTATTATTTTATTATTCTCCTCATTCCTACCTTCAAAACAAGTGTACCCACATTGAAAATAGATTTAAATTACCAAAGTTATGTCATGTTGCTCAAAAATTCATAATTCCTAACTCGAAAGGCTTTAAAAATACATGAAATGCTCAAATTATTAAAAATTCTAAGTCAAAAAGTAAGAAATGCTTAAATTGTGAGTATAAATAACCAACTTTCCTATAAATACTTGGAATAGTCAAATTAGCAACCAAAGTGCTCATAAAGTCTTCAAATCCAAAACCAATGAGACGTTACTCGTGCTCAAAAATTGAGAAGCAAAATTTAATAATTTTAAATACTCATAGATTGAGCATTTCCGACTTCTTTTTTAATTGCAAAAAATCAAAATCAAAACCTCTATGTTCATGGTCAAACTCATAATGGGTTAAGTTGGCATGCTCAAAATTCAAAGAGAAAATAACTAAGGACTTAAACATTACACACTGAGACTTCATTTCTAGACTAAAAATGTTAAATAGTCAAACTTAATTTCTCCCTGATGTGTGATGTTTAAGGGATGGTCATGATTCCAAAAGCTCTCAAATAGAACATTTTGAACTTTAGGATCAAACTCTATTCCAAGAAACCGTATATGAAAAAAGCTCCCAAACTCTATTCCAAGAAATAGTTATTAAGAAAAATTCAGAGGATTCTTGTAAAATGATTCACCATATGCAATGGGTGGAGGTGAAGTTTTGGAAAAAACTTGGAGATTTCCGGATATTGCACGGTATGGATTGGTTGGAATAAATATGGATTTCCATCGCTGTGATCAAAAAATGCACTTGGCGGATCTTAACTAATATACTCACTGTTGGGGATGCAGATCTTTAGAAAGACTCATGCAGGTTGATCAATGTCTCCTCATTAGATTTGATGATATTGAGCTTCATTGACAATAACTTTATTTAAAAAGAAGCATTATAATAGTGTGTGAAAAGCCCAATACCTAAAATTTCTTCTCACAATGTGTAACATTTGGGACTGCGTACAATGAATTTATTATAAGGTTTTCAAAACTTTTAAAGTCTGATCACTAGTAAAGCTATTAATTTGGAATTGCTCACAGAAAACAGAAGAGTGCCAAATGTGGAATCATATATGGGAACAACGAACTGTTTGACAGAATGCCACAATGATATGCCATCTCAAAGAATGAATTAAAGTGATCAGCCTGTAAAAAGCTTGGTTAAATCAGCTTTAGAATATTTCAACACATTCTTGTAGCCGCCGCACATTCATATTCTTCATGGTAATCGGAGATAATATGGGAGCTTTAGAATATGTTACAGATGTCGACTCGAGACCTGTCATAATTAAGGTATGAATCAAATAGATATCCGCAAGGGAATGAAATCAAATGATTGCATATACAGAGGAAGCCAATTGTTTGACACAATACCCACAAAGATAGATGTGTTACGTGTGAATGAAGGTTGTGCAAAATAGAATTTTGAGAATGGGCCATGGAATTTCAATGACATACCATCTGTTCAATGCTTCACAAGAATTCGTTATATCGTCATTGGATCCTTTCCATTATTCAAAAGAATGTTTTGTTCCTTAAAAAAGATGATGCTTAACTAAATGAAGGTAAAGATGATGAATATGTATTGTTTGATTGCTGGTATAGGAATAGGAAATTAGGAATATGTTTTCTATTTTTTCGTTTGGTGTATCAATTGGAATAGGGAATAGGAATACATATGTCCATTTTGTTTCTAAAATAAGCTTATGTCCATTCCAAAAAATAGTTGTTATTGGAATAGTCATTCTTATTTCCAATATTCATTCATATTCTCAATTCGTATGCTTGCAATCAAACGAGCCCTTCTACAAATAATTCCAGAGTCAAGAAAAGACATGAATATCACCTTGGTAGCATGAGTATAATGGTTTAATATTATGAGTTCAAGATTTATTTTTGTTAATAGTGACTTTTGTCATTTTTTAGACAAAGTTAGGAAATTAACTATTTTTGTGCAAATTTTGTGAAGTTCATAATTGAAAATAGTTAGTTATCAAAATGATGCTTATAAATACAAGGTAATTTGTAATGTAGAGGGGGAACTTTATGAAGGGGAGATGCTCGAGAAATTTATGAAGAGACTTTTAGATTTGCAGTATGATTTGGATGTTCTTGAACTTGTATATTTCCAAGAAAATAATGACGAACTCTTTTGAATGTGTTCTTTGTTTATTGAATCACTTGCTTCTTGTATGTTGAGTTAGCGATCTCTTTCATATTGATGCAATCTGAAATAACATATATTTTCGTATGTCAAGTTCTGTTATTCATGTTTTAAATCTCCTTGCAATCGGTTATCCACTGTAGAATCTCATGTATTCCTTTTGGGTTCCTATAATTCATAATATTTAGTTTCATGTTCTATTATTTCGTGCTTTCAGGTGAAAAGTACACAAAAAACACAAACACGCCCATCATAGGAGGGGATTGTGCCTCTCAAATACAGAGGATGATTGTAATCTGATAGTGATAAGTTATATTCTATCTAATTGTTGACAAAAACAAGGTCATATTGAAGAGAACATTTGCAGCGACAAATTTGTTTACCGACTAGACTTAAACACATCATTCAAGATCTCATTAGCCCTAGTAAAATTAGGGTGGATGGACATAAGACTAATGTTGATCATAAGAATATAGAATGCTTGATGTAAGGTGTTCCCCTTAATACCACAAACTCATAACGAAAGTACATTATAAATAACAATAATTTATGAGAACAAAATATAAGTTTCTTACTATCTCCACAAGTATGAAATTACGAAAATCAGACATACAATTTTTTGAGCACAATAAATTAATACACTAGTTTGCAATTGTCATCCACATTTCCTAATTTCAGTAGAGTAAACTAGTAAACTGTACTTTGTAATTTAATTTAAAAACTAATTTGTAATTATTTCAAGAGTGAGAATTAAACCCATTCTAAACCTGAAAATATAAACACTTAAAAGGGTACTTCATTCAAATAACTACAAAAGCGTTCATTTGCTTACCTCTAATAAGGGTACTTCTTAAGTTTTTATTGTATATAAACATATTTCAAATGTAAGACTTATTTCCTAATTTCAGCAAAATAGAGCGTAAGACTCTTATTTCCTTATCCTACCCAATATGTTGTCCTTTTAGAAAGCCAAAACCAAAATTAACCTGTTCAAACTAGCTAAATATTTGTAACATAAAGATAGTTTGTACATTAAATTTTGTTTCTTTAATCACATTTTAAAACATCAAAACAAAATCCAAAATAAGCGTTTCCAATTTTGTTCAAACTAGCTAGATCTTTGTAACATAAATAAGATAGTTTGTACATTCAACTTTGTTTTGTTAATCATATTTTAAATCATGAAAAACATAATCCAAAATAAACCTATCCAGTTTTATCCAGTTTTTTTCAGTCTATTGTGAATATGTTGATACCCTGTACTTTTTGTTTGAAACAAACAGCATTCAGAAATGCTTTTTCCTGCCTGACACTACTATTCTCTATAGATGATCTTCTTTCCTGTGGTAACACGTACCATTAATGAAAGGAGTATCTCTAAACATCGTTATAAGAAGATGTTAATGTTTTTTGTGCCTGTAAAATTGCTCTTCAAATCAGCCAGTTTTTTAATGAAAAAACTGGTATATCTACATTAATAGTAGTAGAAGTATGGAGAGAGCTACAGCAACTATTTTACCTTTGAAGCTCTTTTCAAGTGCAGGTACTTGGGAAAAAGAACGGAATTAAAAAATTCTAAGATAATCCGAAAATATAATTGTAGATACAAATTTCAGTAACTTCAAAAAATAATCTTTCTAACTGAAAACTTGAACAGCTATCTTTAAACTTATCTCAGGTGAGCAAAATGACCAATAGAGTTTTGTTTTTGTGATAATAGCTATAACATTTTCAGGAATGATTTTCACATAATTCAATATTAAAAATCTTGAACTTATGCACTTGCTTTTTTTAAAAAAAAAGATAAGGCTTAGATAAATCGTAATACTGATCAAAATTTTTAAAATTAAAAATATCTTTGATTTTTCTAAAATTTTCAGCATTTGATCTTTATGATTTGCATAGTTTATAATCGAAAAGAGCAAAAGAAATTGATAAAAATCACCATATTTTTGTGAATCTGGAAAATAAATAAGATTGTCTCTTTTTTTTTTTTTTGTCTTTAGTGTATTTTATCTGAAAATTAGCCAACGCCAGGAAAAAATCCTATCTTCACACCTACTTAGAAAACATAAGATTCAAAGATTGTCCCCTCCATGAATACTTTCCGTAAGATAAAAAGCTTGGTAACCCACCACAAATGCCTCATTTCAGAGACTCAACAGCATCACCATCAAAAGAAAAAACAAGTACCACCATCAAAAGAAGACAAGTACAAACAAGAAAACCTAACTAATATAGTAAACTGATAATGAGGATCCATTGTTGAGTTCGATTGTGTAACCTTTTTAACATCAACGCTTTAGATCACTCTCCATCATGAGAACAGAAATCTCTGTAGCAGTAGGATGTTCAGAATCCTTCCAACACCCTTCATCAAAATTCTGAGCATAGCTGGATGCATCATACTGAAACTGAGACCTTGTGGAAGGTGTCTTTGAATAGCAAATTGTTCCTCCTCCCTTTACAAGACATTTCCACTTGATTGATCCAAAGCAAGGAGGCAGGCCTTTCTTCACCAAAGCTCTCTGCCACCAATGCCCATAACAATCTACAGTTTCTGAGCTGCCCATTTCATGACAAGGCCTGAATCAAAGTGTTTGATGCATATGTGTTTAATTATCCAATTCTAAACAAGAAAATGCTTCAGCCGTTCCGCCATTCTAATCCATAAATAATTTTGTTGTCATTATATAGCCTGCATATGCTACTCCACATTGTTAAAAAATATATATTTTAAGTCAAACAATGCGATTATAATAACAGTCAAACAATGCTAAGAAAATATTATTTTAAAAATTATTTTTACCCTTCTTTTTCCCAAAAAAAAATTAAATTATTAGAATTTATCAATTTGAAAGGAGAGAGAGTGGAGACAGCAAAATATAAATGCAATAGGATTAAAGTAGAAGAAGAAATTAAATAAAAGAAATGTAGAAATGCAATTAAATATTTTTAAAGTTTTTTATTTGTCTTAAAAAAAAAATCTATTTTTATTTTATTTTAGAATTATACATTAATATAATTTGGCTTTCACCTTTTACTAATAAAATATATATATAAAAGAAATCTAATATATATATATAAGAAATCTGAAACTAAGTTAATTGAACATATACAAATTTAAAAAATTGACTAAAAAGAAATATTATAACTATTCTACATAAGAATGAAATAAAAATAAATAAATAAAAGAATATGTAGGATAAACGTGTTAAATTATAAACAATTATGATTAATAAACTAGATCATCCAAATGTAAACAATAACCATTGATCTAACCAAACAACCAAAATATTAGAAATAAGGCAAAGTACTAATAGGGTTCAAATAATTAGAAAAGGAAGAACACAGTGACAAAAAACAAAAGAATAAAATTATTCAACATCTATAAAAAATAATGTTAACTAAAGAAATGAAGGAATGTCACTTGGGCACAGATGCTTCATTTAGCTATTCCTTAGACTTTATAGGAAAACATTCTACAAACAACAATCAAAATAAGATTGGTTAGTTTTAAGGCAATTTGGCCTTTGTTTATTTACTCTTTATGTTTAAATAATATTGGTTATGGTATCTTAGTTGGATACCTTGTTGTTCTTATGTTCTACTATGTTTTTGGTATATTAAGCAAAGGTAGGGGATAATTTTTGCTTAGTTGGTAATATGCTGGTACTCTACCAACTGGACTTTCTATAAGGGTCAACACCCTTGTTTTGACTGCTTTATATTTCAAAAACAAGATATGAATGCAAAACCTATAACAATCAACCAAATCTACTTGAATGGATATAAATTTCTTATCAAATAAGAGTTTTGATATGTTTTGGTTTAGGCAACTATTTCTATTTGATTTTTCATGAGTCATGATCCATTTTCTCAATTTGACTATGATAACTAGTTTTATTTTGTGTCATCTAAACATTGTTAAAACGTGATCCAATTTATCCTCTTGAGCCATTGTTGTCAAGGAATCACTTCCAAAACTAGGGCGAGGATATAACCTTGTGTAGGTAACATACTAACTTATTATGGATAGAGAAGTACATGTGAATGGAAATGGATGAAAACTTAATTATGGACTAGATGAAAAGCAAGTAAACAAGCTATGATGGGATTTATTAATGGTGCATATGTTGCTCAAAATGTCACCATTCCTAACTCAAAAAGGTTTCAAAATTTCTTAGAATATGACAAATTCTAACATAAAGAGTTAAAACTAAGCATTCACGGCCAAGACAAGTTCAAGGCTCTTGAGATTGGAGCAATTAAAACCAAGGGGTTATTAATACCCAAAAAGAAAACATGCATAACTTAAAAAGGTCGTTGATGCTTAGAAGTTGAGCATTAATAACTTATTTCTACAAGGTGTTTGAAAAATTCAAAACAATATAACCTATGCCCAAGAAAGTCAAATTGATAACTCATTTGGTTATTTATACTAAAAAACTACAAAATTTCACAAGTGTTGGGAATGTGAAGCACAATGGTCACACAATTTATCGGCTTCTCATGGCTCTTCACTTGAAGATTGTTTATGAGTGTATAAATGGATGTCTACAGTCATGTACTATATTGCATTGTAGATTGAATTAATAATAAGTGATTCCCTGCTAGAGTGTGGACATAGCCACAAGTTTTGGTGAACCACAATAAATAGTGTGTCTCTCTTATTTGTTCATTTTCTGTTTTAAATCAATTTCTTTGTTGTTTAAAATTTGATATTGGTATTAGGGCCATGGTGAAGCATTGAGTGGAGATGGTGCCAAGACGTTGTGTCTATTGGTCGGATGAATGGACAAAAGAGAAGGATTTAGAGGAGGAGGCTAGGTTTGTTTCCTTCTCAATGCTTGATGTAGTTCTCGCTACATTTGGCAAAGAGATGGAAGAGAACAAAGAGGCCAAGAATCGAGAGGATTTCCTTAAAAAAGGTAATTGTTATTGTCAAAGGGGAGGTTTTGATGTTGAAAGAGCATATTTCTTGTATGAAAAAGGAAAACGAGAAAGTTATGAAAGAGTGAGAATAATCTAAAAAGAAACAAAATGAGGAGCTAAAGATAGATTTAGTTGAGCTTCATAAAATTCTTAGTAAGTTGGAAATTTATGGGGAAATATGTGCAACCGAAGAGTCCATACAAGATGGAGTGGCTAAAATTGAAAGTAAAACTTCTAAAAGAATTGGACCAAGGGATAAACCTACGTTGTTTAAGGTTGCCAAGAATAATTGTGTTAGTCAGAGACCTTATATTGTCAAAAATTAATGACAATGTCACAGCAACCAAGAAAGTTGGAGAGGTAGCAATTTTCATCAAAGAGTCACTGGAAAATGAATAGTTGGTTGTGAAGGAACATAGTTCCCCCAAGAATAATAGCAGCAATAAGGGTGCAAATGTTTTTGTTATTACCAATGATGATGTCAATAATGGTGATGATAATAAACCATGCAACAATTATGTAGATAGGGATTTTCTCTTTACAACAGGATAGAAATGCGGCTCAAATACACTTGCCAGGAGTTGCATGTGGTAGATTTGAATGATGGGTGGGGGATGCACATATAGAAGGAGGTGAAGCTTCTAGCCCTCCAAGTTTATAGGGAAGCTCTTAATGAATCTATTTGTGATCTCATTCAAATAAGTTATTTTAAATTTGATTTGGCTTGGAGAAGATTGATTCAAAGTGTTTGTAAAAAAAGTTTGGCAAAATTGAAATCATCATTGAGTTTGACTATGATGTAACGAATTCAAAATGTAGGGAATTGTTGTAGAGCATGGTTGTGTTGGTTGGGCTTCAAGTTGGAGATTGTTGGGAATGTGAATCACAATAGTCACATGATCATTCAGCTTCTCATGGCTCTTCACTTGAAGGTTTGTTATGAATGTATTAATGGATGTCATAGTATGAATTGTATTGTATTGTAGACTAAATTAATAATAATTGATTCCCTATTGAAGTGTGGACATAGCCACAAGTTGTGGTGAACCACGATAAATAGTGTGTCTCCCTTATTTGTTTAATTTTTATTTTAATCAATTTCTTTATTGTTTAAAATTTATAATAAGTACTCAAAAGTAGAACATGCGTAACTTCATAGTTTTTAATACTCAAAAAGTGAACATTCATAACCAATTTTCCCATTATGCTCATAAAAGTCAAATTTCATAATCATTTTTGAAGCATACATAAGAAGCTTACAAACTACTCGATGGAATGCTTCGGAGATATTTGGTCTCACGAGATATGTAATGATTGTAGCATATCCAAGAAATTATTTGATGGAAACATGTAAGATAGACTGGCTAGGCAGAGTGTCGAAAGACACACCACATAGAATTTGATCACAAAAAGTGATGTAAATACAATTGACAAGTGTAAAGCCAAATTTCACATCAGTTGCTAATATTCTATCTGCACATACCAAATTGGAGCAACACATAAAACTCTATTAGCTTGCAAATTATAGAGGGAAAAGTACACAAGTTGTTTAACCGATGGCTTTGTAAGTTTTGTTAGAGTTCACAATGAAATTTCTCTAACATTGAAGCGTATATGAAAGGTAGAACCAATTGTTTGATAGAATGCCACCAAGAGAGATCACCAATGCAAAGAAAGTGTGATTGTTGTAGGA
Source organism: Cupressus sempervirens (assembly GCA_028749045.1). Classification (NCBI taxonomy): domain Eukaryota; kingdom Viridiplantae; phylum Streptophyta; class Pinopsida; order Cupressales; family Cupressaceae; genus Cupressus; species Cupressus sempervirens. The sequence continues at coordinate 19,914,609 of CM053793.1, read as the reverse complement.
TAGCCATTGAACCATTTTTTAGAAATTGTTTTAAGATTTTTATATCAATACAATTGGCGATTGTGTAATCAAACTCTTAACCTTGGTCACTTCTTCTAAATCCATGTAGCAAAATAAAATCTTGAAAAGAGGATATGAAGATGCATCGAAGCTTATGTCAAAAAGAAAAGATTTTAGAGATTAGGCATAGACATCAAAGCCTATAAATATGTTAGTAGATCAATAAATAATGGCAGGGATCCTTTGGTAATTGATAAAGTGTAAGTAGACTTTCAAGATTGGATCCTATTCATAGGAAACATAATTTATCTTTTTTTTGAAAATTGAAGGTTTTAATGGCTTGGTTCTCCTTTGTAACAAGGTTGAAGAAGCATGGAGAGCATTGAAGATGTTATAAATTGTTATGGAAGACATTCTTTAGAATTTAAAATACAAGATGTATTCTTCAGTTTGATGTAAGACAAATAATGACAGTGATTCCAAGTTAAGCTGAAGTATAAATACAATTAGAATGAGAATCTTGATAAAGTACTTTTCAAAACATTGTCTTCAAATAGTCAGATCGAAATACATGGAGGGGAGTTTTGTTCTTTTTTTTTTATGAATAATCCCTTCTTTATATTTAAAAAAAAATACAATAAAGTTACATATTCACAAAAAAAGGGGTTGGAGGATACAAGATCACCCCACAAGTTCATATGACCACTAGTCAGAAATTAGCTATTCATCAAAAAATTAGAAAACAACAAAAAATAAAGAAATCCTCATGTTGCCAATGCAACACTAGCCAAGGAAGGAGGATCCTTATCATCAGAGCCCCACCCAAAAGTGGGGTGAGTAGATGGCTCAGGGGGATCCCAACCATCATCAGTGGCATCAATAGTATGTTCATCTATCTCTCTCAAGCCTAGGAGGAGAAATGGCAAAGTCTAGCCATGAAAAAACCCACTTGGGGTCTGAGTGAGCAGAGGGCCAACCGGTAGCAAGAGCAGTAGGAGGAGCCATTGGTGACCACCTTGAACCAAACCTCCGAGGAGGTGAGGCCAAGCGGTGTTGACCACCAGAACCTCCAAAAGCACAGCACCGACCAAAATCACCACTTCTAGGAGAGTGGTGTTGCTGAGAGTGAGGCATGTGCGAGCGACGAGCAGAACTACTATGTGCTTGATGGCGATGATGAGGAGGGGTACAATTATCGGAGGCCAAATCTGATGGAACATTAGCAACCGTACAAGGGGCATTTCCCCAATGAGCCAAAAGCTCCACCTCCAAAGCCACTTTATCTATCTATACTTGAATCTACAACATGACATTGTTATAAATACATGCTTTATCAAGTGTGTTGTGAGCATAAATGATTGCATTGTGTTCTTTCCAATTGGTAAATAAGATCTCCAATATGAAAGCATACCATATTTGGGTGTATTTGAAGGGAATCAAAGTATTATCACCCAAAAGAACCATATTCCAAGAAAAAGGTTATGGGTGGAAGGGGCAAAAGAGATCATGGATCCATGGGTAAAAGCACAAACCTGTGTCACCTTTTATAAAGAAACGTGATATCAGAATGCAACAGTTCAACATTAGTGACAAAAAAAATGGTATTTGTGTTTAAAATATGAAGATGATGTAAACTGATGAAATGTGTAGAATTGGATGAATTTTATGCCTACAATTTTTATAATTTTTTTGAGTAAGAATTTATTCATTTTATTTTATTTTGAAGTCCCTTTTTTAACTGTAAAAAATATCAGGTGTAGTTCTCGTCAAACAAGTATATACAAATCATCTTTTTTTGTTCTAATTTTAAAATATCTTATAGATGACATGTATAGCTAGTGCACAAAAAAAGAAATAATTTTTTTTTATGTATATTTTCTTTGTTATAAGTACTCAAGTTCGACCTTATCAGAATCCAACAGTTTTTTCCTCCGGTCAAAACTTTCCTATCAAATCTATACCTTCTTTAAAAATAATTACATATTCATGAAGAGGATTCTCTTCTTTAGAGATAAATATAATTTTCTAATTTTTTTGATATGATTTACTATTTTTTTTCATTTTTTGAGGGAGCATCTTCTGAAATGTTGAAATATCGACTTATAATACTTTGAGATTATAACATATTATTACTAATCAAAACACTCAAAAATTTATATAATGATGATATTGAATCTCAGATCTATAAAAAGGTATTTTTAGTTTTTGAAAAAAACTGTGTTTTGATAGAGAAATGAGATTTGACCAAAATAGGTTTTGGTATCACAAACGGTGACACAGATTTGTGCTTTTACCCCTGGATCACTAGTAACACTGATCCCATCTACAAAACCAAAAAATGTGCAAAAAGGACTCTGGTTGACCACAGAAAGGGCAATGGGGGTCATGAACTCCCAGATGCCATAGCTGATAGCCCAAAGGCAAGCCCTAGAAAAGAATACACCAGGCGAAATGCACAATTTTGGGTTCAGTAATGGTGTGTCACACAGTGGAGAACCTATGACTCTAAGTGTGATGTGAGGATTGCAAATGCCAACGTTGGTTGAGCACATCAACCATGGGTAGGTGAGGAACCAGCCATCGGTAACCTAGCCTAGGTTTATAACTAGTTACCAGAGTGTTTGGATACCACTTCCAATCTTTCCACCAAGGGTGAGAAGACTGAATGCCCACTTTGTGTAACAAATGTGAAGGCAAGGCAGAAACTAGAAGATCAAAAGTCTATCGATCTAGACAAGTGATCTGGAATTGCACTCTCATGTCTTCCCATGACTGCAAGCTCATAGTAACTTTAGAGAAAAGATCTTTAAGGGTCCTTATGCCACATTTAAAAAAATGTAGAGCACTAGCCCTGTGCACCTTATCCAAGGGAACACCTTGAATAGCAAATAAAGGTGACCACCAGAGATTATGTTGGTTCAAGGAAAGCCCATCTCTAAATCCATTGCCAAACCAGTGAAGTGAGGGCTTAACTGCTTCCCAAGCTTTCCAAATACTCTTGGCAACAAAAGTACCCTAAATTTGAATAGGTTCAGGGGAAACCAGAAGGGTTTGAAACCCAATCACCTTCTAGGCTAACTGGTGAATTAGAAAGCTTAAAGAAATGTAATGCCTTAACAAAATCTTCCAAGCTTCATTGTCTTGGAAAGAGCTTGAATCACCTATTTGGCACATAGAGTAGTACCTTGCTTCTGGGTGGATAGAAAGCAAGGGCCACTAGACTCATTAGGAAGATAGTTGAAATCCTAGGAAACTCTATGAAAGCCCTGGTGAGAAGCGTCTGATGCCCAAAGAAAGTTACATAAAAGGCACTCAAGTTTGAGGTACGAGGCCTTTTTTGGAGCCTAATAGGAAGAATAATAAACATGGGTGGTGGCCAACACTTTGGAACAAATCTAGAATTTTCCTGCTAGGGAAAGAGGTTTGGTGATCCAATACTCCATCTTAGTCTCTATTTTGGCAAGAACTACATTCCAAAGCTCAACAGCTAAGGCTTGGAAGGGGAAGAGGATACCCAAAAAATGAAAAACTTTGCCATGTTGAACCCATTTCCATTGGTATTGCTCAAGCCCAAGTAGGATGAGGAAGATAAGACTTCCTATAACAAAGGGTTTTGTGCCACTAAATTGCAGACCCTAAAGCAAGATCGAATGTGTCAAGAAATTACAAAGTGAAGGCTATATTCTCTTCATCCTCGATGAGAGTGAGGAAAGGGCAGTTTGCAAAATAACCATTCACAAGCTGATTAGGGGAATCTGGAAGGGAAATACCTCAGACCCTTCTTTAGGAGATGGCATTTGCGAGAAAATACCCAAAACCTTATGTTGCCAATACATATAAAGAGGACACTAGTAGGCAGTCTTGGCAAATTGATTGATAAATCCCAAATGCCTAAGATTGATGACCATTAATGGAGATGCAAGCAAAGGGATCTCCAAAGAGAATTTGGAGTGACTATAAAAAAGTAGGGCCAAACCCAAGAGCCTAAAGCATGGCCAGAATGAAAGGCCACTCAATCCTATCATAAGATTTGGCAAAATAAATTTTGAGAAAGATGGCATGTTGCTTGGAATGACAAGCCCATTCCATCCCTTCCCACATAGCAATTATATTGTCCAAGATATAATAGGACTTGATAAAACTCATTTGTTTAGGACAAATGATCTAAGGAAGAAGATGATAAAATTTTAGCGAGATAGCCTTAGTAATGATCTTACAGGAAATGTTTAACAATGTGATAGGCCTCCAATTGTAGATGTCTTCAGGGTCACCCGCCTTAGGTATGAATTTAATATTCCCTTATTTAATAAGATTACCTAGAGAATGAGAATTTTATGCCTCAATATAAACCTTATGCAGGTTTGGAGCAATCTCATCCCAAAATGCTTTGTAAAATTCACAAGGGAAGCCATCACAACTAGGGGCCTTATCATTTGCCATGGAGAAGATAGCTTCCTTGAGGTCCTCTAGAGTGAGCTTTTGCTTATAGAACGCATATTGTTTTGGAGCGAGTCTTTTAGGCATAATAGCCAAACAAGCCTACAAGGCTTGGTCCCTAGCCACCAAGGGACCCTACATTGTGAAAACTTTTTCATAGTGGCAAACAAAGGCTTGAAGAATATCAAGAAGCTCACAGAGGGTATGCTAACCCTTTTAAATGTACTTGATCCCCATCATAGAGTGGCATGCCCTCAACACATTAAAGAATTCCTTGGAAGCTTGATCACCAACCTCTAGCTAGTGAAGGAAAGCTTTGAGTTGAGCTCCCTAGGCAATATAATTATCTGCAACTTATTTCTAATGGAAAAGGTTGGCAAGCTGAACCTGGAGATCCATATCAAATGGATTCATAGCAAGAGCTTCAGTGGTCGTACAAAGATCTTTGATAGTGGCCTCATAGGATCTCTTGCGATATGTGGCCAATTGCCTCCCATAAATGCAAAGAAACCTCATAGTATGGGTGATGGCATCATTCCACCACTGAATCCATCCAGAGGATGAGTGGGGCCTAGGTTCAAGGTTCCAATTTTGTAAAATATGGGTGACGGTGGCTGGATGGGATAGCATGGAAGTATTATGTTAAAATTGAGTTTTACAATTATGAGGAGGGGCAAAATGCCAGGTAATGAAGAAGTGGATGGGAAAATTATCCAAAAGAGTCATGTCAAGGAGCAGAGTGACAGGTAGTAGACTTGTGTGAGAAAAAGAAAAAAAGGACTAAGCAGAAATCATAGCATAGTCCAACCTTTTAAGAACCCTATCAGCTCCCTCTCAAAATTTGGACCATGTGTAGCAGATGCCATCAGCCTGGCAGCGATGAACATTGGGATAAAAAAGACCCAACTTGTTCTGCATGTAGAACTAGGCTTATTGCTCACTAGCTGACCATCAGAAAGGAAAAAGGCCTAATTAATTAATAGCTAGCTCAACCATATTAAAATCCTCATAGAATAACCAGGTGGCAGGTGGCAAAGAATCAACTAGCCACCTCCACAAGTGTGAGCGCTCAATCGCATCATTAGGGGCATAGATATTGACAATGCAAAAGAATGATTGTATTCTCTGCATGGGGTTAGAAAAATGGGAAATAACAAAAGGAAAAATTTGAGGGGAGAGGAGAGTGACTACACCACCTTGACTAGCTTCATGTTGAGAAGCAAAACTAACACCACTTGGCCATATCACACGGCAAGCTAAGTTGAGAAGGAACCCAAAGACTTTAACTTCTTGCAAACACAAAACATCAATATTGCCAAGCCTACGCTTGGTATCACAAAAAAAATACTTTCTAGGGAGGTATGTTAGCCCCCGTACATTCCATGAGAGAAAATTCATCATAAACTAGCTTGCATATTCTCCTCATCCTCAAGCAAAGAAAAATTGTTATGCAAGAAAGTGGAGGGTTCAAATAAAGAGTCACCCAAAGTGATGGCTCTTTGCTTATTGCCTTTAGGGCTGTGAGAGTGACTTTGAGACAAAGAAGAAATCATAGAAGCTACTTGAGGCACTCCAACCTAAGTAGCTCATACCTCTGGCTTAGCTATCCCCTACAATGTAAGGTTTGAAATGGGTGGTGGCACAACCATAGGAGCCTCTGGTGCTAAGGGTAGAAGAGGAGCCACACTAGAATTGGGGCAGCTAGGTTCTTGAGAAATAGGGTTTGGCTTAGTAGTGCCCTTGCCTTTCTTGACAACTGTTGTCCACTCATCTTTTTTAACAGTTGGAGCCAGCTTGGGTTCCTGCACCATAAAGCAATTGTACTCAAGAAGAGGACACCTTTTTCAACAGCTGGAGCAAGCTTGGGTTCCTGCACCGTAGAGCGATTGTGCTCAAGAAGAGGACAATCCTTAATCTTGTGACTTGTAGATTGATAGCGAAAACAAGTATTTAGGAGTAAAGCACCTTTTGAGAAAAGGTGGTAGCACCAATCTAAATTTCCATGGTCTCTTTAAGGTCCCTAGGAAGGTCGACCTCAACATAGACCCTCTGCTGAGGATGGGCATTAAAAAAAAAATTTGGTTCCACACAAATGACTTTGTCCATAATTTGGGCAATTTTAGTGAGAAAAGACCAGCAACGGATGGGCAACCTAGGGAACTCTACCCAAATTGAAACCCTAAGTTTGTGATCATCCGAGACATAAAAGTCTCAAGACCATATCTAGAAAACAAGTAGAGACGAGAAAACTATCCATGTCCCATGGCTAAAAATACTCTTAGCCTAGGAGGGGTTACCAAAAAAAAACAAGAAAAAACCCTTGGTGAGGTTTTCAATCCCTTCAAGGCGAATCCTCTAGGGGGACTAGGCCTTGGATACCCATTCACACAGTGTGCTTTCAGATGGAGTGTCACCCACAAAATACCCAATAAGGGTTTGGGTTTCTAGCCATTGGCAAGCAGATTCAAAAGTAGAATATCTAGAACCAAGTCGAGAGATGAATTACCTCATGAAATACCTTGGGCACAAATTTACATGGACATTTTCTCGGTGGGGCCATTTTTGCATGCAGCAGCAACTCCAACACAAACAGTAACTACTAGGCTGGAGAGGGCCAAGGCCATTATAAGCTAAAACAAATTCTCATACTAAATGTGGAATGATAGATAGTAATTTAGAAAGGGCTCAGACGCAAACCATTCAAACCCTAGCAGAGCTCATTCTTCACAACTATGTGTCTGACATTTACTGAATTGGCTTCACTAAAAACACAAGCTCCACACATCTCATTTTGTTCATATTTTCATAACCATTACCATAAATTATATGAACAAGAGACAAGTTGAAGCAAAAACTATAAACATGTCAAAGGCCAAAATTTTAGAGTGGATTTCCTTGAAGATCAAATTGTCCATTGCAATGAGAAGAAACAATGCCATTTTGAAAATACCATGTTCTTTATATATATAATAGGATTTAATTTTTCTTTTTGTAAATTCTTACTTTTTTCGCTTTTGGTCCAAGCTACGAAGTTGACTCTTTTTGTGTGGAATTTGTAAGGATAATAATATTTTTTAACAAAAATAAAGTTAGTTTTTTTTATAAACAAAAATTGACAGAGTCATTAAATATTTTATTGATTTTTTTAATTAGTTTAATAACTCTACGGGGAAGGAACTAGTAAGAAAAATCTATTTCCTCGTCAAATTACAAAAGAGAAAGGCTACTATAATAGCCAAATATAGAAGTAGAAATATAATGAATGAAATAGCAACTGAGTAATATCAAACCAACCAACCTCCCCAAATTAAACATTTTCACCAAATGATAACTTTAATGCATATCAAATAAGTTCTCTTTTAAAAATAATTTAGTTACTAACTCCAAGAAAGTAGTTGTCCAAGGAAGCCTATAAATGCAATCCAATTTGTAATTTAAAAGGAGGGATAAAGTTTTTGCTAAGGGGAGACCATGGAGAAATTTCTAAGGAAACTTTTGGTTCAATATGTTGTCCTCGAAGCTTTTTGAACTTTTATATTTTCAAAAGGATAATGAATAATGATTTTTTTTGTATGTCACTATGTGTTCTAAAGTTATGAACACTAGTTTATCGTATGCTAAACTAGTGATTATTTTATGCATTCATGCGGATCATTTAACTAGTGCAAAGAAAACACATTCATTTCATGGTATCTTGATTTGGATGTACTCGTATAGCTTATCACTTTGTATGTTAGGGTTTGTTATAATACTTTCACCATCATTACATTTGTATTCTCAAAGCCCCCTTGTAAATTGTTACCTTCTATGAGTCTCAGTTAGTAGTCGTATGTCTATTGTTGGTGTTTATATTCATATCGTCTTTTAGTTTAGTTTTCTCTCCTTTCATACATTTAGGTGAAAAGAATTAAAAATACCAAATACCCCTATCATACAAGGGAGTTTCACCTCTCAAATGTAGAGGAAGGTTGTAGTTTGATAGTTTCAGGCTTCAATTTCTCCAAATGTTAGCACAATTGTCAATGCTCCTTGTGAGAATAGGGTCACTTTCCATGAAGAACACATTGTGACAAATATGTTTATCAACAACATACAAGTGATAGGAATAGATTTAGGAATTTTTTTATGGATATATGGTAGGGAAAATAATATGGATTTTATTTTGGGTATATAAGGTAACACAAAAGACAACCAAAAGAATCCCAGTAGGTAGAAGAGTTAACATATCAAAAATAGCAGATGTTTCCAAGTTTTCACTACATGCTTTTAATGTGCTTTTTGTATTTATTTCATTTTTCTGCACTTACTATATATTTTTTCATTTTATTTTATTTCTTGTATTTCTTGATTTTTATTTTTATTTTTGGTTATATTTCCCCCTACATTATGTTTTTTGACATAACTTAGATGCATATTGTTGATAGGTTCATCCAACATCTCACCTTTTGATGTTGATAACTAATAATCCACAAATTAGTATGTTGCACTGATCACAAAAGGACCTAACCAATTTGGTTCCAATTTTTCTTTCTTCTCATGATTCTATTGATTCTTCAATTAGGGTTTGACTTTGTTGAATTGTATTTGTGGGACATTCTTTTTTGATAGGCCTCCAAATGATTAAAGGCTCTTTGTCTCCTCTCATCTAGAAATTTTGATTCTCATAGTGTTGATACTCTATATTGTTCATCTAAAATTATACACTCTTGAGGGTAACTCAATCTTGAGGGGAAAGATAGATTCAAGACCATAAATAGATTCACTGATGATCTTCTTAAGAATATTGACAATGGTTTTATTAGAAACCTTAGTTTGACCATTCCCTTGGTGGTAGTATATAGTAGAATAGTGATGGTTATATGTGGAATTTTTTGCATAATTCATCCATATCTTAGTTTTGGAATTGTTTCTAATGATCTATGATAATAGACATAGGGATGACATATCTACCTATTATATAATTTAGCTTGAACATAGATATTGTTTTATCAATTTTAGTAATCAATTAAGCGGTCTAAATCCATTTAGTGAAATACTCAATTGTAGTGATAATATATTTTTGGTTATTAGAAGATGGACGGAGAATTGTGCCCACAAGGTCAAATATACAAATTAACTAACAGGTTGTGTCATTGTTAAATTATAAAGCACCTATGCTAGTGCATGAATGAGATTCCTATGAAATTGGTACTTTTTACATTTTATAGCATATTGAAAGGAATATTTATCAATTTTAGGCCAATGTTATTCTTGTGGTCTCACAATGCACCCAGACTAGTTTCAAAATCCTCTACGAGGTACCTAGTCAAGTCCCTTGATCATATAGGACTCTCCTTTAGATCTAGGTCATACACTAGTCCCTGATTGAGCAATTTCAAGTAGTCGAATAAGGTTAGATATAAAAATTTTGGGGTTTTAAGTGTGGAAGTGTGCACATGCACATGTATGTTAAGTGTGCACTTATGCACTCACATCCCTTAGAGGATGTGTACATGCACATGTATGCTAAGTGTTCACCTATGCACTCACATCCCTTAGAGGATGCGCACATGCACATGTACGCACCCTCAAAGGTGCAAAAACCCTTCCCACCTCTCATTCTTCTTCACTTGTCTCCTGCTCATCTCCTATTGTCGCACCTTCACACCCTCCCAAGGTATGCTCCTTTGCACCTTCAAAACTATCCAAGCTCCAATTTTCCTAAGGTATAATAACTACCATTTGAGAGGTGCACATGTGCACCCCCCCAATAGGTGCACATATCCACACCTACAAACTGATCAAAACCCTCAATTCATTACAAGATCTGCATGTGTGTAGTTGCACACATGCACACATTCTCTTCTAAAATAAAAACTCAAAGCATAGTAGCGCACTTGTATAGGTGCACTAGGTGCACTACTACGTATTTTAGGCTCTATTGGATTTTTTGGTAATTTTTTGTCTATTTTCACTCATTTTCTCATCAGTATGGGTCCCTCTTGAATGTCATTATGGTTTTTTGACATCAAGGTACTAATTTTTCTCTCCTTTTTGTGTAGATGCAATGGCATCATCATCATCCTCTATAGTAGAAAACATGGCACCAATGTCAATGGATTTCAAATACCAAGGAGCACTGAAGAAGTCTTCACTCTAGGACAAACACATAGAGATCTAAGACACAGAACTAGGCCACATTGATTGAAATATCTTCCTAACCCTCTACAAAAAGCTCAAAGAGAGGTCAGCTATGGTTTCAGCTATGATCTCAAGTGGGTTAGTGAATGTCACTTCTCATCCAACATTTGTTTAATCATCTAAGTTGATCATGACATTGGTTCAACACTATGTACCTACATAAAAGGTCATCAAAAGTGTAACTAGAGAGATAGTATTGGATTTGAGGCCACAAAACAATGAAAAGGTCTTCCACCTTCTGCAATCAGATCAATACCTTCAGATATCTTATGAAGGTGTAGACAGGTGGTATAGAGAAAAAAATGCAGAGGCCAAGGAGTTGGTACATGCTTAAGTACCTAATTGGTAGGACACCCTTGGGCCAAAGAGTGGGAAAGGTGGATATGACACAAGGATATATGATTGGCTATATTGGTTACTTAATAGTTCTCTTGAGTAGAGTCATGGGCCTTCCCACAGCAAGTCACTTGGAGACATGGACAGTACATTTTATTGAAACCATCTAAACAACCAAGATGCCTATTGATTGGGCCACTATCCTTAGTGACAATCTAGATGAGCAATTGATCTTGGTGAAGAATGATCCCCACTTTTATATGAATTCATGTATGGTGTATCTCCTAGAAGCTCAAACCATAGACTATCCTGGATTGTACAAAAAGGGAAGCATGCAAGATGAAAATTCTTGGCCCTATGTAGTATACCCATAGCTAGTGAAAAAGAATCTCCCACTACAAAGTTTGGAATACAAGGTGGTCAATGATGGTTTCATATTTTCCATCCTCAGATTCATAGAAGGGGATTATGTGATTAGGATGTTAGTAGAGGTTGCAACACGAATAATAGAAGTTGGTGCCTACTACATCCAATTTAAGACCTCCACCTATCTCTAGGTAGCTTCTAATCTCTTGTGCCCAAAAAAGCTCCTATGATATTCATTTGATAAGCTGATACTACTGGAAATAGCTCAAAAATTGGCCCTGATAGAGTGAGAAAACACATAAGAAGACATGGGTATGGCCAATTGCCATCGGGGCTTTTGAGGTGAAGAAAAAGAAAGATATAGCCACATTTGATTCAGAATGGGATCAATATCCTCTCAAGAATTACCAGACACCTTGCCCATATTTTGATATCATTGAGATGGTCTAGCATCTAGTAGGGAAGAAATTTGTAACCCAACGAAGCACTAGAAGATTATTGGATGAATGCAGTAGATGACTATGATGTCCACATTAGGTACTTTTGTAGAATGAGTTTACAGCTAGCAGAAAAGGTTTTGAACATGGAGATACCCCTAAAGGCCTAGGACAAAGATGTCCCTAAGATAATGGATCCCTTGTACAACAAGAACAAGATCTATGGCATGCCCATCATGAATTCATAAATTGGGCAAGAGGAGAATGATGATATGGATCATCAAGGTCAATATGTGGTCAAAATTACAAGGGAATTGATCAAGAAACCTTTCTCAATGGATCCAATTCCCTAGACCTTACCTCTACAGGCTATATCCTAACCAAAGAGAGGAAAAGGAATAAAGGCCACTGTACCACCCTGTCTTGCCAAATCACCAATGAAGCCAAAAATGGTACACCAACATGAGCAAGAGTTTGAGTATTTTGAGATGGGAAAAGGCAATGAAAAGAAGAAAAAGGAAATCCCTAGGGTGAGAAAGAAAGTATCCAAGGCCCAAGAAGAACCAAGGACTTGGGAAACAAGAGCACAACAAGATTCGAAACAAGCTCAATAGGAGCAACAATAAGAGCAAAAATAGGTGCAACTAGAAGATTAAGGAGTCCCACTACCTTAAGCCTCAAAGGAATAAGCCTCCCCATCGATGCCCAAGAGAGCCCAAATAGAAATGATGGTGGTAGGAGTGAAAAGGAGAAGATTAAAGAATAAGAGCACTCCCTCTCCACAAGTGCCAGAAACTATTGTAGAGGTAGAAGATGAGGAAGAAGGAGAACAAATTGAGTTTTTCCCCTTAAATAAAAGGACTCACTTGGCTACTATGGCCAAAGAAGTAAGAAGGAGGATCTCAACTCAAACACCTCCATATGTCCCCAAGGAGCCTATTCAGGTTGAAACCTTGGAAGATGAATAGCAGAAATGGATAGTGGACATGGAAGGTGAGGGAGTAGACATTTTTGACCTCTCATATTTTTATTTTATGCTCATAAGAAACAAGATGGAAGGAGAGAAAATAAGGTACACTTCTAGGAATGAGCCATTAGGAGAGGATTGGAATCAATTACCTCATCTACCTCATGGACCTATTGACATTCCTCTTCCACTAGCATAGGACATAACAATGGTAGTAGATGAGTTATTTGTAGCTCCACCTCCTCCAACAATTGAAGTAGAAACAAAGAGTTAAAATATTGAAGAAGGTGGATATGTATAGTTGCATGTCGATGAAGTTTTTGTAGGACACATAGAAGAAGAAAGTCAACAAGTTCCTTCAAATATAGAGACTAGGTCCTTAGCCCAACATAACACAAAAGATCTCTCTAAATATCTTCCCCAACGTGATAATAATTTGAAGAGAAGTGATAAGGGAAAGGAGTTTTCTTGATAACCAACTCCTTTAGAATAATATATATCACCGATGGGGAATGCACCATCATGATTGAAGAAGGAGGTTATGATAAGATAAAAGAGGCAACTAGAATTGATAAAAGAGGAGGGAATGACAGAATTAATAAAACTAATAAAGAAGTCTGAGCCACCTAAGGGTGATGCTAGAACACTTTCCTTCATAATGAAGAATCAAGATCAAGACCTTCTAACACATATTGTCATTTTGTCTCCTTATGCCGACATTGAAGATTTGACTCCATAAGGCTATCAGATGAAGGAGGTCATATTGGGAAAACCCACGGTGGATACGGCAAAGGTCTTGATTACTACAGGCCTCAAGAAACTATTTTCACACTTGGACAGAGATGAGTCAAAGCTAATAATGTTGAAAAATCATAATGAGTTGTTAAGAGGGTACCTAAATGAGGTGGTGGGGCTGATAGACTTTGCTAATCCTAAAATCACTCTTGGAGCTGCATTAGAAAGGAAGGAAGTAGGGCCACCAATGGATTCATTTTTGGACACATGTCAGAAATGGCATCACAATTTTGAGGAAAGGGGAATGCAAATAATACATGGCAATTTGTACATGTTGCAACATCCAGACTAATGCCAAAAAATTAGTTTCTATTATAAACCAAGGTTTTGGGCTAATGGATGAAGTGCATACCTAAGCCAATCATTTGCAAGTACTTAAATCTATAAAATGGTAAATGTATTGAATTTTGATGGAGATATACTCAGTAGAAGAGTTAGATAAATTAGATGATTGGATAGAAAAGATATCTTTTGGGAATAAAGTCATGGAGGGGTTACATGAAGGAATTTAGAAAATTAAGAATAAAGCTCAAGAGTAATTTTCAGAAGTGGGAAATACTACAATGCCGCTAGCCTTGAGATTTTTGAAGATAAGTCAAAGATCGAGCTTTCCTCAATGAAAATTGTAGTTCAAAAATTTTGGGATACATTTTAAAATGCTTCATCAACAGATGATATAAGAAAAGCATTTAAAACTGAAGAAGCATTATTAGAACTAGACACTAAGCTTGAGGATTTTGTGGAAACAAGGATAGAAATAAGCAACTATCAACAAGTTGTTAAAAATAAGTATGATTCATTGGATTTACCAGAGGCTAAAGAAGTGGTGAAGATAATAGAGAAATTCAAAAGAAAACATCTAGACATCATTTTGGTATGAAGGGGAAGGAAACCCAGATGCTAGAAATCAAGTTTTGACACTTAGAAGAATTTTTGGATTTTTGGGTCCTGTTAACAAGGTGAGCTCTTTGAATGTCTGCTTTTTGAAGGTGTGCTTCATTAGGGTGCACCTTTGTTAGAGGTGCACTAATAGTTTTGAAGAAGTATTAGTTTGTTAATAGTTAACTACCAGTTACTATTTTAGAGCATTCCATGCATCGAAAATGCATTTTGATGGTAATTTAACTCCCACAAACATCTTACTCCAACAAAATCCTAAAGAAGGTCGAGCTTCCATTATTAGAGCTCCCAGAGACTCCAGATCATCTTGTGGCTTTTATCTTCTTATCTTCCTATTCTTTTATTAATTTGTGTAATGTAAAGGCTATGCACCCATTAATTGATATAAAAAAGGGTGGAGACCTACTTAGCACCTTTTAGAGAGTTAGTTTATATGTAAATAGCTTTATTTTATTAGTTTTTAGCATGAGTTATAGTAGAAGAGCTCTCACTCCTAACACAAAAGGAGGAGAGGATTTCTTTTAAATACATGGATGCAATATGTACTCCAGGTTGTTATTTTGATCAATAATATATGATATTGGTGCTCTCATTCCAAGTGTAGTAAATCTTGTTAGATTGTGTTATTTTTGTGAGTGCATGTTCATGAATAATAATGGAGCTAATGATTTTATTGTTGTGTTATAATTGTGCAATCTTTTAATTCTGGTGTTTGCCTTATGTTAACAAATTTTGTTGTTGTGACAAATTGGAGAAAGGATCATATTTTTTATTACAGTATTTTTTTCTTGTGTGAGAGCACTTTCCATGGCCTCGCAATTTGATAAACGTGAAACATCTTTCATTTATTATTGAAGTTCCCACCAATGATTGCATCAATGGAGTTGAAAAAGTGTTACTCCTAATTTCATTGGTTTCCTACCAAATCCTTTTGATATAATTTAATTTGCAAACTTGTTGTTACTTTGATTTATGCCCTTTAGGAATTTTCCTTTCAGTAATTTTCTTTAATCTTTGCTTACTCTATCTTTGTTATTTTCTTTTCAAATCACTTGGTTAAAATGAGAATTCATATAGTTTCATTGGTTAGAAATTGCATTCGTCATAAAACATAAAATACAAAATAAAAAAATCTTCCATTGTGGTTAGATTTCAGAAAAAGTTGTACAGATTGGTTGGTACCAGCAAAGGCCTCCTTATGAACATATACATTTATCTTCAATTGAGTTACCCAACAGGTTGAAAAATAATCATTCAAAACCTTGGATTTGGTCATTGATAAGCTTTTAAGAGAGGGATTTGAAAGGATCTTTGTCATTAAGCATTGTGCAAAACAACCTCAACAAGTATCTCATGCACATGAGCTTCTTAGCAAAAGAAGGATTGCTTTAATGTGTCCCATGAATACCCCCATGTACATATCACAAGATAGCTTGAGCTCATCATGTTCAAGACATTTTAAGAGAGTATTGTTGTCACAAAAGTTTGCACCCTAGTCCAAATTTTTTACCTAAGGAAAACCTTGTGAAACATGGAAACAACCTCCAAGTTGTGGGACTTGAACAATGAGGCTAAGTCTCCAGAGAAGGTCGGCTTCCTTTGCTATCAAGATGCACCTAGACTACACTTGGAGAGGAAAAGGGATGATGAATACACAAAAGAAAACTATCTAATCTATTCTAAGTAGGTGATACACCAAAAATAGAGTGTTCAAACCAATCTCTACCCATATATGCACAATATAATTATCATAAAAATCCAAAGATATATGGATCCAGACTTGTTTTAATCCAATAGCCACATGTAGATTAGACAACCAAATGAGTGACACCAGGAAGAAGAGATTCACTTCTTGTCATTCATAGGCCAATAGAGATATAGACATGTAGGTTATAGATATCCATAGTACATCAAAGAGAGGCAAATAAAGCTTGCACAGTACATTGATGGTTGAAAGAGATAAGATAGGGTGTCATATAATTCAGAGGCAAAAAAGGGAATTTACAGTAGTATGCCAGTGCAATACCAGAGAAATAAAGAAGATTCAACCCTAAGAAAGATTGCAAAATCTTCTTTTATAGTGTAAGCACAACTTAGATAGCTTCCACTCTAAGATAAAACTCAACAACTAAATTCAAATTTGTAGAGAATAATTAATACAAAACTAGAAAAGATGTGATCATAGCACAAATCTAGATGCAAGAAGATCACTGATCCACCAGATAATCTCTGAGAGAACAAGAACAATGACCATTAAAATTTTGACTGAGTAGATGGATCAACAGATGGCAATGGAGTGTTCTTTTGCATTTCTCAAACATAGGAAAAGATGAAAGTGGTTGCAAGAGATTAAAATGATTGGATCTGTCATCAAAGAGTTGCTTCCTCTATCATAAGTGTGCCAAATCAGCTGTCATTGGTCAACTGGAGTCAAACCATCAGGTCTTTCTATATGGACCAATTATCTTTTACCATTTTTCCACTCTGCCAGAATTCAACCCTATGTCTTATGTTTGGCCACCTGTGATTGCAACTTCACCACCACCTTTCTTTATTAACAGATATTTTTTATGAAACTGTGACCAACTGGTTGTTGCTACTTCGCAACCTTCCCTTGACACCTTTTATTAATTGTTGTTACCTTTCCAAGACTGAGATCCTAACCACATTCGCACCATCACTATTGTGACCCGAGGTTTAGAACCTAACCTTGCAACCAAGTGAAACAAAGAAGTTGCTTGATCGCAACTATAATTGTAGCTTCCTTCTTAACACATTGTAATAGCATGCTAGCCATAGATCTAAAAGATCTAATGGTGCAAAATTCATCCTTGAAATACTAAAGATTTTTCCCTTATTGCACTGTCATGACCTAAACCATGGTCTATCAAATTAACCTTGCAACTGAGTGATCATAGTGCAATTGCACCATCAAGGCCTAAACCTCAATTAAATTTTAACTCACTATGACCAAGAGAAAATGGTTCAATCATGTTGTTGGTATCGAAACCTCAGTTAAAATTTAACTTACTATGACTAAGCAAAAATAGTGCAATCGTGTCATCAGGGCCTGAACCTTAGTTAAACTTCAACTCACTATGACTAAGCAAAAATAGTACAATCACCTTGTCACCACTCAAACTCTAGTTAGCTCTTACTCGACCGTGACCGTGTGAACCAAAGGGTGATTCACACGGTTGTAACTTAAAATATTCTAAGGCATAACATAAAATAGTTACGTAAACTTAGGACAAAGGATATAGCCAATGTTAAATTATTTCATGAAAACCTTTTAATATTTGAATTTTGAAAACCCTAGGTGACCATCGAGCGACCTATCATTTGATTTTGATTTTCTAGTGAGAGGAAATTTTTCATTAACAAGTACCATCAAGACCTTGTTAATATAGGGCATCAATAAGTAGGATATAAAAGGAGGCTTGGAAAATGAAGGTCTATTTTTGGTTTCTAGATAGTTCAGGAGGTGGAGTATTCTCTTCAAGATAAGTATAAATATTTCCATAGGTGGGAGAATATTTTTTGATAATATGGAATATTATGCTTCTATTAGGATCATCATATATGAGATAAGACAAAGGTTCCACCAAGAACTCAAAATGGGCTAGTGCATCTTCCATATTGAGGAGTGTAGTAATCATATCCATGGAATTGGAAACTTTATTATCTTGTTTTGAAATTTTCTCCAAATTGATCTCTAAAAAGTATTTCTTGGAGTCATCCACCATACATTTATTTGGTAAAAATTTATCATTATTAGTTTGGTAATCATAATTCACTCTATTAATGATCATTTTTAAGTCTCATTAGACATTAAAATTATGTAATCCTCCATTGTAATTCCATTTTGAGTTCTATCAACAATGGTTCCTACTCTTCCATATTGTTTGTATAGGGAAAGCGTAACTTGTAAGACTTTGGTATTGTATATTTCTAAGGTGTAATAAATACCACTCCTTTTCTAGCACCATGTTGGGCGTAGGAAGATGAAAGTATAAATCTCCATGTGTGTGTAGATAGAGAGAAAATTTCTATGTCTGGGGATTTGTTTTTATAGGATGGTCATCTTATAAACGTTCTTTAGTTAGTTGATATGTAATTACTTTTCCTATGATTGCCTTCCTATCTTTGCACTCAATATCAAATTCACCCAAAATTATTATCCACTTTTCTAATCTCCTATTGATGCAAATTTACTTAGGAGATACTTGAGAAGATCTATTTTTGTAATAAGTTTAGTTGAATTAGAATCATGTAGTTTCATAATTATTACTATGAAGAATCTTTGTAAAATAATATGATATAATTAGATTAGATAGTTCAAGGGGTAGAGTATTATGTTCAAGTTAAGTATAAATATTTCCATACATGGGAGAATATATTTGAAATAATATGACATATTCTGCTTGTATCAAGATCATTATACATGAGATAAGACAAATATTCCACCAAGAAATCAAAATGGGTCAGTGCATCTTCCATATTGAGGAGTGAAGCAATCATATCCATGGAATTAGCAAACATATTTTCTTGTCTTGGAATTTTCTCAAAATTGATCTCTGCAAAGTATTTCTTGAAGTCATCCATTATGAACATTTATTTGGTAACAACTTATCGAACCCTTAGTTTGGTAATCATAATTCACTCGGTTAATGATCATTTGTAACTCTCAATAGGAATTCAATTATGTAACCCTCCATTGTAACTCCATTTTGAGTTCTATCAGCAATGATTCATACTCTTCCATATTTTTTATATAGGGAAAGTGTAACTTGTAAGACTTTGGTATTGTACATTCTAGAGGTGTAATAAATACCACTCCATTTCTAGCACTATGTTGGGTGTAGGATACATGAAAGTATTAATTTCCATGCATGTGTAGATAAAGGAAAAATTTCTATGTCTAGAAATTTTGTTTGTGTAGGATAATCATCCAATAAAGGCTCTTTAGTCAATTTATATGCAATTAACTTTCCTATGATTGCCTTCCTATCTTGAAACTCAACATCAAATTCACTCATAATCATTATCCACTTTGCCAATGTCCCTATTAATGCAGATTTACTTAGAAGATACTTGAGAAGAAATATTTTTGTAATAAGATTAATTGAATTATATATCATGTAATTTCATAATTACAATGAAGAAAAAACTAATATAAGTAATGCGCACTCAACTAGTGAGTAATTGAACTCATATCCTACCAAAGTGTGGTTAATGTAATATATTTCTTTTTCTTTGATTTCATGATCTTTTTGTGATAGTAAAATACTCTAAGATACCTTAGGCATTGATATGTAGAGAAAAAGGTATTTTTACAAGTATAGGTGACATCAAAGTAGGTTGATTTGTTAAGTATTTCTAGATCTTGTTAAAGAGTTCCTCACAAACATCATCTTATTGGTATGGTACAATCTTGTACAATAAGTGCATGAAATGATGACTTATATATGCTAGTTAGGGGGGAAAAAACCTGATGGATTATATTTATCCTTGAAATGATCTCAATTGACTAACATGATTTGGAGGTGGCATTCCTTGATTACTTTAACATTTTTTAGCATCAACTTCAATTCATTTAGTTAAAGTTATATAACCTAAAAAATTTCTAGGGGTGAGTTAAATACACACATTCTTGGAATTCAACCTTATTGGTATTGTGATGTGAAGTGGTTAGTGTATATGTGAAAATCTAATCCATTGGGAGAATGCGTAAACAAGAAAATGTTAGTAGCATGTGCATACACCAACATTTGAATCAAACAAAAGACTACTAACTACCATTTGTGTTTCACTACACTAATGCAACCAATAAAAAATATTCTCATGCAATGTCAGAGTAGCTCAACAAGGGCACCCAAATGATACCTTGTTGGTGTGCTCAAGATTGAGGGATGTGGATGTGCTATCCCAAACACAACTATAGAGAATCCCATCAAATTTGTTTGAATGAATGAAAGAATGTAAGTATGAATCTATACTAAGGTGTATGTAGAATGCCTTCAAGAAATGGCTAATGAGTAAGCCAATCTCAAAAGGATTCCAAAGGATGTGAAGTAGAAATGGAATGCAATGAAGTAAACTAAAAATGATATTATATCATGAAAATATGCAAGAAATAGGAATTGAAACAATGCAAACAACTACCAAAGGTTAGCTCTAAGCATATAAATTTCTAGAAAGCTTTAAACTTAAAGTAGCATGATAATAATGCATTGGAGGAGATGAAAAATTCTTGAGACAAGGGCTTAATTTATAGGCTTGAGGGAGACCTTGAGGAGGTGGCATCTATGTGGCATCCATATAGGTGACACAAGGGAGACATGTGGGCTAAAGGACAAGCCATGCAAAATTCAAAAGGAGCCTTTATGATTTGATTGGCTCAAGATTTTCTCACACATGTGTGAGCAACCTTGGGGAAAGGAGTGGGCAACAAGGATTTAAGAGTCTTTTTGGGGAATTTAATGAAAAGGGGCTCCTAGGGATTGAGTTGTTCACACATGTGTCAGAAACTCCTTAAGGGGTAAAAGGGGGTTTAAAAGGGAGCTTAGAATTACTAAAGTAGGTTTAGCAAGTGGGTAGGCTTATAATAATGATTGTGATGGGTGTTAGACTAGGTTTTAGGTGGGATTAGAATTAAACCAAATATTATTTAATTTAAACATAGGATTAGAGAGTTTAATAAAGTGGGGAAAATTAAGTAAATTGGAATTTATTTTAAAAAGGGATTTATGGAGCACTATTCTTAAAATAAATTTAACACATTAGGGAGAGGTATTCAAATTAAATTTAAATACATTATGGAAGTGAACCTATTTAATTAAATAAATTTACTTAAATAAGTAGAGGAACATGATATATATAATTAATTATAGTGTCAAGGAAAATATTAAATAAATTAATATAGTTTTTGGGACAATTTTAAGCATCTACATTTTTCCCCTCTTTGATGTACTGTTGGAATGACATTGCATCAAAGAAAAGAAAATATAGGTTTCCCCATAGAGGAGAGGAGTTTGAGGAGTCATGTTGTAGTGACGACAAGGGAGGAGGGTTACCCCTCGAGAACATAGAGAAAAATGGACCCATTTTGCTCAATTTTCTTGAAAAAGAACATAGGAGGAAAAAGGATAGAAAGACATAAATTAGAATTTTGCATGACTTGTGGGATAGAGAAGAATGAATGAAATAATGATCACTTGCCCAAAAAATATGGATAATGAATCTAAATTCATCCTAACTACATGATACTAGGGGATTTAGTTGTGTTCATATGGGAGAGCACACCCTAGTTTGATTTTGCAAAAGGAGTTATGCATCATATTATAGTAGCATAGATGACAAGGTTCCTTTGCATGGAATAGACTCTCAAACACAATGTATATTTCATAGCTATGATGGAACAAATGACATACACACACTGGAAAGCTCTAGGCACATCCAAAGTCTTTTCAGGGATCTTGGTGGAAATTGTGCTAACATATTGCCCCCAGTGAGCAATGGATAACCATAACTAAGAAATTGATATAGATGTGCCAAAGAATCAATTAAATAGATCATATTTATTTCTTTATTGGATGATCTATTGGGCACATTTTCAAAAGTTCCAAAAATGTGTTGCATGTTGAGGATATCATAAGCTACATTCACTATAAGATTGAGAGCACAGGTGATGAAGAGATTCATGAGGAATTGAGAAAGATGTGTAACAATGACCTATCCTTGAAGTTTGAGTATGTGCACCTAGAGAGTTTGAATCTAGTGAAGTATATATTTTATATAGAGTTTGACAATCACGAGTGGACCTAAATCATTTTGAGTAGCATACATGATGATATGTTTTGACTAGGAGATGAGAAGATTGTTATTGGCAATGACCTAATTCAAAAGATCACAGGATTGAGTAATGAAGGTTGCAATCCTGTTAATGAGAAAAAATTCAAGAAGATGGTTGAGAGAAACCTAAATACAAATTTTGATAGAAGAAACATGAGGGTAGACTTTGTTCAGGATAGAGGAGTAAAATTGTTAACCAAGATATTAGGGTACAAGTTGAACCATGGATCAAGGGTTAACTCGGTACCAATTACATTTTTGCACACAGCTTATGTAATGGTGATGCAAACAAGAATGGTAAATTTGTGTGAGATTATCAGATTGCAACTGCTGGACAACATAGCAAATATAAAGAAGACAAAGAATGCAATTTTCATATTTGAGTCCTTGTTGACTCACATATTATTTTATGCTACAAGGAAGTTTCCTAGATTGATAAGTTGGGATAGCAGTGAGTGTATAGTGAAGTAGGTTACCTAATGCTACTGGTCTGTTGGTAAACAAATTGTTCTTTCTAATTTTAACTCTTCAACACCCTAATTTGTGAATAACATCTTATTATGATAGTTGGAAAGTCATTTTTGAAAAGTCTTACTTTCCTTTGAATTATTAGTTACAGTTCCCTATTTTGAAATTTGCAATGAATTTTGTTTACTCCTAAATCTAAATAGGGTATGTTCTTGACCAAAGAATAGGAGAGGTAAACCAAGTCAAACCTATACAGGATTTAACTCAAGCAATAAATGATATTTTGAGGGTTGATTAAGTCTATGAACTCATAGTTAATATGTACTAAGGTTGATTGATCTATCTAAAAACTAAATTGCAGAGAGAGAGATTAAATTGAATGAAAACATCTAAATGATCTCATATAAGCCTATAATGATAGTACTTATCATATTGAGCTTTTTGTTTCAAAATAGGTGAATGAAGCTCTGTGCATTCCTCATTTCAATCCAAAATAAAGAGAAAACAAACAATTAACAATTAACCAAAATAGAACAAAAAATAATTGATACAGAAATACCATTCAATTGACTCTACAACATCAAGTACTTCACACCAAAAATTTGCTGACCTTTTACTAATCTATCATTATAATACATATAGGATTCCAAAATGACCGTTACAATGGAAGTTCAATCGTTTGATCTCCTCAAAAATGACAAATGGCAAGGAGCCAGTTTGTCTATTACAATGATTACATAACAAAAATGAAAAGGCAAAATATGAATCACTTTGCCTTCTTTCCTTTTTCTACCTTTTCCCTATAGGCTTTGGTGGCAACAATGATTGGAATTAGCTCTTCATTTTTATAAACATGTACATTAGTGTATCTCAAGAGCCATTTAGAATTCTCTCAGACCAAATCTTTAACGGCACCCAAACAGGCTTATAATTCTTCCATGACCATATGCACACATCCACCAAGCCTTTGAAGCTCAGAGATTTTGTCCTGGTGACTAGAAGTCATTCCTATAAGATCATCTATGAAATTGGAGAAATTTTTCTGCATGAAAGTTACTCCAATGATTGCCTTCCCTTGCCCACTAGACTACGAGTCCATATGCAAACCTCTTAGTAGTTCATAATCTCTAGCTTGCTCCTTCTTTACTTTGACTTTGGTTTCTCTAAGTCCCTCCTCTATCACCATGATCATTTTAGATTTAAACTACATGCTTTGAAACCACTCAACTATGGGATCATCTCCTTTAGGTAAAATATTTTCTTCAACAGCCTCCTTTACCTTCATGTGGATGATCATCTTCAACAAGGAAACACAATCATCACTCTTGTTTTTTTATGTAGCCAAGGTGGCTCTATTTGATGATATGTTATCTTTCTCTATTTCCAATCTTAATATAGCATTACCAATCTGCTCTATAATGGAGAGTCCTTTTTCTTTGATGTTCTCACTCCACTTTCTACCAATTCATCCAGAATGCTTATCTTCTTAGAGTTGAGAGATAAACACCTAGACCTTTGCAGCAGTGGGATCTATAGTAATGGGCATCCCAAAGATGCTTGCCAAAGGGATGACTAATTGCCTTATGAAACTATTTAATTCTTGTATTTCCACTCTCATTCAGAACTTTGAAAACTTAAGGCTTCCTAGTTGTCCTTCGATCACCTCATTCATAGACTTCCACAAGTCAACTTTGGTATCGTGTCTGGCTTCCCCAAGATCCACCGAATGCATGGTGAAATCATCTATAGTGATATCCTCAATCCTTCCTTCTTTAGTAGTTTTTGGTATTTCCATTGTCAAATGCCCTATTTCAGGGTCTTTCCCAAGGATAGAAAAGATCTTTTGTTTCTTAACCTTAGTCAATGCAGATCTAGAGCAGACAGCAAGGGATAAGGTATCCTTGTTGGGAGTACCTTCATCCTTCCTCCTTCTCTTCCTATTTAGAGTATCTTCCAACCATGAATCTATGCCTATTACCTTTGAATCCATCCCAAGAGACTCTATGCTAAACATTTTCCTTTTGACCAGAGTGATTGCTTTTGCGGTCAAAGAGAAGGGATTCTTTTGGGCTTGTGAAACAAACTTTGAGAACTCTTGGCCTTTCTCTATCTATGTAGTCTTCTTGGTTGCTTCATCTGACTTAGTAGACTCACTATCACTACTTCCTCCATCTCCTAAGTTCACTACTTGCACATGAGGGTTGCTTGGGGGGAGAAGTGTGGTGCTTGTAGATGGAACTGGACTACTATGAGGTGAGGAAACTAGAGTAATGGCACTATCTTTTGGTTCATCCACCTTCTTCTCAGCCTTTGGTTGGGCACCAATCACTAGGGGGAGCCATCCTTACAAGTCTTAGCCATAGGGATATTTTTTTCTAGAGTTTCATCGCCTCCACCTGTTGGTTGAGCTGGTCCTTGAGTTATGGCCAAGGTTACATTTGATGTGCCACCTTGTGAGGAGGAAGCAAGGGAAACTGCTAGAGAAGCTTGAGTGGGTGTGTTTTTACTTTGACTCCTTCTTGTTGCAGTCCACTCAACCCACTTGCTAGTCCTTTTAATAATTTGGACCATCATGGCATCTAGATCTTCTCCAGTATCCTCATAAGGCTTAGAGCTAATAGGAATATTTCTTAGCTTTGTTAAATAGATATTACTATACATATTCTACCTATCATCTTCCACTCCCTCCACATTGATATCAACTTTATAAATTTTCACTTGATCTACTATGAGTCTAGTGAAAACACAATCACGGCTCTCTAATTCATCCTTGCAATCAGCCCAATAGCCTTCAATGGTGATGACATGTTTGATAACACTTCCAATTTGCAACACCTCCCTTGCATATCCATTTGGATCAAACATAGGCCTTAAAACCTTATACATCTCCAATTTATATTTCATCTCAAACACCTTTTACATGTTCTTTACATCAGAATGGGACTCACAACTGAAAGCTCCCACCTTCATAGGAAACTCGTAACCTTTCTTCTTTAGACTCTTGCTCAACACGTTCACTTGAATCACTTGCCTCACAATCTCGATCAACACGATCATATCACTTGGATATCTCAATAGCTTTAAGGGGAATCCATCAAAATTTGCAAGATGCAATATGAAAATGATGAGAACTAGATAAAGTAACTCCCAAAGTAACTAATCGCTACCATAGCTTCAAGACTAAATCTCCTCTCCGAGCATCCTTGGAGCTCCCTACAAATTCTCATGGTAAATGCACCATTGACTCTTATATACTCTGTGTAACTATTTTCCAATTGTGAACATGGTAGAACTCATAAGATTTCATGTCATCAGGGAAATTTTCTACTCTTGGGAGACTTGGCCATAATTGTAGAGAAGCTAACATGTAAATCAAAAAGGAGGACATATAGAAGGTGTTGTAGAATTTTGCAACACTGAGAGCATTGGACAAAATCTCACTTACTTCATGAACCCAATCAATATATTGGGTGTCAGAGTAGATTACTTGCACCAAAAAGAAATATTTCTCAATGAGGTTTAAAACTTTTACCTCACCTTTCAATATGTACAGGAGAACCAAGATGTCGGCAATCTCAAGCTTGAGATTAGTACCCAAAAGACTCTTAGGAACCTTACTCTTGGTGATCCATGGTTTTTGAAACCATGATTGCATGATTTCCTTTCTCCAAATTATTTTCTTCACTAAAAACTCAGAGATGGCTCGGCCAATTGTCAAATCTAAAAACTCCTCCCACTATGGAACTCAAAGGCAATTTACCACAGTTTGTCTATCAATGGAGATAAATACTATGTCATCTAGCAATACAATCTATCTAGTGTCTAGGTTATAATGATTTATGTATTCATATATCAACTCTAGAGCTTGGATTGCAACTGGAAAACCCACTATTTCAACTAGCCCACATCCTCGAAGCTTCTCAGTAATGGGATGAATAGGCTCTAATCTCACTCTCTTCTAAAAATCTTGCATGTCATAGAAATGAAGAGAAGTGCCCGTGAAATTATACAGTGAAGACTTGATTCCATTCAACCTGTCAAAACCCACAAATATAGTTTCCATTCTATTTGAAACTAAATTTTGAATCCAAAAAATGAAAGGAATAGAAAATGTGTGTATACTAGCCTTTTGAAAAAGTAATGCAATTTTAATAGAAT
Organism: Cupressus sempervirens; assembly: GCA_028749045.1. NCBI lineage: Eukaryota > Viridiplantae > Streptophyta > Pinopsida > Cupressales > Cupressaceae > Cupressus > Cupressus sempervirens. The sequence goes on along the minus strand of CM053793.1, from coordinate 19,887,711 downwards.
AACAGTTCAAGAAAGAGCGGTAGTTTTATAACTATTCACGTTTCCACCTATATAAGGGCTTCAATTCACCCATTGATCTTCAGAATTTGTGCCACATGAATGAATTGAAGGAGAGATCCATTGGAATAGTAAATGAATAGTTTTAACAAGTATTTAGGTGTCTTTTCACTATTCCATTGGCCCAATGGTAACTTTCTATCTCTCACATTTACTTTCCCATTTCCCATTAAGCTTCAGGAAGTTATGAACAGAGTACTCTATAAGAAAGTATCCGCTTAATCAAATTTTGCTTAATAGATCTTTCCCACAATGGTTGGATTATTTCCATTATCATCTTGAGATTTTTTGCACACAAAATATGTGTTCAATCCACTTACCAACTTTATTTACTTTAAAATCCAAAAAATTGTCCTCATGGGTTGAAAATCCACCAAGGAGAAGACAATTTCCATATCTCTGCTCAGGCTTCACTTTTAACTTTACCTTTTGATTATGTTTGCCCTTGAGTTTGGAAATTAGAAAAGTAGTGCAAAAAAATCATTAGGGGCCCACCTTTTGTTTCTTTTCCCTTAGAATTACCTTTTGTGAAAAATAGACTTCATGGGTTGAAAACCTATTAAGGAGAAGTTAGTTTTTAGTTTTCCACCTGGATTGATTATAAGAGCTTAAACAAATCTTGAATACTTTCTAAGATAGATAATTATAAGAGGAATATTAATTTTTCATAAGAAACCTTATTATCCTCTTTTTTTGACCTATATGCATCATTGGTGCTCTTCACGGGAAATTACCTTCATGGGTTGAAAACCTGCCGAGGAGAAGATGAAGTCCAAAATTCCATAGGCTTCCATTCTCATGGGGAAAATGATGGGCCGCAAGAAAATATAACTCCTACAAATAACCTTTTCACATTTCATGAATCTCCATTGGATTAGGTACTAAGCTACCTACAACATCCCTCGACACAAAGGAAAGAAATCACCTGGCTATGAAATGTGGAGAAGGGGAAAATGAAAAATCTGATGAAGATTCCTTCCACCTAAGGGGACTTAGACTTGAATACACCTAGGACCTTATTAAAACACAAATCTTCACATTACAAATTGGTTAGAGGATGAAAATTGGGGCAACAAGGTCTAAACCAAAAAATGTAAGAGATGATGACATTGATAGAATGATGAAGAACTTCTAGTCTGAGATGAAACTGAGGTATAGGATACCTTCCTCTATGGTAGAGAAGTACAAGGAAGAGATATTCTTCATGGTGGAAACTAACAACACCTACATGGAAGCAATAACTCCTAGAGTTAAATTTATAGAACCTATGGGATATGAAATGAGCATAGAGCTCATAGAAGGCTATGTGCAAGTTATTCTTGAGTCTAAGAAGGACACAAAGTGCACTAGATTGGGTATCTATGAGGAAAAGATGAGAATAGTTCATTCTAAACTATACAACAAAGAAAGAACGAAAAAGCTTGAGAAAGAGATAGATTCCATTCTTAAGGAATCGGGCATGACAAGGGAAGAATTTAATGAGATTAAAGGTATTGCACTAGAGATGAAGGCCAGTGGAAAAATTGAAGTGTTGGTAACAAATCATATTGTAGTTGTAGGATCTTTAGAGGGTGTGACAGTAGCACAACCATGTGCACAAGCCCCAATTCCACCATAAGTAGTAGTTGCACCAGTGCAACTAGTTAGATCAAGGTGTGATCAACCTATAAGTTAGCTAGAGGTTGAATCATCTATTGCATGAAGGAAATTAGAGAGATTGGTGAAGGTGAAGAAGGAACCTACACCAGCAACCAACAAAAGGATCAAGCTAACCACTAGTGGACCTAGAAAGAGAAGAAGTAAAAGTCAGCGATTCTGAAGAATCAGAGGATGAAACTAAAGATAGAACAATAGTCCAAAATGCACAAGAAGGAAGGATAGTAGTTGGAAAGAAAGCATGGAAGCCAAAGGTAAAAAACCTTAATATGAAAATTATTAATGATGATAATTTTGTACAATTGAATAAATATTATGATTTGTATAGTAATATAGATAGAAGGCTATTAGAAAATGTCATTGTAAGAAACATGATTTTGAGGAACAAAACATTGAGAATATACAGAATAAAATACCATAGGATCTATATAATAGGCTTGTAAATAGTAAAAAGAGGATATAAGAGGAAGATATGAATATGAGGATCACAATGATCAATAAACTATGTGATGTTCATTCTGAGGAGGAATTAGATAGAATTTTGAAGGGTATTAAGCCCTTGCTAAGGAAAAAAAGAAGATCAATTCTTCTGATGGGAGGCAACTATGAAGATGTTAAGAAAGAAACTGAGGAGGCTATTATGAAGTATATGACTACAGTACCTAAGGTGAGTGTGTAGTCTAAACCTTAGAGTCTAGTATATGTACAAGTACATACACCTTCTAGGGAAGAGGAAGAAGCAAAGGAAACATAGGAGGCACCCTGACCACCTCAAATTGTTATGGGTATTGATTCAATGCAAGTGGATAGTACATGCATAAATGTGGATACAAAGGAAAATCCTTTTGCAACATTTTGCCAATCCATTGTTGGCAATATTATTGTTTACTCTAGGTCTAATGAAGAAGAAGTAATGAAGATAGAAGAAGAGATAAAGAAGAAGAAAGTAGAAGAGGAATAGAAAAAGAGAGAAGAAGAAGATAATAAAATAGCTGAGGAGGAAGCAAGGAAAGAAGTAGAAAGGTTAGTTGTAGAAAAGAAGAAGGTTGAGGAAATGAAGAAGAGCATAGAACTAAAAGTAGTTCCACGCATTCCAACAGTAGCTCTAGTGACAATAGCAATAACATCAGCATCTAGTCCATCAGTAATAGAAATAGTGACATCAGATAATGAAGATTAGAAAGGCTTGATGAGCACTTTGAGTAAATTTTTTGAGAAAAAAAAATCAATAAAGTCTTTGGAGAAGACATTAACCAAAGTCTTTGACAGAATGAAAAAGACAGTTACTACAACTGTAGCTATTCCAGACTTGCAGTTGAAGGCCATGGAATTTTTGAATACCTTTGATAAGGACTTCACAACTTTAGAAGAAGTAGCTTCAGTGCAAGCTCGGGGAAAACATGATGCAACACTATTTAACACAGTGTGCACTAATGTTCTAAATGATCTTAAGGCACTTGATGGAAACATCAAAGGATTGAGAAAGCATATTGATGAAAGGAAAAGATTGTATGGACAATGTGCATAGTCATACAAGTACCTTTTAGACTTTGAGAGTTAGATTAAAGGTAAATTAAGTGAACTTGAAATAATTTTTGTCAAGATACAACTCCTAGAATCTAGAATTGAGGACAATCAAGAAGAAGTGGAGAAGATACATGATATTATTAGAAAATTAGAATTTGATAAAGGGAAAGTAGCAAGGAGATTCTCTAGTCTTAGAGAAATTTTTTCGTCAAAAGTCAGCATTTTGCAAAGGCAAATTAAGGAATGTCTTATAGTTGAGGCCTACTATGACAAGTTTGCCTACACTGCCTTGAGTACAATTAAAGTAGCATCCTATGCACTTTGCACACTAATAAGTATCTCAGAAATAGTAAAGGAGAACTGGAAGAAAGAGATAGAAAGACTAAAGGTTGTGTATGCAGATTGTTTCTCCAGAATAACAGATTGATCAGTGTAAGAATTTGCTTTAGGAAAAAATTCACCCAAGACCAATGAAGCACAATAACTAGCACAAAATAAATCAACAGAGTATGATCAGAATAACAATATGATATTTAATTGAATATATAGTACACTAGAGGTGCCTTTATATAAAGGCCTCTATGATGCATCTAGAATGTCTAGGAGTTAGCAATATGATAAGCTCACAACTAAGCACATGTCCTCTTATCCTCCATTAAGCACAGGAGTTAGTACGATGGTGGAAGGATAAGCCTACAAAGATGTGTCATGTAAAATTATGTTGTAGACACCATGTGCTTAATTAAGAGTGTGAACAACTATGTTATCAACATGACAACTCAATTAATTACGCAAGCTCTAGTGTTGTAGACACCATGTGCTAAATTAGAGTTGCTTATTCATGTGTTGTCAACAAGACAACTCATATGAGTACAAAAACTCCTAGGTGTCTAACCTAAGAAATAATAAAATAATGCATTTATCTTAAGTAAAGTGTAAATAATAATTATTTACACTAACACCCCCACCCCACTTAAGTGTAACTCAAGGGAATTCACTTAAGCTCACAAAAGCTAAGATGAAATGCATAGTGGGTCCCAGCTACTAGGCCATGTTAGGTACCCAAGTACAATGAAATGAAATCTCTCTGCAACCGGAGAAATAGGGAAGACCTCATGGGAAAAACCCTCCTCCCAAAAGAGAGATATGTACAATAGAGAAGAGAAGGATCATATGACCCCCCTGGTGAAAAATTCCTCACCCCCAAGAGATCATGCAAATAAATATACTTGACATCCATGAAGGGCTTGGTGAAGATGTCAGCTACCTACTACTCAGTAGGATAATACTACAATTTGATGACCTGCTCATGGATCAGCTCTCTGATGTAGTACATATGAACCTCAATATGTTTGGTGTGTTGATGTTGCACTGGATGTTTTGAGATCTCAATAGCATGTTGGTTATCACAATGGATGATTGTGGGTTTGGGTAGATCAAAAAGAAACTCCTTTAGAATTTTCTATAGCCAAATAGCCTCTATTGTTGCATTCACAGCTCCTCGATACTTAGCCTCAGTCAATGACAGAGAAATGGTGTTCTACTTTTTACTCTGCCAAAAAATGGGGCCAAAACCAAGATGAAATACATATCCTAAAATAGACTTGTGAGAATCAAGGTCCCCTACATAGTCTAGGTCTATATATCCCACTAACTGAAGACCTGTACTAGCTACATAGTGTATCCCATGTGTATGTATACCATGGATATAGTGCAAGATTCACTTGGCTACCTTTCAATGAAGTTCATGTGGCTCTTGCATGAAGTGAGAAACCATGCCAACTACAAATGAGGGTGTGTATGTGTCAAGTAGATGAGGCTTCCCACCAACTATCTATATAGAGTTGCATCAATAAGTGGAGAGGAACACGTTGTTTCTAACTTAACACCTAAAAGGAATGGGGTAGATGTAGCCTTGCAACCACTCATGTGAAATTGAGCTAGAAGATCAAGAGCATACTTGGGTTGTGATAGTGTTATTCCTAATGAGGACTGATGTATCTCGAAACCAAGGAAATAGTGTAGTAGACCCAAATCTTTCATCAAGAACCTATCCTTCAAATTAGCCTTGACATTGTCAATGATGGATGCAGTACTTCCTGTAATGATCAAGTCATCCACATAAAGCACAAGGAGAAAATGTGAATCATCCCTTTAAATAATGTAGACATTTGGATTGGAATGACATCTGGTGAAGCCTTTGGAGAGAAGGAAGGAATCCATCTTGGCATACCAAGCTTTGGGAGCTTGTTTAAGTCCGTAGATAGATTTATTCAATTTGTAGACCATGGTAGAATCATGTATGAATCCTTGTGGCTGCTCCATATATATCTCCTCATATAGATCATCATTCAAAAATGTGCTCTTCACATCCATCTGATGAACAACCCATCTCTGAGCTATTGCTATAGCTATTTTCAAGTGAATGGAATTCATCTTTGCCCCTGGTGCAAAGGTCTCAGTGTAATCAATGCCAAGTACCTAAAAAAGCCTTTTTTAGCAAGTTAAGCGTTATTCTTATCAACACTTCCACCTACTGTGAATTTATTCTGATAGATACACTTACACTGAACCAATTTCCTTCCCTTAGGAAGAGAGACTAAGTCCCATGTAGCATTTCTCATAAGAGAGTTATACTCTTCCTCCATTGCTCTATCCCATTCTGGAATACATGATGCTTCTTTAAGTGATTTTGGATCTAAAGAAACTATAATATAAGCATGTAGGAGTGAGTTGTGATGTGATCTTGTCCTCCTTGAATCTGAAGGATTCCCTGCCAATGGTCTTGTTGCATCCAATTTTTTCTTATCCCATCTAGGTCTAGTGAAAGAAGTTGTAGTGGGAGTATCCTCAATCTCAACTAGCTGATGCCTTTGTGTTGGTTAGGGATGTACATATTCTAAGTCACTATTTTCACTATCACTCTCTTCAATGGAGGAAGAAGGAGGAGTTGAAGAAGAAAATCTTGGACAAACTTCTTCAAAATGAACACTCCTCTCATAGAATATTTCATGTGTCTCTGGATCCATTAACCTATAGGCTTTATAATATTGAGAGCACAATAGAAGTGTGCTATATGGGCCTTCCACAAAAATTTGAAATTATAGGTATGGATTCAAATTTATAATATTTTCCAACCATTGAAATGAATGCAAGAATGTTGCATCTTTTAAGAACAATTTCTCAACTAGGGCAGAATTTAAAATCCTTAATCAATCATTAATAACTTCCATAAATGAAAGAATGAAACCAATAATTTTTGTAAGACTCAATAACAGTGATTTTAAAAAATTTTCTCCAAGTTATATCCAAATCAAAGAAAGGAAATAAAAGTTATTGCAATTTCCTCAAAGTTGTTCATATTATGACAGAATCTGACCAGTCTTCACCAAAACAGCCATAACTTCTTCCAAACGTAATAAAAATAATCCAAACCAAAACCAAATAAAAGATAACTCACATAAATTTCTGAAAATATAAGTTTCAAGTCTGTATTATTCACAATTAGTTTCCATCAACCAAAACATCAGAGAAATTGCAGGAAAAAAAATTAGAAAACTGAAATGTACAACATCAAAATAAGTTTTCTTCCATTCCAAATCCTTCCTCCAACTTCTCCAACTTACCTTTTCATATTTTGGAGAAAAAATATATATAATTTGGAATCACATTAAACTCTCCAACTAACCTTTAACTACACATTAACATATTTAAACCAACTTTTAAAAAGTTGTCACCAAGTTGTAAAAGTTCTCATTACAATTTTGACAACTTTTGAACAACTTTTACAATTATTATCCAAATGACTTAAAACTTTCTCTAAACCCTTAAAATATGATAAATATGAATTTAAGACTCTAATTAAACTATTTCCACTTTATTTTTATACATTTGAGTGGTCTTAGCATACTTGACATTTTCTAGGACCTTGTAGGTCACTATGATTTTAATGGCTTTTCTAGCCTTACAAAATAATTTGAATGAACTCCACTAGGTCTTTACATAAAATTGAAACCATATTAAAGATAATTTAAAATATGAATTGATCCATGAGACATAAAATGAATAGGTTCTCCTGCAACATACTCCCCAACTTTCAATTTTTTCAAAGTTCTCTTGGAAATGGTGTTTCAACAATCTCTTCATCTTCACTTTTGGTCTTTCAATTATTTTGCTTGAGAATATGAACTTGTTAAGAAAAAATTTATGTCCTCTCCATTCTAATTTCTTCATCACCTACATTGAAATGAGTATAACAAAAAAATCATGGGAAAAAATCAATTGATTAGTATCAAAATCAATCCCACAATTTGTATCTTTCTTCTCCAATATTCTTGACAACTCTTCCCTTTTACCATCAATCTCATCATAAATTTGATCAATCTCTAATATTTTTTTATTATTATCCTTTATATTTGAAAATACTTCAACATAATCATTTTCAGCAATGTCCATCTTCATGGAGTCTTTGATTGGTTCAACTTCCATATTAGATTCAATCAACTCTTCCTCTTTTGTTTCTTCTATACTTGTTTCTTTTTTCCCTTCCTTAAGTTCATTCTCTTTTCCCACATCTTTTTCAATTTCTTGAACCTCTAAAAATTTAAATTCTTCATCTCCCTCACCATTTTCAATTCGCTGCTCTAAGATTTTAAGAAGTGCCTCCAACTTCTTTGTATGCTCCTTTACTTCTTTTTCCAATATTTTAATCTCCTCTCATCTTTTCTTTTTTTCTTCCTTCTTCTTCTTTTGTCAATCCTTACCCTAAAATTTAACATGCATCAATTTCATAAATAAATCTATTTTTACAAAAGTCTCTTTTACCTTTCTTCTTCTTTCCTTTGATACCTCTCCTAAGGCCTTTCCCCTCTTTGCTCTCTTGGCCTAGTCTCTTGGTATCTAGGTTCTATCTCTTCAACTTGTAAAAGACAAACACACAACCACAAAATACCTTTTGCCTAGACCTTTTGGGCTCTAATAACACTTCATGGAGAGCACAATAGAAGTGTGCTATATGGGCCTTCCACAGAACTTTGAAATTATAGGTATGGATTCACATTTATAATCTTTTCCAACCATTGAAATGAATTCAATAATGTTGCATCTCTTAAGAACAATTTCTCAACTAGGGCAGAATTTAAAACCCTTAATCAGTCATTAATAACTTCCATAAATGAAAGAATGAAACCAAAAAAATTTGTAAGACTCAATAAAAGTTAGTTTCAAAAATTTTCTCCAAGTTATAGCCAAATCAAAGAAAGGAAATAAAATTTATTGCAATTTCCTCAAAGTTGTTCATATTATGACAAAATTGACTAGTCTTCACCAAAACAGCCATAACTTCTTTCAAACGTAATGAAAATAAGCCAAACCAAAACCAAATAAAAGATAACTTGTATAGTAAAAGATAACTTGTAATGAATTGTATAATTTTAAAGTCTATATCATTCACAATTAGTTTTCATCAACCAAAACATCATAGAAATTGTAAGAAAAAATAACCAGAAAACTGAAATATACAACATCAAAATAAGTTTTCTTCCATTCCAAATCCTTCCTCCAACTTCTCCAACTTACCTTTTTGTGTTCTGGAGACCAAATATATATAATTTGGAATCAAATTAAACTCTCCAACTAACCTAAAACTACCCATTAACATATTTAAACCAACTTTTAAAAAGTTGTCACCAAGTTGTAAAAGTTGTCATTACAATCTTGACAACTTTTGAACAACTTTTACAATTATTATCCAAATGACTTAAAAAATTTCCTAAACCATTAAAATATGATAATTATGAATTTAAGACTCCAATTAAACTATTTCCACTTTATTTTTATACATTTTAGTGGTTTTACTATACTCGACATTTTCCAGGACCTTGTAGGTCACTATGATTTTAATGGCTTTTCTAGCCTTACAAAATAATTTGAATGAACTCCAATAGGTCCTTACATAACATTGAAACCATATTAAAGATAATTTAAAATATGTATTGATCCATGAGACATAAAATGAATAGGTTCTCTTGCACCACTTTGTCTGAGTCTACATATCCAAAACAAATGCAAGGTTTGCTTTATGCTTCCAATGCCTTGCATTTATGTGGAGGTATTCTTGCCCATGCTGGACAACCAAAGAATCTGAAGTGCTTAAATTTAGGTTTCCTACCAATCCATGCTTCAAAATGAGTTATACCATCCAAAGCTTTGTGAGGACTTCTATTCTTAATATAGTGAGCACAATTCATTGCTTCGGCCCAAAAGATTTGATCAAGAGACTTGTTTTGTAGCATGCAAGTGGTCATCTCTTTGAGAGTTCTATTTTTCCTCTTAGCAACACCATTCTGAGGTGGTTTATATGGTAGTGAATTTTGAAGGTCAATACTCTCTTGAGTTCAAAAGTCTATTAGTCTTGTGTTCACATACTCCTTCCCATTATTTGTTCGTAGAACTTTGATGGCTTTTCCTGACTACTTTTCCACTTAAGCTTTAAATTTGAGAAATTTTTCAAACACTTCACTCTTATGAGCCATGAAGAAAATCCAAGTAAAGCAATAATAGTCATCTATGAAGGTGAGTGCATAGCAAGACTTGCCAAATGATGGCACTAGAAATGATCCCACCACATCACTATGAACCAATTCAAGAACACATTGTGCTCTCCAAGACTTTCCCTTTTCATACAATTTTTCTAGATGTTTTCCAAGTGAGCAACCTGAACAAACACCTTCTAAAAACCAAATTTGAGGTACACCATTGATCATTTTCTTGTTGCTAAGCTACTAAAGATATCTATAGTTGAGATGTCCAAATCTCTCATGCCACAGTTTACTTTCTGCATTTGAATGTAGTAACAAGGTTTGTGTATTTGATTTTGCAACAAAGGAGGAGAAAGTGTAAAGCCCATAATCATGATTGGCTTCACCAATTGAAATCATTGAGTCATCCTTGATGCTTTTCCTTACCACTAAATCTAGAAGAAATTCCACTATATTTCCACCTCCATACTGAGTCATTTGGTAGACTGAAAGAAGGTTGGAGGTGAGATTAGGAACATATAGAAAATATTTGAACACTCCATTGTTCATTTCAATTTCACCTTTGCCTTCAACTTCCACCTTAGTATAATCACCTACAAAGATGTGTGGTACCTCAAAATGTGTCATGGAAGAAAATTCTCACTTTGACACATCCATATGATGTGTGGCACCTGAATCAATGATCCATTGTCCTTGACTAACAATATTTGTGAGTAAATCATGCCCTTTGCCCTTAGAATTTGAAGATGAAAATCCTTTCTCCTTATAAGAATTAGGTAGTGGAACATTGTTTTTCTTCATGATGTTCTTCAACTCATCAATCTGCTTATGCAAACACTAATGGTCATCATGAACCATCTTCTTACAATAGGCACATTTTTTTTTCTCTTGATTAGTGTCCCCCTTCTTGTTTGTATTTGAGGAATACTTGCCTCATTGATTTTTTTGGCACTCAAAATTGCGTTCTCATTTGGAGTCGCATTTTGAGCAATTTTGAGAAATTGATCCCTATAAACGCTTTTTAATGCCTATGTACCCGGCTATCCATTTAAGCCCCCTAAGGTGTTTAATATTTATAAAACCTTGCATTCAGTCTGTCTAAGCATTCCATGAAGAAAAATTGAGATTCTAAGACATTTTGTGAAGTCTTGTTTTGAGCTAGTGTCAAATCTGCATTTTACCTAAGTGTCAAACAGTGACAGGAGGCTATGTTTGCGATTGAATATCTTGCACCCAAAAATGTTTCATGACTTGTCACTTTGGGAATATTTAGTGTCCATACCTGAGAGCCTATGTTTCATATTTTGAGTTTTTTTGAGTTCGTTTGACTAGGTTTTGAATCCCTCAAAGTTGGTCTTTTAATTTTTTCATGCTGATGCAATTAATTTTGAATTCTGGGAGGTCGTATTTGATGTGCTATAACTTTGACCCAGTTGACCAAAATGCTAAAATTCTTTTTGCATTGCATTGTAGATGTCAGAGACTTGTTATGTTTCAAGTTTTAGCTTATGACGAATCCATTTGATATGTTTTCAAACGCGGTTCCAAATGGAATTTTGTATCTTTTTACTGGTGTCAGCATTTGCAAATTTATTAGGACCCCTATTCGTGATGTCATAATTCCTAATCCATGATAGGTGAGATCAAATGGATTGTACCACTGTGTTCACCTCTAAAAATACTCCAAGTGTGTTAATTTTTAAGTCTTGATGAATCCATTTGCACACTTTTCCAAGCCAATTCCATTTGCAAAAATTACCTTTCTTGTCATTCTTTCTAGTCAACAAAGTCCAAGTAGCCTACTTTGACCACTCGCCATTTGTGCCTAGTTATTCGTCATAAGCCCAAATTGCAAATCCATAATGTCCTCATGACAGAGAACCAACTTCCCAATTTTTGTACCCTCAAGTGTCAGTTTACATAGTTTTCAAAGCCAAATCCAAAGCCAATTTGTTGTTTTCTAACATATTTTCATGCAAGTGATTCTGAGAAGGCAACTTCGACAGTGAATTTCTTTTGACCCTGAATTTGTCATGAGACAAGATTGGACATGGTGTAAGTGTGCAAAAGAGAGAATTAGTATGCTGATTTTGCAGAGCCTGAAGTAGAAGGGTCATGCGTTATAGTTGGCCTATTTTCAAAAATGGCATGTTGAAAATGGGAGTTAGCTACCCCTAGACATGTTAGTTTCTCAGTGGGATAATTGAAAACACTCCAGCATTCTCAAACACCAACAAGATGGCGACTGTACTGGGGAGTCTTTGAAGAAATTCATTGTTAGAATTATTGGAATCTCTGGTATAAATAGCAAGGTCATGAAGTGTTTTCCATTTCTTTGCTAAAGATTCATGTCTCCCAGTAAGGTTTTATCCATTTGCAGTAGTATTTTGTGAGAATTGAATGTAAATTGTGTTCTATGACTGTTATAAGTCTATCTTCAATCAGTTCAGTCTTTGCAAGTGTTGTTGAGAAAGTTTCAGAGTCAAGAATCGATTTATAAAGTATAAATTCTTTTCAAGATGATAATGATCTACAAGTTTCTCTTACAGTGAAAGTCTAGTTCAGATTTTTCAAGTGACAAAATATGTTTTATTTCTCACAAAGTGTGAGTGGTGACTTTGAAATCTCTGTACCAGTTTGTTCCTAGTTGATTTCATTGCAAAATTTCAAAGGACTTTCAGTTGTATGGGCAAATCTGATGCTTTTGGTAGTCTCTTGAAAAGGGAGTTTGAATTCTTGATAAGTTTTTAATTGTTGTTTGCAATATGTTGTTATAATAAATTGAAGTGTAAAAAGTGAATCACAACAGTGATTATTATATTCCTCTTGCAAAGAGGTGGCGGCTCTACAAAGTTTGATCAGTGGTGTAAAGGAATTTTAGTCTTGCACCTGTGCCAACCAGCAGATCAATGTTTTCAGTAGCAAAACTCGAGGTATTTTACAATTTCATGTGATTTTGTTTCCATGAAAGTAAGCTTTACATATGTGTTCTCCGTCAAGTGAGTTTCAGCACTAAGAATAGGAGAATAGTTTGAAAAGTTTCATACACTTCATTGATTAAGTTTCAGCTTGTTGTTTTAAAGTTGCGAAGTGTATTTGAAATGTTCGTTTGGTAGAGGGTTGTGTAGATCTCCTTCAAGTTGTAAATCAGAATTTATTATGGGTGAATGAGTTTCATATTTTGGAAAGAATGTCGAGTTTTATTTCACTTAGTATGCAACCAGTCAGTAAAGTTCCTAGATCCATTTCTACCAAGAGATATATTCCATTAAGTTTCAATGATATTCATGGTTTCCCGAATGTCAATCCTAATGATGTTCAAAATAAATTTCCTAAGTTTAGAGGAGGCCGTCATGTTTTAGCTAGTCATCATATTCAGATATTCAGTGATTTGATGGGTGACTATGAGATTGCTCATGAAGACATTCACGTGAAGTTATTTGTTCAAACCTTGGAAGGAGATGCTAGAGACTGGTTTAAATTTTTACCAGCATTTTCTATTTCATCTTGGAGTGAGTTTCATTCTGCCTTCATGGAGCAATTTGGAGAACGGGTAAGCATATCTGATTCCTATGATAAGTTCTTGAAGATTCACATTGAGTGTGATGAACTTGTGCCTCAATTCAACATCAAATTTGCAAGAGTGTTGACTAAAATCCTTGAGAGCTATAGACCCGATGATCACATGTGTTTAGCTATTTACTTTGATGCATTTGAGATGAAAATGAACTATCTACTAAGGGATAAAGAACCATAGACATTATACTAGGCTTTTATGACCACTCGAGATATTGAGAATAATTTCAAGTATGGATTGACTAGAGGTCATTGTGCCTTGAATGATTGCCGATATAATGTTCATGAAAGAAAATTTGAACATGGTGTTGATGCTTTAGTTTCAAATAAAAATATCAACACCCCTATTGTAATATATAATCAGGTTGAAATTTCAAATCAGAATGTGTGTGTAGAGAAGAGTGAGTCTATTGCAAATGAAGTTACACATTTTCCTAGTGTTATAGCAGTAAGAAGTATCTAAGACTTTGATAGGTTTGAGCATTGTTTTGATATTGTAGATCAAGAATTAGTTACATTAGAAAGTTCTTACAATATTGATTGTATACATGATTCTATTGCTAATGAAGTTGTTGCACCTAGATCTCAATTTGGTTCAAGTGAGAAGGTTGAGAGTTATCTCTATGATCATGAGTTTAATGTTGTTGATCTAACATGTCATGGAGATATAACACAGGATGAAGAATGTAAGTTGCACTTATCCCTGTCACAGCCAAAAGAACTAAGCTCACATGTCTCTGATGTTTCAACAGTAAAGGGTAAGATGCGTTTTCTTAATCAACAAGATAGGCAAGAAATAAATTATCTTATTGAGGGATTACATCATGTTGAGAGTGTTATTAAATTTGAATTTGAAAGACAGTCGTCTCTATGTGAGTATGAAAAAGCTGAAAGTCATGTTTCAAATGATGATAATAAAGTTTTTGATCCGATGTATTATCAAGAGGTGTCATATGAAGCTGATGATGAGAGTTGTTACTCGAGTCAAGAAGAGGACATTGTTAGCACATGTTCATCTTCACATAAATTTGATGCTAATTGGGAACAAGAGAGAAATGATGAAAGTGAGTGCTCTTATGTCAGTAAAGGTATGAGTTCTATTTCTAAATCTGAAAGTGAATTTCCAGTTTAGAGTTATACAAGTCAGCTAGATGTTTAAAGCTATGAAGATTTGTCTACACAATACGAAGATAAAGAAATTGTTTATAAGGATGGATTACCTAATTGTGTAGATGAATGTCTTGAGAATGAATGCAGTGATGATCAGTATATAAGTGAGTCTAAGGTTAATGCATCGGCACTTATTGGTAAGATAAATGATGATTTTCTTGCAAGACATTTGAATCAACTACATGAAGACAATGAAAGTAACCTTGATTTATATTCTACATGCTTCGTTGATGGAGTAGGAAGTGAGTCCACATGTAATTTTGATTTTTCTTCACATGTTGAAAGTCTCCATGAAGATAAGATGGGTAATGGCTTTAAAGTATATACTAACGCTTTATATGATGAGAATCCTGATGATGATCAGCCCATTTTTTGTCAAAACATTCAAACAGGGTCATTGCATGGAGTTACCAATCCTTTGTTTGAAGAGCACATGGAAAATTTAGATGTAGTTGAGAATGAGTTTGATGATGATACCTTTTCTTACTGATATAAGAGATTAGAATTTTCTTCTTCCAAGTTTGATAGTGAAATTGATGATTGTGTTGCATCTAAAGAGATAGGTGACAAGGTGTTTGACGAAGTTGTTTTTGAAACTAACTATGCACCTTGCAATGAGTTTTATGATGAATCTCTGATGTGAAGACTAATCTGTTTGCTGATTGTGAAGAACCATTTGAAGATTGTGGATTAGCTTCAAATTTTGACATTGATGACATGTGTGAGTACAAGTTAGAGTGTTCATTTGAGTATCATCGAATCATACATGAGGATTCACATTTTGAAGGTATGAGTGATCCTTTTCTCCATGTTGAATATGATGCATTCATATTCACAGTTGATAGCATGCATGATTTATTAAATAAAGATAAGTTTCAGTTTCAGTCTGATATGTTTGAGCATGCTAATTAGTATTTTCATAATGAGAAAATGGTTGAGAATGAAGCAAATTTTTATATGCATTATGGAAGTAAGAGTGAAGATTCAGTTTTACTAAGTGTGGAGTTTTAGGATGCTGATCTAATTGATGAAACTAATAAAAGAAGTATTTTTAGTTTACCTCATGCATATTTGGATGAGAATCAGGTTTATGATAGAGGTAAAGGTTTTTGTTGAAGTTTCGTGGCCTGAGGTCATCATATGTACATAGTAGGAGTAGTTGTTTCCCTGCTTTCAATATAAAGTTGTTCAAGAGAATTTTTGAAGTTTAGGTGTGTGGTCTGCTTCCTCCAGAGATCTAAAATCTTTCCATGCCCACAAGGGGCATGCATCCTCAAATAGAGCCACTGTTGGCGCTCAAAATTGCATTCTCATTTGGAGTCTCATTTTGAGCAATTTTGAGAAATTGAGCCCTATAAACGCTTTTTAATGCCTATGTACCCAGCTATCCATTTAAACCCCCTAAGCTGTTTAATGTTTCTAACACCCTATATTCAGCCTATCTAAGCATTCCATGAAGAAAAAATGAGATTCTGAGCCATTTTGTGAAGTCTCATTTTGAGCCAGTGTCAAATCTGCATTTTACCTTGTCAAACAATGACAAGAGGCTATGTTTGCAATTGAATATCTTGTACCCAAAAATGTTTCATGACTCACCACTTTGAGAATATTTAGTGTCCATACCTAAGAGCCTATGTTTCATATTTTGAATTGTTTCGAGTTCGTTTGACTAGGTTTTGAATCCCTCAAAGTTGGTCTTTTAATTTTGTCATGCTGATGCAATTAATTTTAAATTTTGGGAGGCCATGTTCGACGTGCTATAACTTTGACCCAGTTGACTAAAATGCCAAAATTATTTTTGTGTTGCATTGTAGATGTCAGAGACTTGTTATATTTTAAGTTTCAACTTATGATGAATCTGTTTGATATGTTTTCAAACGCGATTCCAAATGGAATTTTTATCTTTTTACTGGTGTCAGCATTTGTAGATTTGTTAGGACCCCTATTCATGATGTCATAATTCCTAATCTATGATAGGCAAGATCAAATGGATTGTACCACTGTGTTCACCTCTAAAAATACTCCAAGTGTGTCAGTTTTTAAGTCTTGACGAATCCATTTGCACACTTTTCCAAGCCAATTCCATTTGCAAAAATCACCTTTCTTGTCATTCTTTCCAGTCAACAAAGTCCAAGTAGCCTACTTTGACCACTCACCATTTGCACCCAGTTATTTTTCATAAGCCCAAATTGTAGATCCATAATGTCCTCATGACAGAGAACCAACTTCCCAATTTTTGTACCCTCAAGTGTCAGTTTACATAGTTTTCAAAGCCAAATCCAAAGCCAATTTGTTGTTTTCTGACATGTTTTCATGCAGGTGATTCTAAGAAGGCAATTTTGACAGTGAATGTCTTTTGACCCCGAATTCGTCATGAGACAAGATTCGACATGGTGCAAGTGTGCAGAAGAGAGAATTAGTATGCTAGTTTTGCAGAGCCTAAAGTAGAAGAAGGGTCATGCCTTAGAGTTGGCATGTTGTCAGAAATGGCATGTTGAAAATGGGAGTTAGCTGCCCCTAGACATGTCAGTTTCTCATTCGGATAATTAAAAACCCTCCAGCATTCTCAAACACCAACAGATTGGATGTTGGTGTTGTCTTTTATGTAGCCTCTTATTTGTTGTTCTTCCGCTTCTTATTTTTGCCCTTTCCTTTGTTTGAACTTTGACCTGCTGAATTTTGAGAACCCTCATTATTTGCTACCAATGCCTTAGACTTGGACAACTTGAGAATCCCCATTGTTTGCAACTTACCTTGTTCTTCTTCTAACAGTTGAGCATAATTATCAAAAGTTGTTTTCTTATAGGCAGCCCATAATGTATTCTTTGTGGTGTTGTAAGAAGAAACAAAGATGGAGTACTCAGATGGTAGCTTATTATGAATGAGATAGATCAACCTGTCATCTTTAATATGACTACCACAATAATCAAGCTTTGTTCTTAATTCATTCACCTTAATGATAAAATCCTGTATAGAATCAAATGTCTTAAGATCTAGGGAGACAAGCTCATCTTCAATTTTGTAAACATTCTCCTTAGTCACTTTACCATATAGGTTTTTGAGGGCATCCCAAGTTTCCTTGGATGTATTATACTTTATGATCTGATACAAGATCTTGTCTTCAACCCCCATTCTAAAATCACCCAGGGCCTTCCTATCTACCTATTCCCAAGTAGTAATATCACTTTTAGATATTTGATCACTTATCAGTTTATGAAGGGTACCATCTACATATTGAGAAACTTTATTATGCATTAATTGACACCACATTTTAATAGACCAAGTGGCATAGTTATGTGGTGTGTATTTTAGAAACTTAAGATTTCCCATGATGCAAGAAATGAAAGATTACAGTAGGTAAAGAAGAACACAACACCAAGAGACACCCCTCCCTTTTCACTCAATCAAGAAACCCCCCCCCCCCCCCCAAATGAAAGATTTTGGCACTTTACACTTAGTGTGATTACAATAGCCACTTACCAATTTTGGCCTTAGCAGACTTTTGATTTGTTGTTTACAACCTCCTTTTGGAGTTCAAAACTAGAATTTTACAATGTATCTCAGATATACAACAATTCTGAAGTTACATCAAAGCATTACAATGCAGAAAAGGACCTAATTCTAAAAGTGGAATTTTTTACAAACAAGCCTATAATCTAATTGTAGATCTGGAAAGTAGATGAAAAATTACACACTTTTAAAGAAAATGGAACCTAATTTGGAGTCCAGATGAGCCCGTACGGAGCATTTGAAGTTGCAAAATATAGGATTGGATAGGTACAATCACCAAAACTACAATTTCTAACAAATCCATGCACCAAAACCAAAAAGTAATAGCACCACTAAAAATTTTAGGAAATTATATCCAAAATTTAAAAAAATTGCACTTGATTTAGAGCCTGGATGACTGAGATATGGCCTCCCAAAATTGAACTATCAAATCAAAAATGAATCTAGCGAGGGATCTACGAGGTTAAATTTGATGTCCAAATGGTCATCACAACAGTTTTATTTGGCCTATGTATGATGGTCACATAGCCATCAAATTTAATAACAGGGTTCACGATCGTCAGCAAAAAATAGCCTCCTGAATGATGTGGAAGCTTGGATTTAACATGTGGCATATACACTAGTATGGTCACTATACGGATCTACTTAAGTGTGCTAATATGGACATTACATGTGTCATAGGGTGGGCAACTATTGATTGGGCCATGTGGTGCTAACAGGGTGCTGAGTTGGCAGACGGGACTCCACATGATGCAGACTATGCAGTCGATGCATGGCTATGCATAGGGGTCAGAAAAGGTGGAGAACCAGCGAGAGAAAAATCTTGTCAGCAAGGAGTCTAAGGATAGTTGAAAGGATTATTGTTGTGCTAGAGGAAGGAGCTAATTGAAAGTAATGACAAATATTTAAAAATTGCCACTAGGGAGTGATTAAAGATGGCTACCAATGGGATTATATATCCCACATGCACACGGAGTGCTTGTGTGGTGAAGTTTAAAATACGAAACCCGCACTTGGTAAAACAAAGGTGTAGCCCACCGGTATGGTTTCTCGTCTATGGTAATCACCAAAAATTTGTAGTACACTAGCCATCAGTTGTAGATGTTGAGAAATTTAGAATGTAAAGCCATTGAATATGAGATGGAATATGCCAAACTATGACAAAATATTCCCTGCGGGGGCTAGGATTTCATCACCTGGTTCCTACAAATAAAATTTCTTTATAGGCCTAATGCCCTAAAAAGAAATTTGTAAAATTTCTTTGAAAATTAAAATTGCAAAGAAAAATTTAGATCTGAAAAATAAAGTAATAGATCTAATAAATGACCATACCAAATTTGCAAATCAGACCTTCGAGTGCTAGTTTGCAAAAAAAAAATGCCTCAAATTTGACTATTGCCCAATATAGGTGAATTTATAGTCAATTTTCACCAAATTGACACTCTGGATGCAATGGTGAGCTCCACTTTGGCTCTAGATACTCCCAATGTCTATGAATACTTTGGATCTATGTCAAGGTATCCTCAGAGAGGTGAAGCAAGATTAGTCTCCAATGGCTATGAAATGACACCTCTATGGCTCTGATACCATGTAAGAATTTTCCTTAGGGAAAAATTCACCCAAGACCAAGAAGCACAATAACTAGCACAAAATAGACCAATAGAGTATGATCAGAATAGCAATATGATATTTAATTGATTGTATAGTACACTAGAGGTGCCAGTATATAAAGGCCTCTATGATGCATCCAGAATGTCTAGGAGTTAGCAATATGATAAGTTCACAACTAAGCACATGTCCACCAGGAATGGATTATCCTCCATTAAGCACAAGAGTTAGTGCGATGATGAGAGGATAAGCCTAAAAAAGTGTTTCATGTAAAATTATGTTGCAGACACCATGTGCTTAATTAAGAGTGTGAACAAGTGTGCTGTCAACATGACAACTCAATTAATTATGCAAACTCCAGTGTTGTAAACACCATGTGCTAAATTAGAGTTTCTTACTCCTGTGTTGTCAACAAGACAACTCATATGAGTACACAAAAACCTAGGTATCTAGCCTAAGAAATAATAAAATAATGCATTTATCCTAAGTAAACTTAAGTGTAAATAATAATTATTTACACTAACAATCAGCAACAGATCCAATTTTTTGTATACAATTTTTGACACCTTTTCCATTGATGTCAAAGGGGGAGTATTATGTAGAAGGAAAATTGTACATATGTATATGTATATGTAAGTGGGATATTATATATGTTTCAATGTAAAGGAGTGATAAGGAATGTAATGATCCATCAAAACATGAATAAAATTGTTATGTTTTGAAGGTAATTTTGTAATTACTTTTATTTTATTTTTGTTATGTATGACATCATTTTGGGACTTATCCAATTCTTCCAAATGTTGTCATCAATTCCAAAGGAAAATATTATTGGTAATATGGTCAAGTTGATTTCTTGATGGTTGTCATTTATGGTAACACACATTTAACATTTCATTTATGCATTTAGAGTTAGAAATTTGTCCAAGTGTTAGATAGTTTGTAGTAGCATAATGAATAGATGTTAAGTGTATAGATTACTCATTGAGAATTAGCTCATGCACAATTGATGGAAGCTTCATGATAGTATCATGATAGTGTGTATTAGTTCACTTATACATATAGATAGTATGACATAACATATGGCTAAAATACTAGTGCGTGTATTTTATAGTGCAGAATAGAGCATAGCAAAGAATTGGATTGTACAGCTTGAGGAATTATTTTGGTTATGAAATAATTACTAAGTCATGATGAGAAAACTATGTAGATATTAATCCATAAGTTATGTTATATTATGTCAATGTGTGAACACATGAAGGCCGACTAAGCATAGTTTTGGTAATATGTGAGATATAAGTAAAGATCTTATCTTGCGAAGATAAGTGTGTGATCTACGATATACAAGAAAGTGTTGTGTGATGTGAACTATTGTACAAAGAGGTTGAATGAATTGCTAGCCTTATGTGATGCGAATTCTGGTGTATGATCAGAACAAGTGTGAGGTACAGTAGACAACAAGTATTGTATGTATATCTATTCTTGTGAAGAACTTAATTGTATAATTGCATATTAGGGTAGTGGGCTCTTCTTGCATATATTGTGTTTGTTCTACAAACTCCTAATAGAGTTTTCGCAACTCCTAATAGGGTTGAGGCTTCTAAAAAGGCCTAGTCTCCTAACAAGGACTCGAGACACTATATGTACTTCATAGACTCCTAAATAGGGTCAATATCCTTAATAGGATCCTATTGTTTAGTGAATCATCTAGTGGGTATCATCCCTACTAGGGCTTTCCCTTGGATAGGGTTTCCCTAGTTAACAAATAATGGTGTTATGATTTATCTATGTGCATGGTTTTATTTATTGTTCAAAATTGTTGGTTTACTTTCGTATGCAAGTTATAAAGTAATTAATAATATTTAGTTGTGGGAAAAAGTTTGTAGAATAATAATTCACCCCCACCCCCCACCCCATCACCCCCTCTTAGTATTATCTATTTCTAACAATGAATTCAAGGATGTGTGCCTTTGTTGATCTTTAATAGGTATATGAGGGGATAAAGTGGAAAACATGTATATGGTGTATAGATGTATGTAAGGACCCAAAATGGATGGAAAGAGAGAAGGTTTTGGATTTTGGACATTAAGACCCAAAAGGGATGGTAATGGGGAAGGTAGGGGATTATGGATATAAGGTGCCAAAATGGACTTGGAATATGGATGATGGGAAAATTTAGGTTTTGATGAAGGAATTTTGGATTTGGAAGGAGTTGAAGACGTACCAACATCTTGAGACATTATTTGTTCAATAGGATACTTATTATTTTCAATACAAGATGTGAGTCCATGTATATGGGGTTCATGAATGGATTGGATTGGTTTGATGGAATCTAGTGGATGATTTTGATCATGAGGGGAATTATCAGGGATAATAGGATAGTGAGATGGATTGGATTCATTAAATGCAAATGCAGTAATACTTTGATCTTGACTTATAAGAGGATTATGAGGTGGAATGATTGGATCATGAGGTGGAATAGAATCATATAATGGAGTGGAGGGAATGGAACCATGAGATGGATTTATTTGATCTTGACATGGAGGAGTATTAGTGAATGGAGTGGAAGGAACATCTTCATGAAGTGGAGGATCAATGAATGTTAACTCTTGAGATGGAGGGGAATTAGTAATGGGTAAAATAGAGGTAATGTCTTGATCTTGATTAGGAAGGGGATCATGAGATGGATAAAGAAAGATAAAGATCTTTTGAGGGATAAGAGAATTACGGGATGGGGAATTGCTTGGATCTAAAGGAGGTGAGGAATCCATAATGGCATGCTTTGGAAATGGCATTAGGTGTATGACTTTAGGTGATTGGATTACTTTATTTTTAGTTTTGTATTTAGAAAATATTTCTACCAATGATTGTGGCACAAATAAGTACATATTACAAGGTGGGGACAATGTTGATTTTGGAAGATTAGGATTGTGTGGCAATTGAGAGCTAGGTAGGGAGTCAGGATGATGGTTTTGGACATTAAGCTAAAAGTATGCAGAATTGCATGAAGGATTTGGGTTGGATGGGACATGAGGTTTATGGACTTGGAGATGTGGAGGTGGAGGACATATGTTCTAGAAGGTGGATTTTTCTTTTGACCCCCATTTTGTAGGCTAAGGACACAATTCTTGAGTTCTTCAATTTCTTTGGCAATGGCATTTATGTTTGAGGAACTATGTGAGCTATGACTAGAATCATATGTGGATGAATGATAATGAGGTGGATTTCCCTTATCAAAGGTGAAGGAAGAATAATAAATGTGAGATAGACTAGGATTGGACAACCAATTTTGAGGATTGATTTGGTATGTGGGTTGAATGGGAGGTATAACTCCATATTGCCTTTGAAAATCTTCAACAAATTGGTTAAGCCAATTCTTATCCGTGAACTTAGATGAGGAGTGGTGAAAGATTTTATGATGTATGAAATATGACCTTAGGACTAAGAGTAGTTTTGGACTTTTTTTTTATTTAATTTGGATTGGATTTGATTTGATTTCACTTTATCTTATATTGGATGAAGGTTTAAGATTACTGTGATGTAGATAAAGACCTTATGATATTGGAGATAGACAAATGATCCTAAGTTGGAATAGGATATACAATAGATGACTCAATACTTGGCGATGGACAAATGGTTCCAAGTGAGAGAGTATAGCTATAATAAGTTTTCTTAAGGATGAAAGTCTAATATCACACTTTGGAAAGATATTTCTACCTAAAGATTGGATTGAACCTTGATGAACAAGAAAGATGATTGATGATTGTAACTCAAGTCAATCCTGACTATAGTTGGATGTAGGTCAATCAAGATAACTAGTATTAAACTCTTAGGATTATAATGGTGCTCCTAAGTTCAAAGTAGAAGATTTTGTCAAAACTTGAATTAGAA
Source organism: Cupressus sempervirens (assembly GCA_028749045.1). NCBI lineage: Eukaryota > Viridiplantae > Streptophyta > Pinopsida > Cupressales > Cupressaceae > Cupressus > Cupressus sempervirens. Next base: position 19,864,180 of record CM053793.1, on the reverse strand, counting down.
GAGGATTTAAATAGATGAGGTTTGAAAGATAGATTTTGGATGAAGATTTAGGAATTATTTAGAAAGAAATGAATTTGACAAGAGATTAGAATATAAGGATAATGATTTGAAGGATTAGATTAAGGATGAATTATGAGATTGGATAAAGAAATTAGATCTTGATGTGGATAATGAAACATGACTAGAATGAAGATTAGGAATTTGATTGAATGATTAGAAAGATGAGGAAATTAGTTGGATGAATAAACATGATTAAGATTTTGAGGAATTATCTAAATGATTAAGACAAGAAATGCATGATGGTGATGAATTTGATTGATAGAAGAAGTGATTTGGAATTGATGTTGAAAATTTAACTAAGAGGACTTAAAACAAGATCTTGTTTTTTCTTGTTTTTGAGATTTTTTTTTTTTTTTTGGTGGGGAATTTCAAACAAACCAACAATCCAATAAGGCTTCAACTAGGATATATAAGCTCAACTAGAGGTGTCCTCAATATACACAAGGTACATGAGGCCCAAATCCATATATGAAAGAGAATAATGCCACACAACTGAGAGGAGATGCTAACCCAAATGTCCACCTTCACTTCCCAAAGCTATAAAGTTCTTTGGAGCTTACCCAAGAGTGACAAGATTCTGCTTCCAAGAGAGGTGTTTTTGGATTCACCTCCCATTATTTATAATCTTCTAGAACATGAGAGTTGAGGTCATCCCTTGAGGTGATGAAATCCCCAAGCAGGCCTCCTAAAAGAAGAAAAGTAAGACCACTTATTTCTTATGCACTCAAGATCACCCAAAGGGAGAGGAGTGAGTACATAAGTGGTCTTGGGTTTAAAAGACACTCATTATTTCCCAATGGAGCTTTAAGCTTTTGTAATCTACTCTTGAAGACACTCATGTTTAGCATAAAAATTTCTTTCCAACTTACAACATTGTCAACGTGATAAAATGAGAGTTTGTCAACAAAAATAAATTGATCAATGTCAACATAAGGAATTTGATAGGGATAGAGAAAGTTCCTTTATGTCACTCAAGATTGAATGTATTTATTTTAAGCACTAAATTTGAGTGCTTCATTGCAATGGTTCTTTGATCTTTTAAGCATTCAAGAGTGTGTGTTAACATTCATTCCAATAAAAGCATGTAGATTTATTAGGCACTTAAGATTGTATTTGAACAAAATTTATTCAATGAAAGATTTCAATTTCTTTAAGGCATTCAATATTGTGCTTTAGCAACATTCATTAAATGAAAGATTTCAATTCCTTTAAGACATTCAAGATTGTGTTTTAGCAACATTCATTCAATGAAAGATTTTGTTCAATTTACTATGCACTCAAGATTGAATTAAATTGTTTTAACTTTAGCCATTCAATAGTGGGTTTGGTTTTATCTAATTTAAGTACATTCATTCAAAGGACAAGTGGTTAAATCATACAAGTTCATTCCAATCCCTAATTCTGAAGTCCTAAAAAGTCTACTTCCTGCAACAAAATATGATTAGTAATCTATGTATATGAAGTAAATAATGAAGTGAATATCAAGAAACCTTCAAAAATCAACAAATATACAAAATACTAGAGACAACAAAATATAATCGTAGATGACAAAACAATGGAGATGATTAAGTGCAAATGACAGATTAGAAAGAAGCAAGTTATACCTGATACTTACATTTTGTAGATTGTAGACGACAGTATAAAATCACAGATGCCAAACCATGTAGATGATAAAATTGCAAACACTAAAATGCATAGATGCCAAAACATGAAGATGTTGGAAAGTCACAAATGCTAAAATGGGCAGATGACAAACTGCACAGACAACAAAGTATGTAGACGATAAACTGTGTCGTTGACAAAATTTGTGCTAAAGATAAAATCTGCATAGACGACAAAATGTGCGGTCAAAAAAATGCGTAGATGATAGTTTTGCATAGATGAAAAATTACGCAGATGAAAAATTATGCAGGTGACAATTTGCATAGATGACAATTTACAAATTGTGCAATCAACAATTTACAACATGCGTAGATGAAAAATTTTCATAGATGACAAATTATCCAAATGATAATTTATCATGTGGAGATAATAGTTTGCCTATGTAGATGACAAATTGTACAAATGATAGTTTATTATGCGGAGACAATAATTCATCTGTACAAATGACACTACGTTGGAGCAAATGGCACTGCATTGGAACAGAGATGACAGTACATGGTTTTTTAGAAACTATCAAGTTTTGGTCATATTTTACTTAGAAAAAGTGACGTGGGTCCCAAAAAACTTGCCAAATAAATACTTAAAAAACCTAATCTGTTAGGAGCACGCATAAATAAGAAAATGTTAGTAGCATGTGCATATATCAAGATTTGAATCAAAAAAATTACTGCTAACTATCATTGTGTTTCACTACACAAATGCAACCAAAAGAAAGAATTTCCACACAACCTCGAAGTGGCTCAACAAGGGAACCCAAATGATACCTTGCTGGTGTGCTCAAGATTGAGAGATGTGGATATGCTTTCCCAGACACAGCTATGGAGAATCTTGTCAAATTCATTTGAATGAATGAAAGAATGCAAGTATGAATCTATACTAAGGCGAATGTAGAATGTCTTCAAGAAATGGTTGATGAGTAAGTCAAACTCAAAAGGATTCCAAAAGATGTGAAGTAGAAATGGAATGCAATGAAGTAAACTAAAAATGCTATGTTATCATGAAAATATGCAAGAACTGGGAATTGAAACAATGCAAAAAAACTACCAAAAATTAGCTCTAAGCATATAAAGCTCTATAAAGCTCTAAACTTAAACTAGCATAATAATACAATGGAGGAGATGAAAAATGATTGAGACAAGGGCTTTATTTATAGGATTGAGGGAGACCTTGAGGAGGTGGCATCTATGTGGCATCCACATAGGTGCCACAAGGGAGACACAGCGGCTAAAGGACAAGTCATGCAAAATTCGAAATGAGCCTTTATGATTTGAGTGGCTCAACCTTGGGAAAAAGAGTGGGGGACAAGGATGTAAGAGTTCTTTTGGAGAATTTAATAAAAAAGGGGCTCCTAGGGATTGATTTGTTCACACGTGTGAATAACTACTTAAGGGCTAAATGGGGATTTAAAAGGGAGCTTAGGATTAATAAAAGGGGTTTAGCAAGTGGGTAGGCTTATAATGATGAGTGTGATGGGTGGTAGACTAGGTTTTAGGTAGGATTAAGATTAAATCAAACATGATTTAATTTAATCATAGAATTATCTCGAATTTAATAAAGTGGAGGAAACTAAATAAATTAGAATTTATTTAAAAAGGGGATTTATGGAGCACTATGCATTAAATACATTTAACACATTAGAGGGAAGTATTCAAATTAAATTTAAATACATTAGGGAAGTGAACCTATTTGATTAAATAAATTTCATTAAAATGTAGAGGAACATGATATATATAATTGATTAATAATAATAGTGTCAAGGGAAATATTAAATAAATTAATATAGTGTTTGGGACAATTTCAAGCATCTATAGGTAGATTGGTGAAGTGTTCAAAAGTAATGATATATTTCATTGTCATCAAGATAGTAACCTAATCACAACAACTAGGCAAATCAATTAGTAATACAAGAGGATGACTGCTAAGAAGTTAACCTAAGGTGGAAAGGTTATAGTGTATTATTTCTACTAAGGTGGATTTCCCTCAAAAGGTGGAAAAGGGATAATGCAGCATGTCCACTAAAGGTGGTTTGTCCACCAAAGATATAAAAGTGGTAAAGTGATAAGTCCACCAGAGGTGGAAGTCACACTTAAGGTGGCAAACTAATGATGTGCAATAACACTAAACATGGGAATGTTCTTATATGGTACTTAAGTAAATATAAGTGTAAGAACTTGCCTTAGGGAAAAATTCACCCAAGATCAAGGAACTCAAGCACATGCACAACAGTAGACCAAAAAGAGTATGATCAGAATATCAATATGTATTCAATTCAATGTGAAAGTACACTAGGAGTGCCTATTGTAGAGCTATAATTCTATATGCTTAAGGAACACAATGTTAGAAAGAAAGCATTCAAACACACAAAATTAAGCCACACTTATGATAAGACAAAGAAAATAATTAAGGAATGCAAACCAAAAGGAGGAAACACTCCATGCTTCCTTGATTTTGTAGATGTGTCCTTTGATGTGGATGTATGCTCAATTGCTTGCTCAATTGCTTCAATGTTGGAGATGGATAATGGAAAATTGGTAGCCTTGTGAGCTCTCAATTTGGAATTATGAGGGTATGGTTGATAGCTTTATTTTCTCAAAATGGCATTATGGTTTTGCATGAAGGATTGTGTTTTTCAAACTAGCATGATAACTTTCCTAAATGGATTGTGCTTTTTAAATGGCTTGGGAGGGGATTCCTTAAATAGGAAAAGGGCTTGAGGGATCAATGGCTAGGATGGAAGGAGAGGAGAAAGCTTATGGAGGGCCCAGATTGAATGAGAGGAGAGCACATGGATTGTGCTTCCTTATAGTCAATCAGGGAGTGACACATGTCATAGGGTCATTGGTTAGAGCAAGAGGGGTTGAGGGATCAACAAAGGAGGCTCAAAGCTCATAAAGATGCTCATAATGGCTTGTAAGAGCAATGAATGGGCCTGTAAGAGTCATTTATGGTTTGTAAGAGTATTTATGGCTTGGTGGTTGGGATATTTTTAGGGGATAGACTTTAGCTTGGCTTAGGAAAGTCTTAATCTCATTTAGGATTGTGCAAATTATTAGGGGATGGGTTAGGCTTGGGTTAGGATTAGATTAGGGATGTTAGAGATGTGCAAGTGGATGGTATTGATGAGGGTGGGTGAGTTAGTGGGTAAGCTTGGTTAGTATGGGTGGATGGGGTGGATTAGGCTAAATGGAGGATTAAGGATAGGCTAGGGGCTATTAGATTTGAGGGTTTTGTTTATCAAATAGACGTATTTAATAAATGAGAGTTTTAGAATTAGATAGGAGAATAGGATTTAATTGATAAATAATAGGTTTTTTTATTTATCAATTAGGACTATAGATGATTAATTAAATTAATTAGCTAGGGGATGGCAAAGGCTAATTTAAATAGGAATTTAATTAATGATGCCTTTAGAGATAGCTAAATAGAATTATCAAAGCGGTGTAATCAAATTTAGGTGTCTACATTTTGCCCCTCTTTGACATAGTGTTGAGACAACACTATTTCAAAGAAGTTCGAATGGAGATGACACCAGGGAGATGTTTTAGCAACAAGGTTGCCCCAGTCTCGGATAAGAAGAGGAGAGACTAGACTTAGAGATGCCCTCTCAAGAAGGTGGTAGAGAGAGGAGACGAGGCTCGATGACTTCTTGAAAAGAATAAGAATGCGAGATGAGTAGAGACACAAATTGGCAAAGAGAAGGGTTGAATTAGCTCAAACTCTCATGATGGAAGAATGATAAAGGGAGGTTAGATGCACAAGAGGAAGTAAGCTAAAGACGATGCAGGATTGGGGGGAGGACGAAGGAGTGGAGCATAATAAAAGGAAACCAGGAGGAGGGGATGGATGATGGGATGGATAAGGGAGATGAAGGGAACTCAGGGAAGCGGGTTGAGCAGTGGGAGACTTCAAAGAGAAGTACTGCCACGTAATTAAGCACTAGATTTAATATGGGAAGGGTGGTTAAGTGCCAAGGTTACCAAGAACAACAAGGCCTATTTACCAATGTTCTAGAGGACTAACAAACTGACACAAAACAAAAATGCAAGGATTGCCCCAGAATCCCACATCAATCCCAGGGGAAGCAGCGTGGAACTGACACTAAGTAACCCACAAGCAGAAAAAAAACAAAACAAAAAAGACATAACTAAGGCTTGGTGCGCAGAACTCCCCATTTGCAGTAAACCATGATATGAAAGATCATGGAAACCTTGAGGAAGGAACAAAAAGCGTGTGGGGAAAAAGAAACGTCGAGACCCAAAGGAAAGAGCCCAAATCAAAAGAAGGTGAAAAGCCAAAAGAGAACCATTTGCCAATGAGATGTGTAGGAGGAGGTACTAATAGACCAAGATCAGACAAGAGGAAAACTATATCCTACAAAGATCTATCGAAGAGCACCTAAGCTAATGGATTCGGATGAGCGATTCATCAGGCAAGCTGAATTAAGAAGGATAACACTTGGGTGAAAAGAGATCTAGCTAAAGGATGCATTGGAATAGCAAACCAAGAGTGGTGCAATGGGTGCAAGATGCTAAGCAAGGATGAACTTACATGAAAGCAAGGACAGAGACAATGATACTAGGTGAAAGAGGATGTACAAGCTGACAGACCAAGAGTTGTTACAAGTGTACAAAGTTGTTTTGCAATTTTTGGGTGTGAGAGGGGAATTTTTTTGAAGGTTGGGATAACCAAGAGGGGTAGGCAGGGCACCGGGGTGGGCTATTAGGGGCGAAGAGGGGGCCAAAAGGGGTCATTAGTAGTCAGATTGAGGAGGAGATATTGTTGATTAGGAGCTCTGCAGTGGAGATTATGATGGTGAGTATGGGGCGACCAGAGCACCGAGCAGACATAGTGCAACGAGTACGAGTATGAGGGACGCCCGATCGATCGGTAGGGTCTAAAAACTCTTTGTGATTTTTTCTTATGCATTCGATAGAGCATTCTCACGAAGAAAAAAATGCAATCTCGCAAGCACGGGTCCAACGGGAATGCGAGCCAGATCAGCGAGATCGCAATCTCGCAAAAAATATCATCGGGTGGGAGTGATGCGAGGGTTAAACAAGAATTTACAGGAAAGCGATCTCGGGGTGGGAAATTATGTGGGAATGGGGTAGTGTCAGTGAGATTGTGTCCCCACAAAGAGGAACATGATTCATGTAGCAGGACCACGTACCCGCGGGTTAAGGTCACTACATAGCGGGAAAGTGGAAAAAAGGGGCACAGGGTAGGAACACGATCCTACGGGATCAAGGATCAGTGGGATCAACAATGGTAGAGACTGGAAGAATACGCTAGTGGGAGTAGGGTAAAAAGTCAAGGGTAAGAGCAAAGTCAACAGCGCGATCCCACTGGAAGATAGTTTTGCGGGAACGCGGGAGGTTAGGCATCGCGGGAACGCAGTTTTCGTGGGAACGCAATTTTTGAAGAATAATGGCAAAAAAAGCTGAGTTTGAGGGAAGGGAGGGTGGGAAGAGAAACAAGGAGATAGAAAACTGACGGTTGGATTTTTTTTGGTGGTGTACAGTGGTCTCTAGATGCATTAGTGTCACGGGAGCAACGAGCAGTAGTGTTGTGCATGGGAGAGATGCTGACGCCGACCAACTGGGCACGGATTGAGGCGATTGGGCTAGGCTACTTGGCAAGGTTTCCCCATACCTGTACCTACATGACGATGGTCATAGCATTGTGCGAGAGATGGCACAGTGAGATAGCGACATTCCACTTACCGATGGGGGAGATGACGGTGACGTTGGAGGATGTGTACCACATATTCAAACTATTGGTGCAGGGGATGCTAGTCATGATGACCAGAGAGATGATAGCAGAGGCATTCATACAGTGAATGGTGGGGCCTAGAGTGGAGTACAGGATCTGGAGGGGACAGTTTGCACTAGACAAGCATCTTGATCCCATGACGACAGAGAGGCAAATCTACTTCTATGTTCTAGGGCTGGTTTCGAGGTACATTACCCCAGGTACAGGTGGTACAAGGGTGACACTGGCATTGATTCTAGTAGTGATGCAGATTGTGGATGTGGGACACCCAGCATCATGGGGTTCTCGGATGTTGGTTGAGCTATACTGAGACCTACATCAAATAGTGTACCAAGGCGGTGGCCGACAGGGGAGGAGTATTGAGTTCCCTGCACTTTTACAAGTATGGGCATGGGAGCATATCGCAATGCTCAGGCCATTGGGGCACAGAGATAGGTAGCCAGAGGAGCCAATGGCATACAGTTGAGCTTAGCCATTGACATACCACCACATGGATTCAGTGGATTACTAGAGAGTGCCGATTGATGAGATAGTGACAATGGTATGGAGGCCATACATGGGCCTGAGACCATGGGCAAAGGAGGGAGAGTAGCTCCCATACACCATTTCTCCATGTTTTGTGTTCGAGAGATGGGAGTATGTGGCAGATCAGTACAAGCTGGACAGGCCACTACGGCAATTTGGGTGGTAGCAAGTGGCACTAGGAGATCCACACTGGTATCAGTAGGTCACAAGCGAGCCGGTGTCAATGTATGGGTCAGCACTACAGAGGGATGGATTGCCAAGGGCATGGCAAGAGCTGGAGCCATAGCAATGGGATTGGTTCGACAGGGAAGCAAATGTGGGCTCCACACAGGAGTACCGAGATACTTTTGTGCAGCCAAAATTGGTGGGGAGAGTACAGGGCACAAGGGAAGCAGTGGTGGCAGGGGAGCTAGCCCAAGCAACCCGACAGGGGTAGTACATGGAGAGGGGGTTGTGATAGTGAGTAGCAGTAGTTACACAAGAGGAGGAGCCAACCCAGTAGAGGAGGAGGGTGGGGGGGGAGGAGAGGAGAGCTCAGCCAGAGAGGAGAGCAGAGGAGAGGGGAGCCTAGCCAGAGAGGAGAGGAGAGGAGGCACAAGGGCGACAGAGGGCAGTAGGGGGAGAGGCAAAGGGATCGTCTGCCAGGGGAGGAGATGATAGATTGGTAGACCAGTACGCCTCGCTAGAGAAAAAGTGATGAGCTAGTTACTTCGTGATACACAACAAGAGAGAGATCAGCTCCAGGTAGAGCGGGATCAGTTTAGACAGGAGCAGGATACAGCCCAGGGGAAGGCAGACAGGGCAGGTGTGGAGGTGGGGAGGCTACAGACGAAGGTGGGCCATGTGGAGGGGAGGTTGGATGCCATGACTGTGGAGCAGCAAGGGGTGTAGGCAAGACTAGATGCCCTCCAACAAGAGCGAGATAGGTTGGTGGTGGAGGTGGCAACCTTACGAGCGCAAGTGGCAGTGGGAGGGGGTTTGGATGAGCTATGGAGACTGCGAGCAGAGATAGAGGAGTTGAGGGAGAGGGTTGGATTCTACCGGGGGAGGTACCATGCCGCAGTGCTAGCATCGCAGATTGAGCATTATAGGTGGTTAACTCAATCAGGCACAGAAGGTACCCACATAGGGATGTAGGGAGGAGGGGAGAGTGGATGGAGCACTAGGGGGGAGAGTATAGGTGGGTCCTAGTGCACAGGGCATAGTTAGAGGGTAGGGCCGAGCCAGTGGCATGGGATGAGAGAGGAGGTAGAGAGCTCTGGGATAGGGGGAGGACTGATGAGGTCACCACCACCACCACCAATAGCGTCAGGGGCCAGGAGAGGGGCACAGGAGGAGACTGATGAGGTAGGTACGATGGGTTGATCATCAAGGAGCAGGTGACTTTTTGGGATACTGAGTATCATGTATATATCAGCTTTTTGAGACACATGGAGATTTTGTGCGAGCTCAGACCCATTTGTATGATATGGACATTTGTTCACTGATGGACTATTTATTCTTTCATTCTTTCATTGATATATAGATCTAATGATTCTTGTGATATATGTGTTATGGACTGGTGGTGTTATGTATAGTGGTTGATATGCATTAGATAGACAGTGATGTTTTGATGATATTGCTAATGATTGGTGATGCAGGATGCGAGTTGTGCTATGATTTTATGACTGTGCTGACAGTTTTTTGTGATGTAGGATGTGATTTTTGATGATATTGTATACATGATACAATATGATTTTGATGTGATTTGGCTATGATAGTGGAGATATGATGTGATGTGATTTTTATCTATGATAGCACAGATGTGATGTGATTTGATGTGATCCTTGATGATATGTTTTTTCCTTATGATATTGTAGATGTGATGATGATGCAATTTTTTGTATGATAGATGCTATGTGATAATTTTTTTGATACAATCCTGATGATGTGATGTGGCTTTATGATGGATGTGATGTGATCTCGGAGAATTGATTTCTTTGAAGAGTATTTGATATGATGTTGTATGATGATAAGTACAAATTATTAAAATAAGTGACAAATGTAAAATGAATCACCAACTAAAGGATAATCAACAGATTTATGATATGGAAAATGAATATAATGTTATGACACTTAGGATATGTTTATCACAAACTAAAGACGGATGAAAGATTAAAACAAAACAACTACAAAATAAAAGATGAAAATACAAAAAATAAAGTAAAACTTAATGATAAACTACAATGCTAAAATGAAACCTAACCTAATGATAAATGACAATGCTAAAATGAATCATAAGCTAATGATGAGTGATTATGCTAAAATGAATCATAAGCTAATGATGAGTGATTATGCTAAAATGAATGATAATCTAATGATGAATGATAATGCTAAAATGAATCATAATCTAATGATGAATGATACTGCTAAAATGAATCATAATCTAATGATGAATGACTTATGCTAAAATGAACTATAATCTAATGATGAATGACTTATGCTAAAATGAACTAAAAGAGAGAACAGTAAACTTATGATATGCTAAAAAGAACACAAACTAAAAGATACACCTGAGATTTATGATAAGCAAGCGTGAATAACATAAAAGACTAAATGCAATGATATTCCACGATATGATAAAGGATACAAGCTATGATAATACAACATACAAGATTCTAGGAGATGCAAGACAAAAAATGATGGTGGAATAAGATAACCAATGTTTTGACTTATGATAGCGTTCTATGATATGAAAAGTGTTCGTACGAGATACTAACTCTAAGGAGAATAATGTTGGAAAAAGAGTGACCAACAAACTCGCAGTCAGGAGTATAGCAAAGATTTTTTAGAGCTAGGATAGTAACTTATGATAGGGATCACATCATGATGAGAAAGAATAAGGATTGATGTTCAAGGTTTTGAATCAGATGATTCTGAGGGTGGAAAAGTGATAGTTCAAGGGAGAGGGGTGATGACAAGGAGGAAGATACCAGGGGTTTCTAAAAATAAAAGTGAGGCGTAGGGGAAGCTTGAGCATGGGGTACTTCGTGAGGAAGTACCACTATGTAGTGTGAACACTTTAGTTGATATAGGATTGTTAGGGATCTGCCAAGGTTACTAAGAACATCAAGGCCTTTTCCCCAAAATTCCATAGGACTAACTCAAACAAGCACGCAAGGATTGCCCCATCATCACACATGAGTCTCGGAGAGATCAATGTTGGAATGATGTTGGATGATCCACAAGCAAATGAGATTACCCAAGTGCATCATGTTTTATCAAAAGATGAAAACATGTTGGAAATATGCAAGGATAATATCAAATTGACTCACAAGCAGCAAAAGATTGTGATCAAAACCAACCTCCTTAGTTGTCCCAGTCAAAACACACCATGATATGAAATGATCATGGTGATCTTGAGGAGGAAACAATAAGAGATATGTGGAAAAAATCAACCAAAAAAAAGAAACAACAAAAGATTCTGCAAAAGTGAAAAAGGAACCTTTTGTCAAATGGATCAACTGACGAGTTGCAACAAGACCTGGATAGTATGTACAAGTATGACTAGTTAAGGACATGGGAACTTGTGACTAGATAGCAAAACATAGTAGTAGGTATATGCATGATGGGGGAAAGCTCAGGATGAGGACATAGCGTTGTTATAATACATGGTTTTGTTTAGGTGGGATTATGTAAAGCGTGATTTATGTACAAGGGTTTGGATATTGTTGTATTCATATAGGTATGGTATATGGGAGACAAGGGTTTAGTGCAAGAGGTATGAGACACATGTTATATGGGTTGTATATGCTACATATGGTAAAGTACGCGAATAAAAAGCACTTGATAGGATAGATCTAGTAGATTACAATGGTAGGATACATTGAGTATGATGCATTGGATGCTATAATATAGGAATGAGGTGGGATGTTGCATAGTGCAAAGTGCTAGAGGATGATGTTGCGAAGCATGGCAAATAACAATAAGGAACACCTTGGAAAAGTGGGGGGGGTGAGTGATAAAATATGGAGGGGTGATAAAGGGGTGTGTGTCGGTGATAGATAATGGAAAAGTTGTAGTATACTTGGCGCCTATTTGCTAGGTTTTCACCAAGGACCTATCCAAGGTGCTTGAATTGCCAAGTTTTCACCATTGGACACTTTATTTTTATTGTGTGCTTTTTCTCTTTCCTTGGTTTGCAAATTTTGTCCTTAGGTGTAGAATTTCTTGAGGTGAATAATGTTGGTAGAATCATTTAGGACTTCCCCCTCAAGGGTAGATAGCTGATAGGCTCCTGAGCCAAAAGACGTTGTGACCACATAAGGACCAAGCCAGGTGAGCTCGAACTTGCCTTTCTTTTCTCTGTCAGCTTGAACCTTAATATTTTCTTTAAGGAGCATGTCATCTTCCTGAAAACTGCATGGATGGACTTTCCTATTGAAATTGCGCTGGAGGTGACTTTGATAGACCATGAGGTGTTCGTAGGCCTGTTGCCTTCTTTCATCAAGTAGGTCAAGTTGAGTAAATTGAGCTACTCTATATTCTTCATCAGATATCTGTCCTCAGAGAGAAATACGGAGTGATGGGAGTTCAACCTCAATAGGGAGGACTACTTCAATACCATAGACCAAGGAGTATGGAGTTGTGCCAATGGTTGTACGGAATGAAGTGTGGTATGCCCATAGGGTGGGGTTAATTTGAAAATGCCAATCACAATTGGAGTCATTGATAACTTTCTTGAGGATTCTGAGCAGGGTTTTATTAGTTGCCTTTGCCTGACCGTTACCTTGTGGGATATATGGGCTAGAAAAGAGGTGATGGATGTGAAGGGAAGTGCACAATTCCTCCATATTTAGGTTTTCAAAATTACCTCTGTGGTCTGTGAAAATGGTAACTGGGATGCCAAAGTAACATATGATATGATACAATATAAACTTGGACACCTGAACTCCTGTGGCCATAACAAGGGGAACTGCTTCAACCCACTTAGTGAAATAATTAGTGGCAGTGATTATCCACTTGTGCCTTTTCGAAGAAAGTGGTGCAATAAGACCAATAAGATCAAATCCCCAGCAGGAAAAAGACCATGGTGGTGCAATGGGTTGCAAGTCCTATGCTAGAGCCCAGATTAAATTAGCATGTTGTTGACAAGGTAAACATCATTTCACAAATTCACATGCATCCTGTTCTAGAGTAGGCCAATAATATCCAGCCCAAAGGATCTACTTTGCTAGCACCATCCCGCTTGTGTGAGCACCACAAAGTCCAGTGTGTACCTCTTTGAGAGCCATCACACCCTCATTTTGATCTAAACATCAAGAGAGAGTATCATGATAACCATGATGATATAGGGTTTGGGCAATGATAGTGTAACGGGAAGCTTTGCAAATAAGGTTTTTGCATTGGGTTCATGTGAGGTGAGGAGATATGATACCATTTAGTAGGTAAGCATGAATTTCATGGTACCATGGAGATTGGGGACCAACCAAGATACAGACCCATGTTGGTTCATCATTCTCATATGCGGGTTTGTGCAGCTACTCAACCAAGAATTCATACTGCGTAGCTTCATGTGGTATTTCCAAGAGAGAACCAATAGTAGCCATAGCATCAGCTACCTTATTATGGAGTCTAGGTATCTATATGAACTAGATATGAGTGAAATGCTCCTTTAGTTGATCAACCAGATCTTTGTAAGGTAGTAACTTGTCATCCTTGATTTGATATTCATTTAAAGTTTGTTTGATGATAAGCTGAGAATCATCATAGACCTGAAGCTCTATGATATTCCATTCAATGGCAATTTTTAGTCCGATAACAAGGGCCTCATACTCTGCAATGTTATTGGTACACCAAAATTGTAGCTTGAAAGACTTAGGGATATAATTGCCTTGAGGTGTAACTGAAAGTATGCCCGCACCGAAGCCATGAGATGTGTAAGAGCCATCAAAATATAGCTTCCAGAGTGATTTTTTTTCTATCAAACAAAGGTATTCATTTGGAAATTTCATGATGAGTGGGTGATCTGCAACTAAGGGTGCATCAGCCAAGTGATCTAAAATAGCCTGGCCTTTGATGGCCTTTTTGTCAACATATTGAATGTCAAACTCACTAAGAAGCATAACCCATTTTTCCAGGCATCTGGTGAGTACTGTACGAGAGAGCATATATTTCAATGGATCAATTTTTTTATATTATTTGTATAGTATGACTCAACATGTAGTGACGTAGCTTCTGGGTGGCAAAAACCACTGCTAAGCATGCCTTCTCCATTGGCGTGTAGTTGAGCTCATAGCCCACTAATGTTCGACTGATGTAATAAATGGCTCGTTCCTTTCCTGCATCGTCAAGTTGTGCTAGCAGAGCCCCTAATGTTGTGGGAGTGGCTGTGATGTATAATATGAGGGGGCACCCTACAACTGGAGGAACCAAAATAGGTGGATTAGCTAAGTATTGCTTGATGAGTTCAAAATTGTGCTGGCAAGCTGAGTCCCATTTGAAATTTTGATCTTTCTTAAGCAAGTGAGTGAAAGGTTGACACTTATCAGCAAGCTAAGAAATTAACCGCCAGACCGATTGGTGTTTTCCTTGCAAAGAATGAAGGTGCCTAAGTGTCTTAGGAGGAGCCATATCCATGATTTCTTTGACCTTCTTAGGGTCAATCTCAATACCACGCTATGACACAATGAAGCCTAGGAGCTTTCTTGAAGTAACACCGAAGACACACTTCTTTGGATTTAGCATGAGACGATATTCTGCCAGTCGGTTGAACACTTCCTCGAGGTGAGATAAGTGATCCAAAGCATTGAGAGACTTGACTAGAATATCATCCACATAATCCTCAAGTATCTTATGGATTAGGTCATGGAAGATGACCGTCATTGCATGCTGATAGATTGCCCCGACGTTCTTTAACCCAAATGGAATCATATTGTAGCAGAATGTGCCCCAAGGTGTAGTAAATGCTATCTTATGTTGATCTTCTTCTGCTATACGAATCTGATTATATCTAGAGAAACCATCCATTAGTGACAAGAGTTCATGACCTGCACTGAGATCCACAATCATGGCAATATTTGGTAGGGGAAAGTCATCCTTTGGACAAGCTTTATTAAGATCCCTAAAATCGGTGCAAATTCTGATATCACCAGAGGGCTTGGTAACAGGTACCATATTAGAAATCCATTTAGAATAATCTATTAGTCGAATGATTTTGGCTTCTAAAAACTTCTCTAGCTCTGCTTTGACTAATAAAGCCACCTTGGGGTACATTTTTTGAAGTTTTTGCTTTACGGGCTTGGCCCCCGAATCCACTGCCAGATGGTGTACAACTAGTTTGCGGTCCAACCTCGGCATATCCTGATATGAAAATTCAAAGCGGCCGATATTTTCATAGAGAACTTCAAGAAGAAGCTCTGCTTGTTCAGGTGGTAAAGAAGCTACAATGTATGTGATATGTGGTATCTCTATCAGACTGATATTTATAGGCTGAGTTTCTTCTGTCAAAACTGAAGATATAGGAGGTCGATTGTCTTGTGGGGGGAGGATGAAATCTCCATCTTCAAGTACCTCTGAGAAGTTTTCATTGTTGGATACGTCCTTTATTTTTGTTTCATTTTTTGAGTCACCAAATGGCACTTCAGAGGAGTTTTCACCATGGGATGTTTTTATTTTATCCTTTTACTTTTTTGTTTCTTTTAGCATTTCATTTTTGCGACTAGAGATTTCCTCCTCCCTGAAGTAACCTGTAGTTGAGAGGTGGTTTCTGGTATAGGCCCTTGATGTATTGGGAGTCCTTGAGTATGGGGGTCAAGTGGTAGAATGCCAACAGCAAAAGCATCTGTGAGACTATACTTTCCACAACCTTAGTAGTTGATCTTAACTATGGAGAGAGTGGAGGCTAAAATGGTGTCCGAATCATGGTAGGTGCAAGAGGAGCTGGCCATGGTGGTGCCAATTTTGATCCTAGGACAGTGATTGGTGTATGAAGCTTCAACCGCATTGCAATAAGCAAAGGGTTCAGGATCTGCGTGGATGGTTATCTCAATGCCTTTTATGCAAAAATTTGATGCACTGATGATATGTGGATGGAACGGCCTTCATGGCATGAATCTATGGATGGTCGAGGAGGATGTTATATGGAAGATTAAGATCAACTACATGACAAAGTATTTCTTGAGTGGTTGGGCCAACTCTGATAGGGAGCAAGATGGTTCCTTCAGTAGTATGCTCCAAATTGTCATATGCCTTGATGGTGATCACCTCATTGATGATATCTGCTTCAATATATCTTGCATGCTTGATGAAATTTAGAGTACATAGGTTTAAAGCCGAACCATTATCTATCATGACATGTTTAATTGCAAATTCAAAAACCATAACGGGAATGCGAAGTGGGAGGATGTGATCGGGTTCAACTGCTGGGATATCAGTGGTTTTGAAAGATAAGACACATGAGGCTGAAAGATGGCCAACCAAGTTGTGAAACTTAGTGGTGTTTATGTCAGAGGGGATGTGTGACTCACATAGAGTGATGTCAAGGATCTCTTGATAAAGTGGGCTTGTTCATAAGAGATCCAGGATGGAGATTTGGGCTGGCGTGTTTCCAAGGTGTTCCAAAATGTTATAATGTGGCCCTAGTGAAGGTGATTCTGATGGATATGCTCGAGATGGAGGTGGTCATGCTGATGGTGGTCTGATTTGTGTGGATACAGATGGACCAGCTATATTGAGTCGTGTTTGATGGGTAGCAACTGCACACTGAGCGTCTGGGCCTTTGATATTGATGACATTGATAGATGGTTCAACTTGGGATATGCAACCAATTAAGCTACCATAGTCTAAGTATGCTAAGGTATAATTCTGAGATGTGTCTCAGTTGTCACCTTATTTACCTGGAGCATTGTTAAGTTTTTTGATAGGAGGTTTTGTAGGTGCCTTTCGCGAGTTTGTGTTATGAGGAGGGAAAGCACTTTGATACATCATTAATCATGCATTAGGTGAGGGTTTTGCCCCCATTGTGATCTCTTTTCGGTCAATGAGGTACTATACATAATCCTTAAGTTGCATGCATTTAAGGGTAGTGTGCCCTTTGACATGATGGAATTTGCAATATTCATTATCTTTGTACCAGGATGCTCTAGACTAATTAGGTTCCAAGGGTTGCATTTGTGGATATTGAACAAGGTTATCTTTGGCCAATTTTTTGAAGATTGTATCAAGAGGTTCCCCCAATGGGGTGTATGCTCATGGTTGCCTCTGAACACAGGGTTTACTACCTACCGCTAGTGTGATAGCATTAGTTTGATTATGAGGAACCGGTATTTGCTGATGAGTTTGCACGAGTGGCTGGTGATACACAGGGGGTTGCTACTGATAAGTTTGTTGTTGGCAAAATGTGGTGGGAACATTGGTAGCCACCCCAACAATATGGACCTGTTGAGTGTCAGTAGCACCATCTGTCACTGTATTCTTGTTTTTGTTCCAATATCGGGTTTTGTCATTGCTCGAACTGAAGTCTTGGGTGTTTTCTTTATACAATTGATGACACCATCCTTAATGAGGCCTTGCTTGAGACCCATTCCTTTTTCTTTGATGTCCTTGTATATTTGCAAACAGTTCATAACCATATGATGAGCGAGGCTAGGGTGTGCATTGTTTATGAACATATTGACAAGATGGCGCTCAGGGATGGTACAAGAGATCCTTGTTGTGAGGATCTGCCAGCGTTGCAAGTACTCTATAAGACTTTCCCCTCCCTTTTTTTTAGTGTGGACGAGGTCCGCTACAGAAAATTCAGTCTCAACAAGATGGGTATACTGAGCAACAAAGGCCTCAAAAAATTTTGCAAAAGTTTTAATAGTACCTTGAGGTATACGACAGAATCATTCCAAGGCTGGTCCTGCCATGAGGAACACATCATTATAAGCTACCTTTTGACAATGTATATAAAATTCTTTAACATGTGTGACTGGATCACTCTTCCCCCTAAATTTGTCAAACTTCGGGATCTCGAAATGTTTAGGAAATGGAGTCAATGTGATAGTCCTATCAAATGGGTATGGGCAATCATTTTCAAATTTGAAAGTTTTGGTGTATGTCCCATCCTTGAGGGCTTTGAGAGAATTTTTCATTTCTTCCCATTCAGACTTTACAGGTGGAGGAGCGAGTGCCCCCGATCCAAGTGCCCTCGGTGTAGGATACGTGCCAGAATCTAAAGCATGATATGGACAACTCTAATGACCATATGGTGTCTGTGGAAAAAAAGTTTGCATAACTAGCGGAGTGGATGCTATGGTTTTCTGATATGTGGTTTGTGCATACTGTTGCATTTGCTGAGGTTGGTGTGGTAGATAACTATGAGGTTGCTGCCCTATGAGATAGTTCTATGTGGGTGCTTGGGCATACTACTGATGTGAAGATTGCAGATGGAATGGTGGTAATGTAGATAATGCTTGTGCTATGCTCTGGGAATATATACCATGCCCAATATATGTGGGTTGTGTGCCTGCTTGAGAGTATGAATGATTTGGAGTAGGTGCAAGGTAGTTAATTTGCGGCAAATTGTTTACTGTAGGGAACTGCAGTGGCAATGGATTTGGGCTATTTCCTAGAGGTGGCATGGAGAAATAATTGCTAAGGGGTGGGATTGAATAGCTATGTGAAGCAGTGGATGACAGTGTCGGAGGTGCGGACATGATTGCAGTGCTAGGGGGAAGACTAGTGATAGGTGCCTGTGTCGCAGCAGTATTCCAAGGTCCCAAAGGAAATGTAGTTGAAGAGCTTTGGCTAGTTACAAATGGGTTGATAGTGATGTTTGGTGGGATGGAAGATGAGGTATTGCACCCTAACGGTGGTATTTGAGTAGCAAATGGACTAGATGCAATATGGGGTGGAAGCGAAAAGGTAGTGTTGCTAGATGCAAATGGAGGATTTGCTGGAGCAAAAAAATGAGTGGTGGAAACAGATGCAAATGGTATACTTGAGGTTGGTTGAGATGTAGTATGCACTAATGGTTGAGTGAGAATGGGATGAGTGTTCTGTGGAATGGGAACTAGCACCTAGGTCGAGGGGATATTTGGGTCTGCTGGTTCTACCTGAGGTGGTTTCCATCCAAACAATGGGTGAGTAGGATCTGTTGTGTTGATAGGTGGTGGACGTCCAAACTCAAAGACACCAAAATTGTCTCGTAAGAAATTTTCCATGATGGTTTCCTTGTTGCGATCTATGATGGCATTTACGATGGTAGCATGACCAGGTTGGTTCATAAAAGCCTCAATATCTATGGATTATCCTTGTTCCTCTAGGATTTACGGTGGTGGGTCTGATGGTGTCAAAGATACTACAGAGTATGGCTGAGCTCGAGATGTGTTACCACTATGACTAGGATCCATATCTTTTTCTTGTGTGTGCCTACCAAAATGTGTGGTGGATGGCATGAAAGGATGCTTTCCCTTAAAGATGCAAATGTAGCGAGGGATGATACTAAGGGTGTCTATATGATATGGTGCTTGTGTTTTCCTAAAGTATGAATGTGGGAAGTGTGATGGTGATGCAAATAAGTGTGACCCTAACCTTTGGCTCAAGGTGATGTGGGACACCAAAGACAACCCATTCCTAGAAAAGTGTTGTGTTTCGAGGATACTCAAGATGATGAGAGATGTGATGCAAAAATGTTTCTAAGTGAGTGAGGAAAAGAACGCTAAGATTTTAACAATGCGGGTGGAGGATTTTTCTTTAACAACCTAAGATGAGAGGAGATGGTCTAACTTCAAATGCTTAGATGGGATAGTGCAATTCCTAGATGAGAGACTAAACCTATAAGTGTGTAAGTGTGTGTAGAAAAAGGAAGGACCTAATCAGAATGAGTAACAGTAGAGTTGTCAATAAGGCTCGTATTAACACCACGGCGAAGGGTTAGGTTTTGGATTTTATAGTCCCATTCAGTTTGCAATGCTTCCTCAGCTCCATCTTTCTCAATTTGATCCAATTTGGCAATCCTAGGGTTAGGGGTATGCTTCTTATGCTCTGCTTCGATTTCCTTATAGGCTAGTATTTGAGGAAGCTTAGCTTTCTTAAACTTAGTCTTGGGATGGCTTGACATGAGATATTTCTAAGGATTAAAATCACAACCGTGGGGTTTCTGGAGGTAGTGACTATGCTAAGTGCCCTAAGCTAGGATTGACCAAGTTTGGCAAACATTCATTCAACAAGTAAAAGATCAAGCAATAGATAGGAACAACCAGATAGAAGTTTTGATTTCCAGAATGTGATACTTGCACCAAGGAGTGTGTATGTTTTTACAAATGTTTCGAACACTCACTTCAAGCACATGAACATCCTAGATGGTTGGCTACAAAGCTGATAGTTGGTTTATCTAGGGAGTCCTCGATATACACAAGGTATGTGAGGCCCAAATGCATAGGTGAAACCAAAAAGATGTCACACAGCCAAGAGGAGCGGTAATCCACTTCTCCTCTTTCACTTCTCAAGGGTATAAAGTTCCTTGAGGCTTAGCCCGAGTGACAAAATCTTGATCCCAAGAGAGGTGTCTTTGGATTCACCTCCCGATCTTTATACTCTGCCAAAATGCTGGAGTTGAGATCGTCCCAAGGGGTGATGAACTCCCCAAGCAAGCCTCCTAAAAAACTAAGACAAGATTTTGGATTCTAATCTTATGCACCCAAGATGGCCTATAAAGGTGACAAGGGGAGAGAAGACTCGAATGATCTTGGGCTAAAAGAAAGATGTTCTTTTCCACTGACACTTAAGTTGTCTAGTCTAGACCTTGCAAATACACATGTTTAGGATGCAAATGTTCAATTCCAACTTGATATACATGAACAAAAGAAAATACGATTGAATAATGAATACAAAAAGGAGAGTTAGGGTCAACAAGAAAGTAAACCCGCACGCCCGGAGGCCCTTCATGTTAAGTATTGATTGATTTCCTTTAAGGCATTCAAGAGTTGGTGTTTGTTCATTTTAAGGCAAAAACAAAGATGTGTGTAAAGATCGATTTCAAGCACGCACCTGGAGGCCCTCCACGTCAAGATTTGTTCAATTTTTATGCCCAAATGAAGTGTTAGCGAGACTAATGTGCATTCAAGAAATTTTCTATCTTAGAAAAATCAATAAAAACTCAAGTGAGTGGAGTTTGATTTGTGTGGAGCACTTAACACCCTCTTAGGTAGACCCATCCCCATATATGGCGCTAATATTGCAACCAATAGTTAGAATGATGTGTGATTAAAGATGGTGATTCCAACAACAAACTCACTCAAAGTGTCTTTATTTTGTTTTTATAACTTAGAAAGTTTCCAAAATGTGGATTCTTTTTATGCCCCAAAAGATGAAGTGTGTTTGCAAGATTGTTTTCAACGTGCACCTAGAGGCCCTTCACGACAAGATGGTGTTCATTTTAGCTTTGCATTCAAGAGTGAATTTGAGCGAACATACATTCCAATAAATAAATAAAAAATATTGTTCATTTTAAGCTTGAATTGAGATGTCTGTTTTGTTTGTGATTATGCATACATGTTCATTTCCTAAGATTTAACCATGCAAGATAAACACAAAGACAATGACAATGATCAGACTCTACAAAACATAGGGCATTCCTGCAGAGAAAATGTGAGAAGCAGTGTTCCCACAAGGGTAGCGTTCCTGCAAGTGGGTTCACGATCCCGCTGGAGTTTTCTTTTGCGAGGATGCATTCCCACAGGTTTACCCAGGTGTGGGAATCCTAAGAAAAACTAGTAAAATAAAATAAAATAAAATAAAAAACCAGGGAGCTCATTTTGAATAGAGCGATCTCGCTAGTTTAGGATTTTTACAACTTTCCTGAACGCAGGAATGACAGTCCCACGGAAAGATAATTTATTACAATTTAAATAGCAGCTACAAAAACAAAGTGCGTTCCCGCAAGCGGGAATGACGATCCTGCTTCTCTAAGGTGCATTCCTGCTAGAGGATTTGTCGGTGGGGATGCAGAGAAAATTTTAGGATACATGGCAAAACCTATTTGGTGATGAACTGCGAACTCGTTGTCGTGGGTTCACATTCCTGTCGGCGAATGGCCGCATTCTCGCGGTCGCGAGATTGTGTTCTTGGGTTTGCGAGATCGCAAAACAAGCTAGTTTTGAAGTCTTCAAAAATAAAAAATGATGAGATGGCTAGGAGTATGATTTCCAAAAGGTGACCTGTGTACCTGCAACAAGATCAGCAAACCTAACAAAAAACCCACAAGCAAACAAGGTTAATTTGGTTAGTTAACACAAAAAACTTAAAAATTGATTAGATTGACCCAAATGCGGGGTCCCACTGGGCGTGCCAAAATGTAGAGCTATAATTCTATATACTTAAGGAACACAATGTTAGAAAGAAAGCATTCAAACACACAAAATTAAGCCACACTTATGATAAGACAAAGAAAATAATTAAGGAATGCAAACCAAAAGGAGGAAACACTCCATGCTTCCTTGATTTTGTAGATGTGTCCTTTGATGTGGATGTATGCTCAATTGCTTGCTCAATTGCTTCAATGTTGGAGATGGATAATGGCAAATTGGTAGCCTTGTGAGCTCTCAATTTGGCATTATGAGGGTATGGTTGATGGCTTTATTTTCTCAAAATGGCATTATGGCTTTGCATGAAGGATTGTGTTTTTCAAACTAGCATGATAACTTTACTAAATGGATTGTGCTTTTTAAATGGCTTGGGAGGGCATTCTTTAAATAGGCAAAGGGCTTGAGGGATCAATGGCTAGGATGGAAGGAGAGGAGAAAGCTTATGGAGGGCCCAGATTGAATGAGAGGAGAGCACATGGATTGTGCTTCCTTATAGCCAATCAGGGAGT
This sequence comes from Cupressus sempervirens, assembly GCA_028749045.1. Classification (NCBI taxonomy): domain Eukaryota; kingdom Viridiplantae; phylum Streptophyta; class Pinopsida; order Cupressales; family Cupressaceae; genus Cupressus; species Cupressus sempervirens. Next base: position 19,841,322 of record CM053793.1, on the reverse strand, counting down.
GACACATGTCACAAGGTCATTGGTTAGAGCAAGAGGGGTTGAGGGGTCAACAAAGGAGGCTCAAAGCTCATAAAGACCCTCATAATAGCTTGTAAGAGAAATGAATGGGCTTGTAAGAGTCATTTATGGTTTGTAAGAGCATTTATGGCTTGGTGGTTGGGATATTTTTAGGGGATAGACTTTAGCTTGGCTTAGGAAAGTCTTAATCTCATTTAGGATTGTGCAAATGATTAGGGGATGGGTTAGGCTTGGGTTAGGATTAGATTAGGGATGTTAGAGATGTACAAGTGGATGGTATTGATGAGGGTGGGTGAGTTAGTGGCTAAGCTTGGTTAGTATGGGTGGATGGGGTGGATTAAGCTAAATGGAGGATTAAGGATAGGCTAGGGGATATTAGATTTGGGGGTTTTATTTATCAAGTAGACTTATTTAATAAATGAGGGTTTTGGAATTAGATAAGAGAATAGGATTTAATTGATAAATAATAGGTTTTTTTATTTATCAATTAGGACTATAGATGATTAATTAAATTAATCAGCTAGGGGATGACAAAGGTTAATTTAAATAAGAATTTAATTAATGATGCCTTTAGAGATAGCTAAATAGGATTACCAAAGTGGTGTAATCAAATTTAGGTGTCTACACCTATATATAAAGGCCTCTAAAATGCTTCTTGAATGCATAGGAATCAACATACTGATAAGTCATACAACCAGGCACATGTCCACCAGGTGTGGGTTATCCTCCATTAAGCACAAGATTAAGTGTGATGATGAGAGGATAAGCCTACAAAGGTGTAGCATATAAAATAATGTTGTAGACACCATGTGCTATAATAGGAGTGTGAGTAATTGTGTTGTCTACATGAAAACTCAGTTAATTAAGAAAACTCCAGTGTTGTAGACACCATGTGCTGAATTAGAGTTTCTTACTTCTGTGTTGTCAACATAACAACTCATAAAAGTATGCAAACTCTTAAGTGTCTCACCAAAGAAATAATAAAATAATGCATATAAATAAAACAATACATTAATCTAAGTAAACTTAAGTAAAGTGTAAATAGGGGAATGCACGTAAGCTAACAAAAACTAGGATGAAATGCATAATGGGTCTCAACTACTAGGCCATGTTAGGTGCCCATGTACATAATGAAATGCAATCTCTCATAAAGCAAAGAAAGAGGAAAAACCTCATGGGAAAAATCATCCCCCAAAAAGAGAGATGAAAAAATAAGATGCATGGATGGATGGAGTAATCAAGGCCCCCCCATTACAACATACATCAAGTATATACAATAGTGAAGGATGAGAAAAACAAAACCCCATAAGAGGAAAATGTCCCCCTTGTAAGAGAGAAGAAGAAGAGAGATAAGGTAGTCCCCCCCCAAATGAAGAGTGTTGATTAGTGATAGCTACTCCAAGGTAAAAGCTAGTCCATGAGTGTTGAATAATGTTCCTCCCCTTTGAAAGAAACAATGGCAAAGATACAAGTGAGATGCTTTCCCTATGTGTAGAAAGAATCCCAATGATGAATGATGCCTCTGAAACCTACTCAATCATCCTTGTGTCGATGCTGATGGTCGCCCCTTCCAAGACTACTGAAAAGAATGAGTGCAGATCTAGCAAGGATGTATGTAGAACTTGTCCCAATGAATGAATTGTCTCCTCAAAAGATAAAGAGACCTCCTACAACTGTTGTACATAAGGATCCACAATTATATCAACCTATGAAGACTGATCATGTAGAGAATGGACAAGAGGGTCAAAGTGAGCCTTCGCAATAACTAAAGAAGGATCGTCGTCATCAAAGAGAAGATGTATATCATGAATGATGTCTCCCAAATCTGCTATGTGTGACTCCATGAACAAACCTAAAATATCTATCAAGAAGTCATCCACTAATGCTAGAGTTGGAAGACAAGGTGTACCCTACTATGTTGGACCTATCACTATGGCAATGTATGCATGTGGAATGTGCTTATGATGTGACTTCTCTCTGTATCTGTCAATAGGATCCCACAAATTTGAGTCTGTTGAATCACTATCATTGGTGCCACTATCAGTTTCCATAGTTTATGAAATGCAGAGAGGATTAGAGGATAAGTTGGGTGAACTTTCCTCAAAATGTACATCCCTCTCTACAAAAATCTCATGTGTCTCAAGATCCATAAGTCTGTATGCCTTAACACTATGTTCATATCCAATGAAAGTACAAGGCCTCAGTGGTGGTGTCTTGTATCTCCTAGAAGATATTATTGCCCATGTTGGATAGTCAAAGATTCTGAAGTGTTTCACAACTAGTTTTCTGCCACACCATGCCTCAAAAGGATTCTTTCGATCTAAGGCATTATGAGGACCTATTAAGTATGTGAGTGGTACTGCTTATAGATTTGAATTCAAGTGTAGGATCAAGAGACTTGGCATGTATTATGCAACTTTCCATGGATTTAAGAGTTTGTATCCTCGGTGCTACAACATTTGTCTTGTGCGGACTGAATGTTGGTGGATTCTGAAGATCAATACCCTCAAGTTTGCAAAAGTCTTTAAGTCTTGTGGTCATATATCTACTTTCATTGTCCATCTGAAGAACCTTGATGGCTTTCCTTGAATGTTGTTCAACATGACTCTTGAAATCTTGAAGCTTATCAACCACTTCATTCTTATGATGAAGAAAGTAGACCCATGTGTAGCATGAAAAGTCATCAATGAAAATAAGGATGTAGTGGCCTTGATTGACTGATGTCAGTACAAAAGGACCTACTAGAACCATGTGAACCAACTAAAGAACAACTAGTGCTCTTGTAGACTTCCCTTTATCAAACTTCTCCTCTAGATGCATATCCACTAGACATGTTGAACATTCACCCTTAGAAAAGTTGATTGTAGATAGACCTTTGACCATGTTTTTTTAGCAAAGTTGTTGAAGATAGCAAAAGCCAAGATGACCATACTGCTCATGCCATAATTTGATTTTTGAGTTAGATTGAGTCAACAAGGCATGTGAAGGAGACTTAGACACAAAGTGGGAGAAGGAATAAAGCCTCTTGTCATGATTGACTTTCCCCACTACAACCAATGAATCATCTTTGAGACTGCACACCATTACTAAATCTAGAAGGAACTCAACTTTATTACCATCTCCAAGTTGAGTGATTTGGTAAATTGAGAGGAGATTAGAGCTAAGGTTTGGAACATAGAGAACATCTTTGAATTCCCCATTTTCCATCTCCACTTGTCCTTTCCCTTCAACTTCCATTTTTGTATCATCTCCTACAAAGATGTGTGGTACCTGTGACTACTTCAATGAAGAAAAGTCTCCTTTTGAAGAACCCATATGGTATGAGGCCCCTGATTCAAGAATCCAGTTCGATGAAGAACTTGAACCAGCCATAAGTGCTTTCCCTTTTCCCTTTGAAGTGGATGGAGTTGAATCCATGGAAGCATTTGGCACTTGAATTTTGTTCTTCTTGAGTAGGTTTTCCAACTCATCAATTCTTGTATTCTTGCAATGATGCTCATCATGATTTGGTTTCTTACAACATGCACACACAAAAAATTTCCTTCTTTTCATTACTTCCCTTCTTGTTGGAAGAAGAATTGCCTTGCTATGAGGAGGATTGTTGTGTCTTAGATAGTGATTTTTGCTTCTACTGCTTCTTCTTCTTGTTGCTAGAACTTTTTCCTCTTTGACTTGATTGGTTCTCATCACTAGCCATTAATGCTTTGGACTTTGATGACGTGAGAAGTCTCATATCTATCAACTTGGTTTGTTCAAAAATCAACATTTCTGCAAATGCATCAAATGTAGGCTTTTGGAAAGCACTTTCCATGGTTAACCTGTGAGTATTATAACTCAAAAAAAAGGAAGCATACTTTGAAGGTAGCCTCTTCAGGATGTGATGAATCAACTTATCATCCTTCATGGGATTACCACAATATTTAAGTAGTGCTCTAAACTCATTGGCTTTGTTGATATAATCTTGAATTGTGTCAAAATTCTTTGGATTCAAGAGAAGTAGGTCATCCTCAATCTGGTATCCCTTTTCCTCATCCACCTTACCATACAATGATTCAAGTTTGTCCCAAGCAGGTTTGGCTTCCTTGAAACTAAAAATGTGGAAGAAGAGATCTCTATGTACACAACTCCTGATAATTCCTAAAGCCCATTGGTCATTAATTTTCCAATTAGAGAGTGTTGTAGCATCAATGAGTTTAGGAATTGTACCATCAACATAAAGATTTAGACCTTTTTCCATTGATCTACTCCATACAATATCTTTCCATGTAGAATAATTGTGTGAAGTTAGGAGTGGACCTTTAGGTGAACCCATGATGTAGAAAATGAAAAGAGCACAAGAGAGAGACACAAAAACACAATACACACACTCCCTATTTACTCAATCAAAGAACCCCCCCAAAAAAAGATGTTATTGGCACTTTATATGTAGTGCAGGTACAGTAGGCCACTTGTCAAAATGTACAAAGTGGACTTCTAATTTTGCTATTTCAACTACCTTTTGAGGCTCAAATCTTTCACTAAGCATTGTAGCTCAAATGTACAACAATTTTGAAAAGTAATCAAAGCAATACAATGCAGAAAAGGCCCAAAGTCCAAAAGTGATATTTTTGTCCACACAACCCTATAATCTGATTATAGACCTGGAAAGTAGATAAAAAATTAAGCACTTTGAAAAAAAAAATGAAACCTATTTTCGTGTCCAGATGAGCCCATACGGAGCATTTCAAGTTGCAAAATGTAGGATTGGACAGATACAGTTGCCAAAAAATGCAATTTCTGACAAATCTGTGCACCAAAACCAAAAAAAATAGACCACTAAAATTTTTAGTAAATTCTACCCAAAATCAAAAAAAATTGCACCTAATTTGGAGTCTGGATGACTGAGTTATGGCCTCCCAAAGTTGGACTGTCAAATCAAAACTACATCTAGAGAGGGGTCTAGGTAGCAAACTGTGAGGTTAAATTCGACAGTCAAATGGCTATTGCAGAAATTCAAAAGTGCTTGGAAATGACAATCAAATGGCCACCAAATTTAATGCCATGAAATGCTAACGTCAGTAGAAAAAAAGCCCCCTCTACTGATGTGGCAATATGGACTGCTGACTGTGCAGTATGATAAATGACATGTGGCCTATACGGCCACTGAGCTAGCAATATGATTTGTCACCGTATGGACATACATGTGGTGGGGTATGGCAAGTTGATGTCATGGGCTAACGTGTTAGGGTTGCTAAGTCACCCGGTGACATGTCTCAGAGCTACAGAGTGGTCCATGTGGCTGGTCTAGCGCTTACTGGACTATATGTCATGTCGGTTGACGTATGCAGATGTGGCATAAGTTGGCAGGCCAAATCTCTATCCACGTGTCTATTTTAACTACACCTCGTGGAGTGTGAGTTGGTTCTCAAAATCAATAAAAATAATGGCCAAAACACGAAGGCAAGTGTTGTAAAAGAAGTTGTTGGCAAGAAGTCTTTCACAGCTACCAAGAACAGAAATTTGCGAGCAACGAAAACCAAAGTTCAACAGACATCAGAGAAGTGTTTGTAGTTGGTGTGAAAGGACTTTGGCAGCGAAAAAAGTTTGAGGTGACTGGATTCAAATCACTGGTGGGGTACATATCCCACATGCACCGTGGGAGGTAACTCTGTGGTGTTTTTAAAGAAGAACCTATAAACATAAAACAAAAAACATTGTCGTTGATGGTAAGTGGAAACTTGCTCGTCGAGTTTGTGAAGAACACCGAATTTCGGCCGCAGTGATGCCCGCCAAAAGGATTAAGTCGTTCTCGAATTTACAAGCTACCAAAAATTAGAATATTCTCTGAGTCAGAAGGAATATTCCACGCAGGGTCGGGGTGTGATTGTCTAGTGCTTGTACCAAAAAAAATTCTCTTCAAGCCCAAACGGCAAAAAAAATTTTGAAAAATTTCCACGAAAAAGCAAACAAAAAATGCAAAGAAAATTAAAATACCGATCTGAATTACATTAAATTGTAGATCTAATAGATCATACCCGAAATTGCAAATTGGACCTTTGGGTACTGGTTCGCAAAAAAAAATTTGCCTCAAAATCGACTTTGGCCTAGAGTAGGCAAATTTATAGTCTATTTTCACCAAATTGACATTATGGATGTAATGGTGAGGTTCGTTCTAGCTCTAGACGCTCCCAATGACAGTGATACTCCAAATCTTGGTCGAGGTGCTGAAGCAACAAGATGGTCTCGAACGGCTATGTGGAGAAATTCTCCAAGCTCTGATATCATATAAGAATTTGCTTCAAGGAAAAATTCACCCAAGATCAAGGAACTCAAGCACAAGAGTAAACCAAAAAGAGTATGATCAGAATATCAATATGTATTCAATTCAATGTGAAAGTAAACTAGGAGTGCCTATATATAAAGGCCTCTAGAATGCATCAAAATCAGCATACTGATAAGTCATACAACCAGGCACATGTCCACCTGGTGTGGGTTATCCTCCATTAAGCACAGGAGTAAGTGCGATGATGAGAGGATAAGCCTACAAAGGTGTAGCATGCAAAATAATATTGTAGACACCATGTGCTATAGTAGGAGTGTGAATAACTATGTTGTCTACATGACAACTCTGTTAATTAAGTGAACTTCAGTGTTGTAGACACCATGTGCTGAATTAGAGTTGCTTATTTGTATGTTGTCAATATGACAACTCATAAAAGTACACAAACTTCTAACTGTCTCACCAAAGAAATAATAAAATAATGCATTAACCTAAGTAAACTTAAGTAAAGTGTAAATAGTAAATACATATTTACACCAACAATAAGTGCATGTGTGTTTAGAACCTAGGAGAAAGACCTACTAGTTATAACACTTGAACACACCAACACCCTCCATGTGGGACACTTAGCTCATTTTTTATGGGGCCCCAAGGGGAAATCCTAAGGCCTTGGGTGAGAGGTTCATCATTAAAAATAAAAAATGAGATGAAAGATTTATAGCCCTTTTGTGATGGACTCAAACTCTTTGTAAGGAAAAAAAACTCAATGTGATCAGTATTGAAAGAGACTCATTAGTTATGATATGCACAACTAATTCATAAAAAATAGTATAATTTTGTAATTCACATTGTGGATTGATAAATTCCATATGCACTTGAAAGCAATTATCAAAAACACATTCAAACACACATGCATAGAAGTGAATGATGTGGCTAACTATTTGCCTAATCATGTAATAGATCATATAAAGAAGACCAAAATATTTGTCTAATCATGTAATAGATCATATAAAGAAGACCAAAATATTTGTCTAATCATGTAATAGATCATATAAAGAAGACCAAAATATCTAGCAAATTTGAGGAATGGAAGGAGTAACAAAATATCAGCATTACAAATCATATTGCAACGATAAACAAGGAATTGAGAAATCAATGATTTGAAGGGTTCAAAATTGAACCAAATATTACGTAGAATAAGTTCAAATTCAATGTCAAAAGGGATTGCAAAAAGTACCAAAGAAATGTGGCCAAGGCCAAAAAGATTGAAGAATTGTAAATTATGGTGTTGGAGTAGTACAAGACTAAAATAGTATTTGGATGCCCAGTAACACATGCCAATAATTGAAGAACCTTATGTTGAGGAAGCTATCAAGAAAGTGAGGATATTACGAAACACATCAAAAACAATTTTACATATTATATAACTCACACAAGACATAAATATGAATACTTTTAAATATAACTAAGAATTATAAAATCTAATATAATATTAAAAAATAATATATTTTTAAGATTATAAATGAAAATTAAACCCATTTAAAACATAAAAATGTAAACACTTCCCAATGTAGTCATTCCAAATACTATGTAATCTCGTTCATAATCCATTTAAAATAACTACAAAGGCATCCATTTGCTTACCCTTAATAAATGTACTTCTTAAATTTTTATTGTATATAAACATATTTCAAACTCTGGATTGTTATGCACATTTCCTAATTTCAGGACAATGAACTGGTAGACTACTTTTAATTATACACAAAATAGAACATAAGAATTTGGAAAAGAGAAAGTTCAGGTCATCTTGTAAAATTTGATTTCACGCTGTGTTTTCCCAAAATGATGCCTTAAATCTCTGATTCGCCATTAGTTTTTTACTTCTAAAACTTACCATTCATGATGCTCTGAATCATCATTAATTTTTTACTCCTAAAACTTCATTCATGATCATCCTCTCCTACGATTAAAAATTATAATGATCATTATCTGCAAGTTAGTCAAATAGTCCTTGTCCATCACATAACCATACTTGGATTCTTTTACAAGAAGAAACAGTGTCATCCTATCCTACCCAATATGCTGTCCTTCAAAGAAAGCCAAAACCAAAATGAACCTGTTCAAACTAGCTAAATCTTTGTAACATAAAGATAACATTAAGGTACTATAAGATAGTTTGTGCATTCAATTTTGTTTCTTTAATCACATTTCAAATCATAAAAACAAAATCCAAAATAAACTTATCCAGATTTATCCGGTCCATGGTGGATATGTTGCTACCCTGTACTTTTTGTTTGAAACCAACAATATTCAGAAATCCTTTATCCTGCCTGTCACTGATAGTTTTTATAGATGACCATCTTTCCTGTGGTAACACCTTTAATGAAAAGCGGTATCTCTAAACATTGTACATTGTTATAATGAGATGTTAATGTATTTTGTGCCTGTAAATTTGTTCTTCAAATTAGCCAGCTTTGTTCTGGGAAAAATGGGAGCTACAGCAACTATTTTACATTTTATATTCTCTTTTAAGTTCAGCATTCTGAGAAAAAGAACGGACTAAGAAAACTTCTAGTATAATCAAAAGGTCTAATTCTTATCATGTAGGTACAAATTTCAGCAGCTTAAAAAATTTACCCTTTTTAACTGAAAACTTAGAGAAGCTATTTTAACTCATCTCAGGTAAGCAAAATGAGCATAGAGTTCTTTTGTGAAAGTGAATGTAATGACAGTCTATTTGGTCCTGGCTGTAACATCTTCAGGAATCGTTTTCACATAATTCAATATTAAAAACCCTGAGCTTATCCACATAACCATAAATGCTGACAAAACATGAGATTTAAAGACTCTCCCCTCCATGAATACTTTTCTTAAGATAAAAGCTTAGTAACCCACCACAAATGCCTCATTTCAGGAACTCAAACGGCACCACTATCAAAAGGAAAAACAAGTACCACCATCAAAAGAAATACAGGTAGAAACAAGAAAACCTAGCTAATATATTAAACTGATAATCTGGATCCATCACTGGATTTGATTGTGTAATGTTTTTTACATCAATGTTTTGGATCATACTCTCTGATCCATCATCAGAGCGAGTGAAAGAGAGCGTAAAGAACAACAACGATATTCACTGATCTTTCTCCCCTGGTTTCGCAATGGGCATTACAACAAACCTAGAACAGAAATCTCTGTAGTAAGGATGCTCAGAGTCCTGCCAGCACCCTTCATCAAAATTCTGAGCATAACTGGATGCATCATACTGAAACTGAAACCTTGTGGAAGGTGGCTTTGAATAACAAGTTGTCCCTCCTCCCTTTACAAGACATTTCCACTTGATTGATCCAAAGCAAGGAGGCCTGCCCTTCTTCACTAAAACTCTCTGCCACCAATGCCCATGGCCATCTACTGCTTCTGAGCTGCCCATTTCATATGACAAGGCCTGAATCAAAGTGTTTAATGCATATGTGGGCCTTTTGTGTATAAAAGGAGTCCTTTTTGTTGTTAACCTGAGGTTGGGACTTGGAACAAGTGTTTACTCTTGGAGTTCATCACTGATGCTGACAATTATTGTGAATAATTTAACAAATGGCTATGGCCAACATTCCATTCCATCAAGGAGCATAGCATATTGGAATTAAGAAATAAATTGGTCCGCAAGAAAGATAAAAAGTAAGGCCAAAAAGGATTTGGGATCCCCACCGAAGAAATAGATTCTTGACCAGCTTGTAACAACCACTCTCTCCCTTCCCAAAAAAGTTTGATTTGGGAGGAGAAACATTGTCTTTTCTTTGGCATGTTGACATTCTGTTTGATCATCATCAGAAAAGTAAATGTGAGATTAGCATGTTTATGAGTCTAAATGTTGAAGTTTCTAGTTGTATTTGTAGATTTATTTATATTAAAATAATTCAAATTTGTCTAGTGGTGAAGTTGATTGTTTTTAAATGAATCCATCGGAGATTAAGCTCGTTGAATGTGTGGCTTCTACATCATAAAAAATAAGGAAGGATTGCACTCCAAATTTTTTTTATCCAATAGATACACCTCAGACTTTAACTCTTAACTAAGAAAATTTTCTAAACTTTAAATTAAAAAAAAAATTGTATAATTACATAACATGAAGATATAGATTTGATATCTCTTACATTAATTATAATATTTTTTAAGATGCCGTTTTGAAAGATTTAATAACATGAAGGGTCAGCTGTCATATTCAAACCACTGTGTATGAGGGTATGGTGCAACAGCAAGTTGTTAAAGTTGAACATCTGAAATAACGTATTCAATATGTTGAGGGACGAGGATCTAACGTCTGAATGGTGTCATTTGATTTTTGATGAATTTAAAAATGGTAGTTTTGTTGTTACGGAGTTGAGAGCTTCAATTTATAATCTTATTAGTTTGTTAATCGGCTAAATAGTTATGATGTTTTGATGTTTTTGAGATGGGATAGTTAGGGATGACATACTTTTGGGAGAATATGTTTGAAGGGTTTATTTTATATAGCTGCAATCTTATTTTGATTGTTGGGTCCACTTAAAAGATTTAGAGTTATTTTATATTCTTAAAATAAGTTTATGAAAATGTAGGTATAAGAGTTCAATTCACCAGATTTGGAGTGATTAAATATATTCTTAAAACATGTTTATGAAGAAGTAGGTTAAGGGTTAAATTCAGGGATGTGAAGGTTATTATTTTTTTATAGTAAGGAGAAAAAAATCAGTTTGGACTTTTGTTTTGAAAGGAGTATTTATGTTTTTGGATCCATCTGTTCTAGTGATTTGGTTGTAATAAAGAACATGAATCTATTTGGCAATGGACTACGCCCTTCTAATAGAAAGAAATTGAGGCATACCAAACAGAATTTTTTTAGGGAAGAGAGGTGGCTCCCTCTTCCTAGGGAGTTTTGAAAGTTAATACGGAGGGGTTGTCTAGGGAGAATCATGGATATGTTGGAATTGGTGGTGTTGACAAAGATGGTCATGGAAATGTGGTTTATGTATTTTCTTTTCATAACAAGCATTGCTCTAATAATCTTATAGAGGCTAGAGCTATTCTCTATGCTATTGAAGCATCTTCTTGGTTGTGTTGTTGTTCTTGTTTTGGCCTTGGGCCTTTTGCTTTGTACTCTCTGATGTTTTTTCAGAGAAGTAACTACGCATGTATTTTGAAATTGACTTAAACAATAAATTATGTTGGGAAATCTGAAGAAGGAAGAAAGATTTGGGAGGTTAGAGAGCTTATTTTGGTGCTCAAAATAGATGCATAAATAAGGAGTTGTGAGATTAGAAAATTATTGAAATTCTATTTGGATTATTAGTAAGTTTTGTGTTGTGAGTGAAATAAAAGCTAATGGCATTTCAAACTCAAAATGGGAGCAGACAAAGAGAATCCAAACGACTCAAGATCACAACCAAAATCATATTAAAAACTTTAATCCTCTAGAAGATTCTTCAAGCTGAAATAGGTGAAGTATATGTTGAAGTCATTGTTATGAAGTGTCTCTAAAGATATCTACAAAAAATTAAACAAATGGAAGCAAATAGATGATCAAAGGTTGTCTTTAAAGATTTTGTGACGAGAAAGAAGTCATAGATGAAACATAAGATTAGGTGGATGAGAAAAATGGCATATTCACTTAAATGCAGGTAGTAGCAATAGCAAACAAATAAAGGTGTTTTTTGTAGATAAGTTTTAGAAGCCTATGTGGGAAAATATAGTAAGGAGAAAGAAGAAATATTAAGGAACTTAATTAAATGGGCTTTTGATCATGTGCGGGATTGGAATGTCAGGGATAGGGGGCAACCAATACTATCTTCTGAATTTGATGACCTTGTTGATCCTCCTTGCTAAGCTCTCCTTTTTGTATCTCTTCTTGTCTTAAAAAAAATTTACCCCTCTTTTAGATTAAATAACCTAACTCTACTAATGAGTATTTACAAAAGTCCTATATAGAAGTCAATATTTCTTGGAGGCAAAGATTCTCACATCTCCCTTAAGGACTAAATCACATCATACCAAAAGGTATGTAGAAAAGGCCAAAAGAGGTATGAGAAGGGAAAAAATTGTCTTTTAGGCAATTCAAGCAATGGAAATAGAAAAGTGCTTTGTTTTAGAATGCAAAACTTACAATAACATTCAAGTACACAAATAATTGAGGACCATCTTCATTATAAGATATGTTGAATGAGAAGATGGTAAGTAGGAATTATTTTCTACAATATATCAAATTATGCTACCTTGCTATTAGAATTCAACTCCATGATTTTTTTAGTCAAACTCATTTATCCACATTTTTATAATTATTATTCACACCAACCTATCTCTAATAAAAACAAATAACTCCTTAATATTCATGACATAAAAATAAATAGCATCCTAGTATTCATGACATCTAAATATGATATTTACAATCTTGAAATATTAGAAATCTTTCAAAAATGGCCTATAAAACTACTCCAAACTTACTTTATTCATAAAGATTTCCTAAAATCAAGCCAACTCAATTTACTAACTCATTTATATGCCTTTCACCAATTTGGAGAAATAGAGAAAACTGAAACCATTAGCATCTTGACCAAAATGTCTTCCTAGGTCAGGGTGTCTTTGTGAGGGATAAATAGAGAAAACATTTTGGGTGGATTGAAGTCCATACGTAGTCACATGGTGAACCTAGGAACAAGCAGAACTTGTCCAAATAAAAATAAAATAGTACTAGTGCAAGTGGAGGCATCTTGATATAAGAAATTATTGCTCCTTAAATTTTGAACCCATGGGCCCAGAAAACTAGCTGCACTTATACCATCAACAGAGCCTCCTAATCATACATTATCATGATTTTATTTTAATAGAAATCTGTCTTGCACAATCGATTCTTCTATTTTAATCAAGAAAATCATGTTGATGTTAATTTTGGGACATGTATGTCTATTTATAACCAGACTGTAAATCCATTTTTGTCAATCTAAAGATTATTAGTGGGTGTATTGTTAACTTTTCTTACAAGGCAAAGCTCAATTATATTATTATATGGAGAGGTTAAATTATAAGGGTAGTAAAGATTGTAAATATGGGGAATGGCCGTAAAAAAATTATTGTTTAAAGTCAAACTTGTATTATATTAAATTGGGAAGGATAACCTTATAGATTTTTTTTTTTGTCAATAATTAGTTTCATACTATCGTTCATATCATTTATAGGTAAGTACCTAATTCAAATCAATATAATTTTTATGGAACAGCAATAAAAATAATGTTTTTATATAGTAATTAGATATAGTAGTTTATTACAACTAATTTGATATCAAAATCAAGAAAAAATTTGTTACTTATTAATTTTTATATTAATGTGAATATTGAGAAAGTGGGTTCTTCTTTCATCATTTTATCTTCGAAGAAGGGAGAATAGTAGAACAATTTGTTTATGAAGACTCTTTGATACTGTGTTTAAAATGTAATAAGGAGGATCATGAAACTACATGTGGTATGATTGTTTAACAAATGCCTTCTCATCCTTCAAAAAAAAAATCAAGTATTTTTAGAAGGAAGAGATAAAGAGGTTTATATTCTTCAACTAGAACCATTTTAAATAGATTGTTAACTCTCATAATGAACTTCATCACAAAGTTCATTGTATAGAAAATGTATATAACTAGACAATTATAACTTGTCCTAGCTTGAGTTAGATGTTGGTCTAACAAAAGGCTTCCTTCATGTCCCACTTATTCTTTTGATTCATGATTAGCTTACAAAATAGTAAAATTGAAACAATAATTCACTAGGGAGATCATTAGGCTCCCCAATGCCCTTGATGGTGAAACTAGGGAGGTCGACACCGTCTACAATTCTTTCTAGCAATTTTGACTTCATGGCACTTTAAGCTTGTGAGTCTTTTGTTGTTGATATTTAAGAGTTTAGTCTTGTATATTTTGTTTTGCTCTTATAAAGAATTGTTAGTTTATTGTTGAACTACAAATTTATCACCATCTAATTGTTCTTGTCATTTGATATGTTCTTGTTGAATTTCAATATTGTATATGTTTTAATATGAAAAATGGATACAATTTATTAAAAAACAACTACAAATCATAATCTATAAATTAAAAACCTAATAGAAAAACAATCACCCACAATAACATAAAACTTAAAATGAATTACAAAGAAAAGAGATATTCTTAATATTGTTTCAAATTCAAGTTCTTAATAAAGAATGTACCAACTATTAATCTAATTTTTTGATATTTATATGAATGATTGATTGAAAGAATTTTAATAACTTCCACCGAACTAAAACAGTCTAAAATATGATTTGTTATTTTATATTTATAAATGATTCCAAACCTGCTATACTAATTATTTTATTGATCCCATTTCTCATTAGACTCGTTCTAATTCCTGCTGACTGCTTGACCATACAATAATTCAAACCTCTTTAAAACCTCACTTTACAAATAATCAAAACATATAAATAATTAAAGCCCAAATCTTACGTATTTATCTTTATCCCCACAATTACTGTAACTCCCCACGAATTTTAGTTAAGGTATCTTTCATGTCTCATCAAAGCTAAGAAAGTTGGAAGCATATCTTTTCTGATTTGATGTATGAAATGACCAATTGCAGTGAAGGCCCACGAATAATCTTTTTCACCTAATGTATTCTTTGTTTGGACCATCATAATCCCCATGCACTTTTTGGAGAATGGAATCATTTTTAATTATATAAGTTCAAAAGAAAGAAACCAATGATGATGGCCCTCACAATACAATATACAAACAAATATAGAAAGGAGTGGAGCAAAATTGAATGTATTTATGATTGACACCATGTTTGTGTTCATGAGATGTCCACATGATAGATTCCTTGTTTATGTTTCAAGGTACAACTTTTCACATTGGTAGAAGGGAGGCAGAGCTTCTAGGAAATTGCATGCTCAAAATATGAGGTGCAAAAGGATCTAAGTGCATTTCATCTCTTCTACTTTGGGAAGTGTAATTGATTAAAAAAGACACTAGTTTTTGGATTGGGAAATGTTGTCAGTGTATGGCAGTGCCTCTTTGGGCTTTCTTTGACTGTTTTGTGTCATTTCAGTCATGTTTATTGTCCTCAACCTTCAACTTATTCTAATAGCAAAGTACACACTGTTTAGCTTCATAAAATATATATATTCCATTTGACTTAGGGTGAACATGCATCCCTTTCTACAAGGATATTGTAACACAATCCAAGCTATCTGATTGCTAATTTTTATGCATAGGAGGAAGTTGGGCTTGTTCAATGTATGTTTGTAAGGTGTGGGATCTACTTTAAATGTGATTAGCAAATAATACTTATATGTAAGTCAATCTCGAGTATAACATATGAACACATTATTCAAGGTTCGGTGCATGTATAATTGAAATGCTTGAAATTAGCAATCTCAATAAACAAAGCTGGTGGAAGGGTGAAAGAGAGGTTTTGAAGGAGCCTTAAAATCTTATAGAAGGTCTCATAGCTTGAAGGAATAGACATAGACATTCTAGGAGCTGAAAACAAACATACATTCATTGAAGTTTTATAAAGGGTAAAGAATAACTATGTGTACGTTTACTTTTGTTTAGTTTGAGTTTATAAATTAACAATTGGGTTTTATTTAAAAATA
Source organism: Cupressus sempervirens (assembly GCA_028749045.1). NCBI lineage: Eukaryota > Viridiplantae > Streptophyta > Pinopsida > Cupressales > Cupressaceae > Cupressus > Cupressus sempervirens. Next base: position 19,825,403 of record CM053793.1, on the reverse strand, counting down.
ATTATTTACCTTTTGCATAATAGTTTCTATATTATTACGGTTTATTCACTATTAAATTTGTATAGGTTAATAGCTTAGTGATTCTTTTATAATAATAAAATCGATTGATAATTTGTACTATTGTAATTTTTAGAGAGATCTCATAAGTTCAAATTCTATAGTCTAGGCATACACCTTGTATATGCCATTTATTGATCCATATAGAGATATAGGCCTTGTAAATGTCATCTTTGAATTCATATATAGATTGTTGAGTATCCAAAACTATAAATAATATTTCTTGTTTTATTTTTACCTTTTTTATTTACTTTGAATTCTAATTAACAATTATTATAAATTTGTATTAGGTTTTATTTAAAAAGGAAATTATTTATTTTCTTAATACTAATTATTATAATATTATCATTTATTTATTATTAAATTATTATAGGTAAATAATTTACTAGTTTGTCCATAAAAAAAGAAAAATAGTAGTTGAGAAATTGTATTATTGTGTTTTTGAGAGAGATGTCATAAGTTCAAATCCACCAATCAAGGCTTGTATACGTAATTTATTAACCCATAAAGCTATGTACACCTTGTATATGTCATCTCTAGACCCATATATAGATTGGTGGGTATTCAAGACTATAAAAAAATATTTCTTATTTTCATTATACTTTCTTTCAAACATTTGTTTTATATTTCAAAATAATAATTATAATTCAAAAATTCATTGATTTGTGAATCAAGATGACCTAGTTCAATGTACTGATTGTGAAAATAGACCTCAAATTCATATTTTCAATTTCTATACCTCCTCTACTAATCATTATAACACATATTTCTCAACACATTATTTTGTTATAGTATTTAAAGATATTCAATTTACATTTCATTTCATAAAGTGGGTTTAAGAGTAAAATGAACAAATAAAGCACACTTTGATTTTTAAAAGGACAAAAGAATTACATCTACATGTTTGTATATGTTGTGCTCAATATTGCTCATCTTCATTGATCTAGTCCAACAAAGGGATTGACATAAGAAAGCTTATTCATTTGTCAAGTGAACAAACTTCTATTTATAATTGTTGTAAATACCACCTTACGAACTTAGCTATCAATTATGTAAGGCTAAAGAGATAACTATTGTACATTTGGACATTTCAAACTCACTAAAAGTTCAATTTGGTGTGTTCTATAGTTTATCCTACCTAAGTTATGAGAACACAATTCATTTTTTGTTGTTTTTATTCCAATACATATCAATGTTGTGATTATGAGGACAATCAAAATTTAAGGTCAAATCAATGAACAACTATCAATGAATGATCAAAAACTAATTAGGTATTTTCATTTATTAAAGATGTGACCATAGTTGATTGCATAAATTGTAAAGCTTTGAGTAACATTTATTTTGCATCAATGTTTTGCATCTCTTTCCATGATTTGTCAAAATGAAGAGGATGAAATTGAAGAAAAATCACAATGAGCAAGTTGCTTGAAAAAAGAGAATGGAATGACATGGAGTATATGGGAGCTGAGGAAGGATTTAAACCTACAAAAATACAAGGAACTTACTCTATAATTTAAATGCATTTTTGTTCCATTCAAGATGATGGATAATGAAGTGTGGTTTGAAATGTTAATGAAAAAAAAAATTAGTTGTCACCAAAATCTCTACAATTTTTGGCCATTTATTTTATTTCATTTTTTTTAATAATATATATCTCGATGGTCCTAACATAATCCATAAGTTGTCCATTCTCTACCCAGATTAAATCCAAAAAATAGATATGAATCCCAAAACATTAAACTTAAATTTAATATAGAGCCAAGTCAATCTTCTCCCAATCAATCATCACTTTGAACATAAAATGTGTGATTTGCATACTATGATGTTTTTTTATTAAAATCAACCTCATAAAAAGGGTGCTGACCCTTACATAACCACAACCCATAGGTAGAAAAGGTGCTCCACAACACGCTAATAGAAAAGATGTTGGCAAATAAAAAATAAAAAATATATACAACACAGTGGCATAAAGGCTAGTATCCCTTCTCAAGAGTGGGAGGGAAAATCACTCACAATATGTGGAAAAAAATGTGAGTTTAAAGAACAACTATCTCTAGTTGATGTTCTCCTTAGGATCCCCACCATAAGGGAGAGTAGCTAATGAAACTCAATTTGAATAATTGTCAACACAAAGAGCAGAGAGTTGAGGTAGTTGAACATTGACAACCTAATATTAAAGAAGAGAATTAGAAGTAGGTGAAGGTAGATAGAGGGGTTGCACCAGCAGAAGCAATGGTATATTCATTTATAACAAGAGTGTCACCCAAATTTTTAGCAATAGATTCATCCTCATCGCTAGAGGAAGAATTAGTAATTGGGATAATCAAATATTCCTTGACATGTCTTTCCACTAGGTGGTAGTTCCTTTGTGTGGTGACTAGTAGAGAAACATTGATGGCATCAAAATGAGATGCCTTACAATCCACTACTTGAGTCCATGGTTAATCCCCCCCCCCCCCCACACAATGAACTACATCTCCAAGGACAAGTGTAGAGATATCAATGTCTACCAAAATAAACAAAGAGGGATAAAGAATCATAGTTTTTGTAGTCTTATCCACCTTTGTAAAGAAAACAATACACCTCAAAGTCTTAAGGATTCTCCCAAAAGTGAAAGGTGATGTAGAGGAGAAAAATTCACATTTGACAAATACCAAGTGGTTGAATAAGAGTATTACAAAAAACTATCAAGGTTTCACCAAGAGAGAGTGGGTCCCCCAAACCCATAGTTGTCTTAGAACCAAACATCTTTCTTTAGAAGAAGTAAAAAGATAAATTAAAGAACCCCTTAAACAAGCAAAAAGATCAATATTACCAGTGAACAAGGGTTTCCATGAATCCATCGCCCAGCAATGAAGATTTGGAAGAGAAGGCCAAAAATTCAATGAATATACAAACCAACTTGTAGTGGTGGTAAAAGTTAACATTTTCACAACATCTAGAGCACACACGACCACAACGGATGTCTTGGAGCGTGCAAGAGATTGGGATTTATCCTTTGGAGGTGCACATTTAGCAACAAGAGCAAGACTTTTTCCACCAGTGGTAGTAAACCCAATTCCAAGTCTCCTTAAAGGTTCTCTATAGACATCATTCTAGTAGAAAACGTACCCCCAACATTGTCTAAATTATTACCCCCAACCAAAAATGGGGTAGCACCCAATGCACCAAACCTAGAAAGCCTCAATGTATGTGAAATTGAACCACCAACAACAATAGTCATTATTTATGATGCAACCCAAAGATGAAGAATATGCAATGGAGATGTCCAAACCTTGTAGCAATGAGTAACATAATGCAAATAACAAGGATATAATGAAAGAAAAATAACTTACTATCAATCTAAAACTCAATAACATCAAATAGGCTACAAACATGTCAGATTAAAGGCCTTTGCGATTATATACCCAATTTTTTGAAAAACTCTAATCTATTCTTTTGATCTCTCAAGTCTTCTAGATGATCTTATTTTCTCTATTGATCATCCCTTAATAATAGGTGATGCTTCTCTCACAATTTTACTATACATTTAAAGATATCACGACTCACATGTTGGCTTAAGAACCACATTTCCCAATAACAAGAAAATTTGTTTTAACAAATAGAATAAGCCATAAAGATAAGATTAGTGGATGATCCACTAAGCACATAGAGATTTGTAACTTGAGATAAAGGTCAATCCATGATACATTATTCTCCACCACAATCCATGAGCAATGCATCACACAATGAAATTCCACCAATCAATCAAGGTGCCAATAAATAATATACTACTCAACAAAGAAAAAAATAATAACTCATCGTGTAGGAATAAAAATTGAAAGATTTGATAAGAACAAATCCACAGATCCAGTAGAACACTTGCATGCAAGAACCTATCACAAAGAAGAAAAAGATGAGAAGGCAAGGGTTTGGCTTTGAAAATATGGAAGAATATATTATTAGACTGAAAATAATGAATGAAAATACAATGGATCAATCCTAATAAAGGGGATCATAAAAGCCTAATAGGGAAACCCTAAAAAGTAAATGACGTTTATTAAATGGAAATACATGTGCATAAAGTGAAATCTTAAGAAGGGAGTAAAGGTAATTTAATAACTTAAATTAAATTAATCCTTTACTCTAGCACCCCCACTTAAGATGAGCAAAAATGCAGCTACAAACAATGCTGAAAAAAATAAGGAAACTACAATGCTAAAAGCATAAATGGGTCTCAGTAACATGGCTTGATGAGGTACCTAGCACAACCAAATCTCTGAAATATGGAGAAATGGGGAAAACCATGTGGGAAAAACCCTACTCCAAAAAGAGATAGAATAAGCTAAAAAGCATAAAAGAAGGAAGGACTCATCACTGAGTTCCCCCAAGGACAACTTCCTTCACCCCAAGCATAGAACACAACTAAAGATACCACAAGGATGCAAAAGGTTTAGTGAAGATGTCTGAAACCTGCTTAGCAGGGGGAATGTACTCCAAGTTGTTGAAAATAGATTGATACAAGTATGAAATATGTTTCAATCATTATTTTGTCACTGATGTCAAACCTACTACTTGTTGGTAAGACAATTTCTTAGATGATTTGAGTAATATCATTTATTTGATTGATGAAGAGGATTTGATCAAATGAGGTAACCATAGCACCTAGAGGAAAGGTTGAGTTATGATATGGAAAAGAAGTACAAATATCGGTTACGACAATGATATTATAGTGCATTAATTATCTACTACAGTTTGCAAAGGATGGATACACTTATTAAGCTTAGAAAAATAAGAGAGAAGAATTGAGTCTTCCAAGCTTGATTTAGTGGACTGAAGGTGTCAAGCAAAGTTAATGCAAGCCACATAGAAAATTAGTTAGAGCCAAGTAAAGTCAAAATTCAGTTTATGCCAAGTGAAACAATGCTAGCTAAGTAAAGTTTAGTTGATGTGGAGTACCAATAAAATTTAGTTCATGTCGAGCGATTTGATAGTGGATGCTAAGCAACACAATATGTATCGAACATCAGAACCAAGTAAATGTCGAGGGACAGTTTTATGAAAAATATCATGAATTCAATGAATCTAAGTGGACAAGTTTGATTTCTTGGACCATGTGAACCGTATGCAAGATAAGCTTGATGAGTTGGTGGCATAGAATTCAAGATAAACCATTTTGAGGTGAATTCAAAGAGGATTGAAGGATAAGTTTCTAGAAAGGAATCAAATGAAATAAAGGGTAGATTCATTGAATCCTACCTAATCCCATCAAACCCTAAAATGGACGATGAAGGATGAATGACAAAGGATCCAATTTCTTTTTATAAGGGAGTATAAGGCATGAAACAATAGTTGGCATGTGCGAGAACCTAAGGGAGACAAGGAGTCTTGGGTGTTTTTTCATATGTTGGCCAAACTATAGAGTCTGCAATTGGCATGCAAAGTAAGAAGACTTAAGGGAATGGATGCTTGAAGGTTGAACAAGATGTTAGAGATGAAGTGTATGAAAGCCAAGTAGAATGGAGGACTAAAACAAAGATCTATAATCTGCAAGATGAAGTTGTAAGTTGTAGGTTGTTATCAAATCAAGCCTTATTGTTACTTTCTAATCGTTGTATCAGTCTAGGGTAAATTCTTTGGATTAAGGTTGACCTAATATTCATTTGTAAATCCTTTAATTGGGTGACATTCCAAGTGAATGATCAAAAATCCTCTAACAAGGCTCACTCCTAATAGGGTTATTGAAATCCTCTAACCGGGTTACATTTAGCAGTGTGCATTGCAACCTTTAACAAGGTTGGCCTTTCACTGGGCATCATTTCAGAAGAGTAAAAATTAGTAGCATGTTATTGGTGGTTTTTCCCATATTGAGTTTCCACATAAAATCATCATGTCAAATGTGTTATTGAATCTTTTATGTTTCATGCTTACATTTCTGCAAAGTTGATTTGATAGTAACCTACAAGGTTAAGTGATTGTATGATCTAATGGATGCATGCATGATGAATATGTTTTATGGATATTGGTTCTCTAATTTGTGAAAAAAATTATTTGTACATCTAGACCTTAGATAACTGATTCACCACCCCCCCCCCCCCCTCCTCTCACTTATTCTAAATAATTCCAATAATTGGTATCGGAGTCATCTACATAAGAGGACTAGTTTGAAGGTACTATAAGCAAGAAGATCAAGATGTGAAAAAGAGAGGTACCCAAGCTTAATAGAGATAACCTTCCTACATGGAAAAGTCTGATGAAGCTACACCTTGGAGGTCTTGGAGATCATGCACAATCTACCATCACCTACAAAGAGTACAAAGACAAGGGCAGGAAGTCTTGTTACATTGCTAAGGAGGAAACTAAAGATGAATCTAATGATCATGATGATGAAGTGGTGTATGTTGTAATGAATGATGATTCTGAGGAATATGAGGCAACTGCACTAGTTTCTTATGTGAACAAGAATGATAGATGGATCATTGACAAAGAGAGTTCACATCACATGATTAGAGATAAAAGTAAGTTCATTACCTTGAAATATTATGATGGAAATAGTGTAAGGTTTGGTGATGATGCATCCTATCTAATAAAAGGAAAGGTTCTATCAAACTCACAAAAAACATTTTATGTAACAATGTTTATTATGTTGAAGGACTTAACTACAATTTGTTAAGTGTGTCACAACTGAATAGTTCAAGCTGTAAGGTTGAATTTGAGAACAAGATTGCTAAGATATATGATGTTGATGGAAAACTACTTAGAAGAGGTGATCAAACTAGAGGTAATCTATTATATCTTGACATGAAGGATGCTACTTTTTTAGTTGTAGAATTTGATGATGTGTGGCTATGGCACAAGAGGTTATAGTATTAGTAACATGAGAAGATTCAAAGGTTTTCCTAAATTGAAGAAACCTAACAATATAATTTGCAAATAATGTCAGTTAGACAAAATGACAAAGTCAAGTTGTAAGAGTAAGAATCGTACCTCTAAAGGAATATTAGAGATTGTTCATACTGACTTGTGTGGACCAATTAAAGTGCAAAGCTCCAAAGGAGATAAGCACATTATGCTACTTGTTAATGATTATTCTAGAATGATGAATTTTATGTTTTTTAAACAAAAATCTGTTGCTTTCCAAATGTGTAAGTGGTACTTACCAAGAGTTGAGAAGGAAATAGGTAAAAGTCTAAAATGTTTGAGATCTAACAGAGGAGGAGAATTTACATCAAATGAGTTTGATATGTTCTATAATCAAAAAGGAATCAAGAGATAGGCATCTGCAGCTAGGAACCCTCTACAAAATGGAATTGTTGAAAGAAGGAACAAATCCTCTTAATGGACTATGCTAGGTCACTCATGATGAAAAATAATGTCTCTTTGAAATACTGGAGAGAAGCTATAAGTATAGTTGTCTATACATTGAATTGTGTACAAGTCAATAAAGGTACTCATACAACACCTTTTGAACTATGGTATGGATACTCAACCAATGTAAAATATTTGAAGGTATTTGGAAGGAAGTGTTATATTCTCAAGGATTTTAGGAATGGTAAACCAGATGCAAAAAATAAAGAAGGTATATTCCTTAGCTATTCCATAAGAAGCAAATCATATAAGTGTTTAAATACTAACACTAAAAAGGTTGTGGAAAGTGCAAATGCAAAATTTGATGAATATACAGAAGTACATGAAGATGAAACTATGAAGGAACCAGAGGAATACAAATCATTTGTATATTTTTATGAAGGTATGCCTGCTAATGAAGATACTATAAACTACATTGCAAATCAACAGCAAGTTTCAGTGACTGTCAAGTCACATACTATGAATGTCGAGTTGTATTTAAGAACCAAGCTACATTCAGGTGTCGAGTTACAAAATGAAATTGAGACAGATTTTGATTCTCAGATTAGTGTACATGACAGAGATGTTAAGCTACTTGATAAAGATGAACATAGTGATTTAGAAGTTGAGAAACCAAATTAGGAAATAGAGTAGAACCACGATTGTCAAAGTATGTCAAGAGACATCATCTTATAGCATAAATCATTGGAGATAAAGATGTTGGACCAATGACAAGAAATAAGTTGAGAAATGATACATGTTTTCTTAGCATGCAAGATCCTAGAATAGTGAGAGATGCCTTAGAAGATGTGGACTAGAGCAAAGCCATGAAAGAAAAGATTGAACAAATAGAGAAAAATAAGAGATGGATTCTAGTTCCTAGACCAAAAGATAAGAATGTGATTGGCACCAAGTGGGTGTATAGAAACAAGTTAGATGAAAATGGTGAAGTCACAAGGAACAAGGTAAGATTAGTTTGTAAAGGATATGCACAAGAAGAAGGGATAGACTATGGAGAAACATTTTCCCTTGTTGTAGGATTTGAAGGAGTAAGAACTCTACTTGCTTACTCTGCATACAAAGGTTTCAAAGTTTATCAAATGGATGTCAAGTCTACATTTTTTAATGGTATATTGGACACTAGTACATTTGACCCTATTTTTAGAACAAAATTTTTGACCATCTATTAAAATGGGGTCAAATTGGTCGGAATAGACAAGGAAAAATGTCTTCTTATTTTTAATCCATGCCCATGTTGGTTGAAATTTTGACCATCTATTAAAATGGAGTCAAATTTCGGCCAACACGGACTGAACATGTTCAAACAAAAAAGGGTTTCGGCCTTTTTTGAACATTGTCTTGTTTAACGTGCGCGGGAGCTACAAACAAGCAATTCCCAATGGAGATGTGTACGTGGGAGCTCAGAACCGTGGTTTACCTGAAGGGAGGGGAAAATACTTGTGGACTGATGGTTGCATGTATGAAGGTCAGTGGTGCAGAGGTCAAAAAATAGGTAAACATAAGCTTTCATTGCCATCAGGTGCAGCTTACAAGGGAGAGTTTATGGGTGGTTACATGCATAAGTATGGGACATTTACTGGAGTAGATGGGTCTACGTACAGAGGGCAGTGGTTTCTGAATGAAAAACATGGGTATGATCATAAATCCTTCAAGAATGGTGATTTTTATGAAGGCCATTGGAAGCATGGTGTTAAGGAAGGCCAGGATCAGTATATTTGGGAGAATGGTTGTGAATATGTAGGAGAATGGAGATGTGGATTAATGTGTGAGAAGATTAGACTCTGAAAAGAATTTAGATTTAACATAAAGATGTTACCTGTAGTCTCTTAGACTATTTGATCTCGTGGACATCAGTAGAATCCATTTATTCATTGCTGAATTTATTGATTTTACACGTTTGAGGTTATATGCATACAACATTGACTTTCAATTTACTATGTATATCCAACGCTAGATTGTATGGTTTTGTACTTAAGAATATACTCTATATACTTTTTTGTTCAGGTTGCAAAGGCACTTGGAATAGGAAAAAGTGTTCTATTTACAAGGCATTCAATTGGAGGGGTAGTTGTCATTTTGGCGGCACTCTCAATCTTGGAGAAATTTGGTAAGGAAGCCCCTATTTTTGCCACCACGTTTGGTTTTCCTCTTATTGGAGATGAAGTTCTTGCCAGGGTAGTTCATAGGTAGGGGTGGGCCAACCATTTCTTCAATCTTGTTTCAAGGTGTGATATATTTGTGAGAACTCTTTTAACTCTTTGCATATCCGTGTCTAAAGCATTGGAAGTCATGTTGCCTTACTGGCATAAATCTGCTGAATAGAAGAATGATGTTGACGATGATGATATAGATGAAATCATGGAGGAAGGCCCTATTGCAGACTTGAATTTTCTAGTGTATGTACGCATTGTCCTGCATCATGCTTGTGCACTGGTTAAATTCACCACTGTTACGAATATGGAACCCACAAACAAACTAATAACAAGCCTAAACCCTACTGTAAAGTTGAGCCCTTACAGACCATTTGGGTACTATTTGTTTTGCTCATAAAAAGTAGCTCTTTGTGTTGAAAACTATAAGGCTGTGTTGCCCATTCTATTTTATTCCCTGTTTACTACCCAAGATCAAGCTAATATTTCAGATCACATTAGGTATGATGTAGTCTTCCATGTTGACACAAGCAGTGTTAACTTGGAAGGGCTTTCTATGCTTCCCTTATCACATGGTGCACCTTCTTTTGCCATGGAAGTCCAACTAGATGCTCTTGGCCTTGGAATTAAATTAAGCTTCTTAACATTATTCATCTTACTTTTTAATTATTTGCAAACCAAAAAAGCGAAGATGGAGCCTAGTTTCAAAATGCCCTCTAATTTGTCATCTTGCTTGGTTTTTTAAGAACTTTTTAGTCCTTCATTGTACTCATAATGCAATTTCCTAAATAGAATTTAGTTTTCACTTGCTTGATTCAATTGAAGAGCAGAATTGGGTGTAGAAGAATAGAATTTATTATTAAATTGTTAATTCAGCCAGCTGAAGAGAACTACAGATTAATTAGCAATCAGGTTTGGAAGCCTATCACTGGATCCATGATGTAACCTGCAAGAGTGAATGGTGGATTTAGCATTTAGACTTTGATCTATATTTTAATTTTTTTTTTATAATTTCTAAAATGAAAACTACTTTTATTTGTTTAGTATGTAAAGTAGAAGATATTTTTTCACAACAAGTTAAATTATGATACTTCTAGAACTAGAATTTAATTGTGTAGTTTTTCAGTTAAATTTGTTGGTCTATTTTTCATAAGTAATCAGTGATAAGAACCCACTTAACTGATCCATAATAACTTGTCCATTTATTGCCTTCCTCTTTATTTGTCTTTTTATTGCATCCATCTACTACCATCATTCTCATGAGAGAGATTCTTGTATAAAGCTACTCAACTAAATGAGAGAAATGAGTTCATAAATTCAACTAAGAAGTCATAGATTTTTATATACAGCCGATCATTTATTGACGTAAATGAATCAATAGATTGGATTCAAAAATTATATGATTGAATCCTAATAATTGTCTTATACTTAGAATATATTTATACATAAGTAGAAAACATCAGTCCATAGTAAATTGGTTGTGATGCACAATTTTTTTGTTAAATTAATATGTACTGAGAATTGTTCTTTTTATTTCTTACTAGGCCAAACTTTCCCTGAGAGCGGCAGGGGAGGTGGAGGAAAAGCTCATGGAGAACATCAACAAGCTAAATGCAAAAATGGTGAAATTGGAGGAAGTGGGACACATGGCAAAACTAAGAGATTATAGAGACAGATGTGTGACGATGAAGATTGTATACTATGATGCCTTCAAGGAAGAAAAAGAGAAGCCAGATTTTCATGCCAACCTTGGCAGGCTTAACCTTGTTGCCATTTATGATAAGTTAGAAGATATGGTGAAAACCCATGATCGAATGGGGATTATGAGTCAAAACAACGGGGATAAATATGATGGGCAATGGCTTGATGGGTTGAAGCAAGGCCATGGAGTCTACAGATGGGCAGATGGGAGTTGTTATATGGGGACCTGGAGTAAGGGGTTCAAATATGGGAAAGGTACATTTTATCCTGCATGTGGCAATCAGACTAGGCTATGCCACCTTTTGGAATCCTCGCCTTCCAGTGTGGATCAGCATGACGATCTCTTCGATGATGACCAATATTTTTGGAAGGAGAGAAGCTCTTCTATGTCTGATTTTGAGGTTTATTTGAATACTTCTTATGCCCCTAGCTCCGAAACAACATCCTCAAAAACCCTTGAATCTAGAATAGCAAGAACCTTTTCCCTTGATGGGATAAGAAGCTCAAGTAGTGAGGAATTTGATGATAATGACGAGGGTGTCAAAACTTGTGATCTCAAAATTTTTCCTGTGCAATCTATTGTCGAGAGAGAATATGTTCAAGGAGTATTCATTAATGAGGTATCCAAAATAAATGTGCCTTCCAAGGCTATGAAAAGAGGGCATAAATGGCAGCCAAATGAAAGTAAGAGACCGAGTGAAATTATTTATAAAGGGCACAAAAATTATGACTTAATGCTCAATCTGTAATTGGGAATCAGGTTCGCATATTTATTTGCATATTCATGCATATGACTAGTGACTTGCTCAATATTTTACATTTATATGGATATGCCTTGTAATGTTTATTGATTTTGCTAACAAGAAATTCTGAGTTAGACTAACAAGAGAATGAAAAATGTATACGTGTAATATTTGAATGATGAAAACAATATGATTTTAAAACGTGTATTTATTTTTACTCAATTTCTTGTTATTCAAGAATATTGTACTAAAATATATTGTTTAGGTTTCTAATACCAAAATGATAATTGTCGTGCCACTCTTTCAAGCTAAAGGAAATAGTAAGTGTAACCATTGTGAATTGCAGATTTTGCCAAATACCTGTAATGTTGCAAGAACTCCACATGATTAACTTAAATCCTTGGCTTTAAGGCATTCTTATAATTGCTTTGTGGTTTGTGATATCTCTCTGTTTCTCATTTAAGCAAAAAGGAAATAATATTGTAACCATTATCAATTACAAAGTTTGTCAAATCCCTGTAAAGTAACATCTTTGAGGCATTCTTTAATTTCTTTATGAGTTGTGGTATAATTTTGAATGTTCCAATGGGAAGATTGTCTACTAGCTTTATCTATGCCAACCAATGCCTTTGTATTGAATTTTATCCTTGCAATCTGAGATGGGAATGTCTCACTACTTCAGCTTAGCAAAATTCTCTTCAAAATTTCAAATAAGAACTTAATCCAAATGCTTTTATTTCTAAAATCTTATTTGTTTGTATCTGTCCCTTTGGGGTTGTTTTATAAAGGGTAGATTTAGCTCACATTATCAGTAATTTCTAAATGTGATAATGAATGGTTCGTTTGCTTCTGTTTGTTGCCACTATGCCTCCACTAGTACGCATAAATTTGAGAGAGAAAATATTCTTGTGAGAAAACACTATGTATTTCATCTGATCATTATGTATTATGGTTGCAGGTATGTTGTAGGAAAGATCACTCCCATAGACAAATGAGAGATTGTCCCTGCTGATTTTGATCCCAAAGGAAGTGTATGATTGTGATTTCCACCTGAGGGTTCAGCATGCACCACCCCATCATTCTGTTGACTTCAAATGGAAGGACTACTGCCCAATGTTTTTTAGGTTTTTCTCGCATCTAGCTCTTTGCATTGAATTTTGTGTTCTTTTTGTAGTGCTTTAACCATCAGTCTATTACATTTGTGTTAGTAATCTATGTGCAATAGATGTATCACAACAACCTACTTTCTAGCTAGCTGGAATGATTTGTTTCCTTTAGGAATTTCTTAAGTATGTTAACTTTCCACTTATAAGATCCATTGATAATATTTGTAATAAATACTCCAAAGCAAAAGCTAAATTTTTGTTATGATTGTAATGGAAAAATCACTTAGTAACATGTACATTCAGTTCCATTCAAAATTTAGGAGGCATAAATTATGACACAGATTTGGTATCTTTGCAACCAAAAATATTGACCTAATGACTTGCAGGTCTAACTACAAAGGTTGTATCAACTAGCAATATTAGATGTCTTCCTCCATTGTCATTTTTCAATCAACTAAAGCTATTTCAGCTCCAAAACTTTCTCAAATGCAGATAATTTTGATTGATAGAGATGTCGTTTAATTGGAAATAGATTATATCTAGAATAATAATACCATCAGTGTTGTTTTCTTGACAAGTGCATGGTATTTATGTTCTATACTTCAACAATACAGTAATGTTACTTACAAGCCTAGTGTGTTTAAGGCTGAGAACTCACTTGGATTTTACGTGCCATCCCACATAGGGACTTCTAGTTATATGGTTTTGTGCAAACTATATCTGCATGTTGATTGATCTGCTTGTGTGTCTCAGAAATATTCTCTTTCTAGATTTGCAATTCCTTTCAATTTCATTGGATTTGATTAAAAACATGGCTTTGATGCTACTACATGATCTTGTAATGGTCTGAAAAGATTGTGTTGCCTATTTATTTCCTTATAATGTCAAGTCTGCACATGGATGCTACATAGCACCTTCCGAGTGAATTTATGCTGCATCTTTTGTCTTTCCGTGCACCTATAAACAATACAATTATTTAACTTAAATTCTAGGATTAGATTTCTTAATGAATCTAATGGTTTAAATATTCCATCAACAAAGAAACAAAGCCAAATTATTGCCAGCAGTATATTGATTTTTATTCAAACCAAGAAAATGCACAGATTTTCTTTATCACTACAAAGTGGCTGAATGCTTTTGTTTTTCCATATTCAATTTGCTAACATTTGTGTAGATTTTTACAACACAATTCCTGATAATGTCAAAGCAATTTCAAATATCCAAAGAGCATCTTTCCAAAATTACTTGATTTAATTTCTTGAACCTAGATTATTTCCTTTACCATTTTATGCATAAAGATATCCTAAATTCCTAATCCAAAATGATTCAGTTCTTCAAGCATATTTGAGAAAATTGATTGTTACAATTTCAGTGGGAATGTTACGAGCTTTGGAATTCTTATATTTTGGTTGTTATCTCAAGATATTATGATATTACCAACATTTTGTGACTTAGCTTTTTTGCACAATGTTCAGGCATCTTCGAGAACTTTTTAAAATTGATGCAGCTGATTATATGCTTTCTATTTGTGGAAATGATGCTCTGCAAGAACTCTCCCCCCTAGGAAAGAGTGGCAGTATGTTTTATCTTTCTCACAATGATCGGTTCATGATAAAGACAATGCGGAAATCTGAAGTAAAGGTACAATTAAAAAACATAAACTTTTTTCCATTGCTAGTCCACTGATTTCTCTTGTTGTATCTTTTCCATTGTATTTTACTATTTCCCTTTTTTTGAATGAATCAAGACCAACTTCAAACTCATCGCAAGTCTAATGGAATATCATAATATAACAAGGTATAGGAGTTTTTTTTAGTGCTGGTGATGAATAGATAAAATGTTTGAGCACTTGGGTTCATATTCCCAAGGATTTTGATACTGCATATATTCCAAATTCAAGTCAGTTGTCTAGTTTTCCCTTCATTTTATAAGGTATTCCAAAGGAACTCTGCTCTGAACCTAAATTTAACTTTTAGGTAATGAAAAATACATACTTGCATTACTTATTTGCTCTTCATTTTTGTGGGCTAGTTCTAGTTTATTTTTATGTTAGATCTACTTTTTACTTTCCCACAATGAATGGGTTTATATCTATGTGAATTTGTAAAAAGTGGTCTTTTCTTTTTTCAGTAGATTGTCCTTTATTCATAAGAAAATGATACACTTGGATAAGTAGGCATATTGATATATCTTCATGATATTCAGGCATCCAAGTGTTATGTGTTTGCAGAATATTTTGTTGACATATTGAATGGTAAGTGCAGAAGATATTTGTTAGAGAAAGCTGGATGAAAAGTGAAATCCTCAAGGCAGTTGCATCATTAAAAGAACTTACTATAGGAATGTTATAAACTACAGTACAAATTGTCTGAACCTGTTTAGTTATCCTCTTCTAAATATGAGTTTTTTTATTGCCTTCTGATCCAAAGCTGTGTAAAACTAAACATGTTCTACTGATAAAATGTTCAACTAATCATCTAATACCATCTTCATCTGTAGATATGGGATATCTTGAGTTGGATGTGAAACTATTTATGGGTGCAGTGGGGTAATGTACAAAATGCATTTCAGTATATTTGAGTTTGTGTGTCTGTTCCTAGACATATTGGATTCACAAATTTTTGAATTTGCCACACTTGGTTTTGGGTGTACAAGAGATTTACATTTTAAACACCATGCATACTAATTTAGTCTCATCTATGCAATTTTTGCAATTAATCGAAGAAAGTGGGATTTATTGTTCTTGGTTTATTTGGCAATTTTTGTCAGCATCCTTGGAAATTGATGCATCTTTGTATCTTAAGATGCTAGTTGTAACTGAACGAGTCCTTTAAGTTATACATTTAGGTGTGGTAGCCAACTAATGCTAGTTGTAAGGTACACAAATTTTATATTGTGGGATTCCCTCAGTTTGCCTTAATGTTCCACAGGGTTTCAGCATCCTATTGTTTTTCTTTTCTTCATTGTTTACCAGTGTGACCATTTTACAGATATTTCTTCGTATGCTGCCAAATTACTATAATCATGTTCATACTTATGAAAGCACATTGATCACTAAATTTTTTGGTCTACATAGTATCAGAGCAGTAGGAAGGCAAAAGGTATTTTCTATACCTTCTTACTCTATTTTCCATTTAATCCTTGACATAATATGTCAATTTTTGGTAACTAGACGTTATTTTCAAAATTAAATATGAGTAGCCACACTTGTATATTTAATATTAATACCATTAATGTATAAGCAGAGGTGATATGATTTATCATGTTGAGATGTTTCTATTTCTAGACTCTATATGTTATTTATGGGACTCCTTTGCCATTATGAATTCAAAGTGATTGTGAAGAAAAACTTATCATAGATTCTTAAAAATTGGATCTGGAAATTTGTAAAAGGTTCAACTTATACTTATGCTAAATATGTTATGTTCAGAGCTTCGCATACATACATAGTTCGATCTAAAAGGCTCATCTCAAGGTCAATCAATAGACAAAGTTGAAATTGATGAGACTACAACTCTCAAGGATCTAGATCTGGAGTTTGTGTTTCAGCTTGAGCCAAAATAGTGCCAGGCACTTCTAAAGCAAGTTTCTTAAGCCCTTGTTGTAATTCTTTTGGGATGAAATGCTTTTATATTTATTTGGCTATAGATTGCAATCATGAAAATAAATCAGTGTCAATTCAATGTACAAATTCCCACAACATTTCCTTATGCCAACCTATTACTGGCTAGTGAAACATATTGTATTTTAACTTAAAATTTGTTTTTGATGGATCAAAAACATATTGTCAAATTATGATACAAATCTTTCAAGACTATAGATGTCAAGTAATAGATGTCTTGCATTCTTGGTTTAATGTAAAATTTTCCACAATCTTCTTCCACAAAAAATATGTTAATGAACAAGAATTTATTATAGCATAACATGTATAATTTTGGGGGTGTGTTGGTCAAAGATAAATATCATATTAGATGATACAATTGGTTAGTAACATCTTTGAAAGGCTTTAGATAGTTATCATTGTTCTAGAATTTATATTGTGAATATATTCCCCTTATTCATGTAGGTTATCTCTAATGACCCAAGAAAGCAATTTCATTTCAAAGGACCCAAGAAAGCAATCTCATTTCAACTAAATGACCACATAGAAAAAGCATTTGTAGAGATAATAAATAAAAAGTAGATACAAAAAATAATCCTATACAAGGACAATTAGTTCAACTGACACTCAAAGAAACACCAAAAAACACTTCTACAATATTAAACCATATCCAGACTCTATGCACTCCACTTGGCCACATGCCCTGTTATATATTTAGGTGACACTGTGGACCATTTTAAGTACTTGGTCCAACATTTGATGTGAAGCTTAAGTAACACTGAGATCATAGATAGATAAATAGAAGGGCTATATTATTTTTTGCATTGGCAAAGCACGTACTTATGTTGATGTGTCTAAGCCATGTGTAGTAGGCAGTATTTAGGATAGCAACAGAAAAGTTTTGTAGGTAACTTATGATAGACATGTATCCTAAAAAAAATTGAACCATGAACTACTATAATATAAGTAATTACCAAACAGATTAAACATTGGCACCAAACAGATATGCAAAATGTAACAATTATCATCCAAGATCATTGTAGATCAAAGCATGTAAGAAAATCATTCTTTATTCACATTCACAATGGATAGATAGAATTGAGCCCTCATAGGCTAAAACTAGAAAGACATCAATCAATCATTTGATTCCATAGAATTCACTCTTTTATTTGTGTCATATGAGTAGCAACATCAAATGTCTCTCTCTTGATAAAAACCTAGATTCAGCATTCTGCAGTTTCAATTTGTTTAGGGGGTTTATCTAAAATTGCATTCATTTTTCTTAACATATTTTACCTATTAGTATGATCTCAAATGAATTATCCAAGCAAATCAAAGCTTACAATATATCCTCACAATCAAAATTGTTGAATCTAATATTAAAATACACTTGTCTCTTCTAGCCTTCTAGGTGCCAATAAGGCTAATTTTTCAGAAATAGGAAGTAGGAGTACCATATGGTTGACTTATAAACATGTAACTAAGAAAATTGAATTTTCTCTACACAATCTACACATGTTCCTGAAGGCACCTCAAGAAAGTTAGATATAGCAGATAGGTACAAGTGTTTTGTTGGGACCATATGCTTGATTTTTTTTCCTCTAATAGTGTTTCAAGCTTGGAAACAAGGTTTGTTGGGTGTTATTCTTCGGTTGTTTAGCTCTACAGCCTAAAAGATTCATTTCCATTGCTTCTATTTCTTCTGCCAAATTGGGGGTGGTTGTAGTTACAAAGTACACATTGTTTTCTCTCCTAAACATATGGTAGCTAGATAGACATATGCCCCTCCTTGGACACATTTATCCTATCTGTATGGATATGATATGGATACATATTAGATAACATACCCACACGAGCCCAACAAACCTTAATTTTTAGACTATGCAGGATACTGTGTGAAAATTTGACATAAACCTTCCTAAACTTATTTAACAAAATTTGAACCAAATGAGGATGACAAATGAAATGTTTTTTCTATTTTGGGGACCCATTTTTTGGGTTATCTTCTGATGCAACTCTACAATTTTTTTTGCATAGTGAATTTTTTAATGTAAACTTATAAATATGTATGGAGCAATTATTTGTCTATATTGGTTTAGAAGTAATGCAAATAGGGTGAGATTACATTTGGGTTTACTTTTGGTGATGTCATTAACTAAAGTTCAAGAGACTCACTTTGTATCGTTGAGTTCATCATGTAGGAATGACAATGATGCTAAATGAAAATTTTCTAACTCTTAAGTGTTTGTAGAGCCTATGGAAGCATTAATTATGTAGAGCATCTTGAGTTAGATGTTTCCTAGGGTACATTTAGACAGTCATCATTAGCTGAGAAGCAAGAGACTCATCTTGGATAGTTGAGTCCATCACATTGGATTGACAATCATACTGCTCAAAAAAATTGATCTAGCTTTGATGTTCTTGGAGAGCGTAATGCAAAACATAATATTAGAACTTCAGTTTGGGTGTTTGTTGGATGAGGAGTTCTAGTTGTGAAGGTTTATTTTCTACTCAATGATTATGCTATATGTCTTCAACTACTAAGCTCATGTTTTTGAAGTTTAAACTTTAAAATTAATTTAGACATTTTATCTCGCGACTTCCAATTTTATCATGTTCTGATCTTCTTTGGGTAATAATTTGCACTTTTGGACAATTTTATATTATCTTTTAACAGATTTATATTTATTTTTGGACAAATGTATAGACACCACAATGTATATGGGAGGTCCTTTGCTTATAAAAATGCATGCATCCACTATATGTAGATACTTTTTTAATGTAAAATTGTAAGTGGATCTGCATGATAGTGGTTATTGGTTAAACATTTTTAGGTAGAAGGAAATATAGTGCATATAATGAAGGGATTGGCTAGTCGCCCTGGAGTAGCACAAAGTCTGATTGAAGATGATTCACTTCAAATTTTATTTCAAATGGTTGCAAAAGGGGAAAATATTGGTACACTTCCTTTGCACATAGTTCAACTTCACCGACATGTTGTGCAGGTTAGATTTAGCCATAATTTATGCCAATTCTAGGAATAATATGAGGGTTTCCTTTAAAATTTTGAGCTCTCTTAATTATAAGATTTTAACTGCCATTTCAGTTGTAATGCAGATACTTGGTCTCCTTTTGGTCAATGATAATGGAAGCACAACCAAGTACATTCACACTCAAAATTTGGTGTGTTTTCTGATGACTAATTAGGCTTATTAATTCAATGTATTGAGCAGTCAAATAATCATTCAATGGATGAATGGCCTTGAACTTATTATGGTTTTATAACTTGTTAAATATTTGATTTCTATGGATATTAATTTTCTAAGCTACAGTGCATGTTGATCTTCGTTACTATTAGAGTTATTTCTTTATCTAGGGGCAAAGATAAAATTATTGTTTTTTATTTCAATTTTCAAAATTATTTTTATCAGTCGTTTGTTTCCTAGTTAGATTTTTCTTTGTTGGTTCTTGGTCATTGCTATCTCAGAACCATTCTATTAATTCTCAAAATACATCTAATCAAATGGCTAATGTAGATAGTGGATGAAGAGGAAGGTCTCTATATTGTTGCAAATATTATGAATTTGAGGTATACTTTGATTGTTATTCAGGAATTTGATGTTGAAGTTGGCTCATTCATAATATTTCTCCATCAGAACTATTCCACTTTTTGCTATGTCATATTTTAGATTCATAAAGATGGATACAATTTCTAGCTCAAGTGATTTATCTTTAATACACATACTATTCTTATTCATTACTGGCAGAGTGACATGGATCAAGCATCTAATAGGATGGGGCTAGGCCAATTTAAATATATTGGTATTGTTGAAAATAAAAGATACAGTCAAAATAAGCTTGCCAGAGATCAAGTCCACCTATAGCAGGGGATACAGATGACCTGGAGAGTTGACCTAGGGGGCAGACTTGGTGAGAAAACTTAAAGAGTCGACTTGGTGAGCGTACTTGAATTGTCATCTTGGCGAGTTCACTTGGGGAGCCGGCCTAGCGATCTGACATGGTGAGTGGGCTTAAAGTGGTGACTTGGTGGGGCAAGTTAGCGAGCCAACTTAGCAAGGCCACTTGGAGAGGCAACTTGGTGAGCTGACTTGGTGAGCGGACTCAAAGACTGACCTTGATGAGGCGCTTTGGTGGGGTGACTTGATGAGCAAACTCAAAGTCAACTTGGTGAGCATACTTGAATAGTCAACTTGGTGACATGACTTGGTGGGGTGACTTGGCAAGCCCACTTGGCAAGCGTACTTGAACAGTTGACTTGGTGAGCCAACCAAGTGAGCTAACGTGGTGAGTGGGCTTAAAGAAGCAACTTAGTGGGGCAACTTGGCAAGCACACATAACGAGCCAACTTTCTGAGACAAGGTGGTAAAACTACTGGGTGAGCCAACTTGGTGAGTTGACTTAAAGAGTTGACTCATTGAGGTGACTGGGTAGGGGTGACTTGGTGAGCTGATCTAGGGGGCAGATTTGGTGAGCGAACATAAAGAGTCGACTTGGTGAGCATACTTGAATTGTCAGCTTGGCAAGCTAACTATGGGAGTCATTCTGGCAAGATGACATGATGAGTTGACTTAAAGTGGCGAGTTGGTGGGGCAAGTGGGGGTGACTTGGTGAGCTGACCTGGAGAGTTGGCCTAGGGGGAAAACTTGGTGAGCGAACTTAGAGAGTCGACTTGGTGAGTGTACTTCAATTATTAGCTTGGTGAGCTAACTAGGGGAGCCAACCTGACGATCTAACATGGTGAGTGGGCTTAAAGTGGCAACTTGGTGGGGCAAGTTGGCGAGCCGACTTAGCAAGGCCACTTAGAGACACGACATGGTGAGCTAACTTGGTGAGCAAGCTCGATGAGCAAACCTAAAGACTAACCTTGATAAGGCACTTTGGTGGGGTGACTTGATGACCGAACTCAAAGAGTCAACTTGGCGAGCATACTTGAATAGTCGACTTGGTGGGGCAAGTTGGCGAGCCGACTTAGTGAGTCCACTTGGTGAGGCAAGATGGTGAGTCAACTTGGTGTGACAACTTGGTGAGCTAACTTGGTGAGCGGACTTAAAGACTGACCTTGATGAGGCACTTTGGTGGGGTTACTTGATGAGTGAACTTAAAGAGTCAACTTTGTGAGCGTACTCAAACAGTCAACTTGGTAACATGACTTGGTGGGCTGGCTTGGCGATCTGACCTGGCATGCGTACTTGAACATCAGACTTGGTGAGCTAACTAAAAGAGTCAACTCATTGAGGTGACTAGGTGGGAGTGACTTGGCGAGCTGACCTGGAGAGTTGACCTAGGGGATGGGCTTGGTGAGCAAACTTAAAGAGTCAACTTGGTGAGCGCACTTGAATTGTCAGCTTGGCGAGCAGACTTGGGGACTTGGTGGGACATGTGGGCGAGCCAACTTGGTGAGGCGACTTGGTGAGCTAACTTGGTGAGTAGATTTAAGGACTAACCTTGATGAGGTGCTTTGGTGGGGCAACTTGATGAATGAACTCTGAGTCAACTTGGCGAGCACACTTGAACAGTCAACTTGGCGAGCGTACTTCAATTGTCAGCTTGGCAAGCTGAATTGGGGAGTCGGCCTGGCGATCTAACATGGTGAGTGGGCTTAAAGTGGCAACTTGGTGGGGCAAGTTGGCGAGCCGACTTAGCGAGGCCACTTAGATATGCGACATGGTGAGTTGACTTGGTGAGGAAGCTCGATGAGCGGACCTAAAGACTAACCTTGATGAGGCACTTTGGTGGGGTGACTTGATGACCAAACTCAAAGAGTCAACTTGGCGAGCATACTTGCACTAGTACATTTGGGTTCATTTTTTGACCTTTATTGGTCGAATTTTCAACCCAATTTTTTACCAAATTTGACCAACTCACTAGTACATGATTTTTTTGAATCATATAACTAATTATATATTCTTCATATTAGTTATTGTCGGTGTTTTTCAGGCATTCTATAAAATAGTTCACATGCCTTGCGTATGATATGACATTTTGCATTCATCCTACACTCTTTCATCTGGCTAATGATGGATTATGCAGAGTGATCTGAAACCATGATGCTAAAAAACACACAATCAAATCCAAAATGAACTTGCACTACAAATGGATTGTGGAAATATGATATTGGTAAAATTGCATGCATGTCTACCAGGACAATCACAACTTAAACATATATTTGTCCTGGTAGACATGCATGCAAAATTAACAATATTAGATTTCCATAAACCATTTGTAGTGAAAGTTCATTTTGGATTTGATTGTGTGTGTTTTTTAGAATCATGGTTTCAAATCACTCTACGTAATCCATCATCAACTGGATGAGTGAGTGTAGGATGCATGTAAAATTTCATATCATATGCAAGACATGTGAACTATTTTATAGAATGCCTAAAAAAAATTTACACCTACCTATTGGTGGAAATTTTCACCAACGCCTAAATTTTTTTCTACCTTTGTTGGTCGAAATTTCCACCAACGCCTAAATTTTTTTCTACCTTTGTTGGTCAAAATTTCCACCTTCATTGGTCAAAATTTCCACCAACACCTAATTTTTTTTCTACCTTTGTTGGTCAAAATTTCCACCAACGCATAAAATTTTTTCTACCTTTGTTGGTCGAAATTTTGACCAGTTCCTATATGAACTTAAATACTGGCTTTGGTGGGTTTTTGACCAATAGATTGGTCAAAATTTTGACCAACCAGTGAGTTGGTCAAAATTTTGACTAGAAAAATATCGACCAATGGGTTGGTCAAAATTGGGTCAAAATTTTGACCAATAAAGGTCAAAAAATGAACCCAAATGTACCAATGGGAAGAAGAAGTTTATATAGAACAACTAGAAGGATTTTTTGATGCTAACAACAAAACATGGTATATAGACTATACAAAGCTTTATATGGTTTGAAACAAGCACCAAGAGCATGGTATGAAAGGCTACATAACCTTCTCATGAAGATTGAATTTGAAAGGACTGATGATAATAACAATTTGTTCTTAAAGACAGAGCAAGGCAAAGATATTTTACTATCTAGGATTTTGGTTGATGATATCATATTTGGAGGTCAAGATACTTTATGTAAGGCTTTTGTAAATGGAATGAAGAAAGAAATTGAAATGTCTATGTTTGGAGAAATCAAGTTCTTTGTGGGTTTGCAAGTACATCAAATAAAATTTGGTATATACATCACTCAATCAAAAAATGTATTTAAAAAGATACTGAAAACTTTTGGATTGGAAGATTCCAAGCCAGTAAGCACACCTATGGTAACAGGACAAAAATTTTCAAAGAATGATGATTCAACTAAGGTGAATCAAGCTTTATACAAGTCTATGATTGGAAAACTACAATATGTGGTACATAGTAGACCTGATATTGTATTATCTATTGGGATAGTTGTAAGATTCTGTGCCAATCCCCAAAAGAATCATTTGATGGTTGAAAAGAGAATAATGAGATATCTGAAAGGCACAAAAGATTATGGTCTATACTATAAGAAGAATGGAAAATTTTAATTTAGGAGCCTACATTAATGTTGATTGGGCTAAAAATATTGATGACAGAAAGAACACTAGAGGAGGAGCATTTTTCTTGGGAAAAAGGCTGGTTACATGGACTAGCAAGAAACAAAACTATATATCTCAAGCTTCTATTAAAAATGAATATGTTATTACTACAGTAAATTATACAAAAATTGTATGGATCAAACAGCTACTCAAAGGCATGAAGGAGGAAATCACTAAACCTGTGATACTTTATTATGATAATAGAAGTGCTATAAATATCACAAAGAATCTTGTGATGCACACAAAGACTAAGCACATTGCAATCAAGTATAATTACTTAAGAGAGTTAGTTCAAGACAAAGAGGTGAAGATGGAATATGTTAACACAAAAGAGCAAATAGCTAATATCTTCACAAAAGCATTACCTAAGGATGCTCATGAGTATCTAAGAAGTAAACTAGGGGTGATTCCCCTATCCAAGGCTATGTAAGAAACACAAGAAGTGCCCTACATCAAACAAGTTGATCGACATATGTTACACATTGATGTAGTGGATTTTACTTTAGGAGCTACCTAAAGTAATCAAAGAGCTGGAGCTACAAATCAGTCACAAGCCAGGTGACAGATGGAGAAATTGACAATGTTCATATCTATATATTAAGATGACAAGTCTTTGGCATTGTTGTCAAAGAGGGAGAAATCTATAAAAGAATAATATAGAAAGAAAGACTCAGAGGGAGATAGTGTACAGGTACTGATTACATCTACTGAGTAAGAAGGAAATAATGTAGGAGTCAAAAGGAAGAGTTGATTATCTATTGATCAAAATAGAGTTTTGTAACCTACAAAAGATGAACATTGTTGGTAGAGGGAGAGATTTCAACACAAGGAATTATTTTCTTTTTAGCATTAATGTTGGTTGTATTGATTAAGTTTGGTTTGCTATCAATGTCAAAGATGGAGATTGTTGAAAATAGATTGATACAAGTATGAAATATATTTCAATCATTGTTTTGTCATTGCTGTCAAACCTACTACTTGATGGTAAGACAATTGCTTATATAATTTGAGTACTATCATTTGTTTGATTGATGAAGAGAATTTAATCAAATAAGTTAACAATAGCACCTAAAGGAAAGGTTGAGTTATGATATGGAAAAGAAGTACAAAGATCAAATAAGACAGTGATATTATAGTGCATTGATTATCTACTTTAGGTTGCAAAGGATGGATACATTGATTAAGCCTAGAAGAACAAGAGAGAAGAATTGAGTCTACCACGCTTGATTGAGTGGACAAAAGGTGTCGAGAAAAGTTAGTGCAAGCCGAGCAAAAAATTAGTTGGATTTGAGTAAAGTCAAAATTCAGTGTATGCCAAGTGAAATAGTGTTAGCCGAGTAAAGTTTAGTATATGTTGAGCACCAGTAAACTTTAGTTCATACCGAGCGATTTTATAGTAGATGTCGAGCAACGCAATATGTGTCGAGCATTAGAAGCAAGTAAATGTGGAGGGAAAGCATTATGAAAAAGAACATAAATTTGATGAATCTGAGCTGACAAGTTTGATTTCTTGGATTGTGTGAACTGTATGGAAGATAAGCTTGATGAGCTGGTGGCACAGAATTCAAGATAAAAAATTTTGAGGTGAATTCAAAGGAGATTGAAGGATAAGTTTCTAGAAAGAAATCAAATGAAATAAAGGGTAGATTTATTAAATCCTACCTAATCCCATCAAACCCTAAAATGGACAATGGAGGATGAATAGCAAAGGATCCAATTTCTCTTTATAAGGGAATACAAGGCATGAAACAATAGTTGGCATGTGTGAGAACCTAAGGAAGACAAGGAGTCTTGGGTATTGTTTCATATGGTGGCCAAAATATAGAGTTTGTAATCAGCATGCAAAGTAAGAAGACTTAAGGGAATGGATGATTGAAGGGTGAATAAGTTGTCAGAGCTGAAGTGTATGAAAGCCGAGTAGAATGGAGGACTAAAATAGAGATTTTTAATCAACAAGATGAAGTTGTAAGTTGTTATCAGATCAAGCCTTACTGTTACTTTCTAATCATTGTATCAGTCTAGGGTAAATCCTTTGGATTAAGGTTGACCTACAGTCATTTGTAAATCCTTTAACTAGGTGACGTTCCAAGTGAATAATCAAAATTCCTCTAACAAGGCTCACTCCTAACAGGGTGATTGAAATCCTTCAACTAGGTCACATTTAATAGTGTGCATTGTAACCTTTAATAGGATTGGTCTTTCACAGGGCATCACTCCATAAGAGTGAGAATTAGTAGCATGTTACTAGTGGTTTTTTTCAAATGGGATTTTCACGTAAAATCATTGTGTCAAATGTGTTATTGAATCTATTATGTTTCATACTTGCATTTTTGCAAAGTTGATTTCACAGTAACCTACAAGTTTAAGTGATTATATGATCTAATGGATGCATGTGTTATGAATATGTTTTATGGATATGGGTTCACTAATTTGTGAAAAGTTTTATTTTTACATATGAACCTTGGATAACTAATTCACCCCACCCCCCCTCGAACACAAACTAAGAGATCCATCCTGGATCAGATGCCTAATGAAGTGCATGTGAAGCTCAATGTGTTTGGTCCTCTGATGATCAACTAGGTTGCAATAAATGTGTATAGCACTCTGATTGTCACACCAAAGAAATATGGAACTATCAAGAGGAAATTCAACCTTTGTCATCAATTATCAAAGCCATAGAACCTCTTGACTAGATAGCACATATGCCCTGTATTATGCCTCTATAGATTATAATGTGTGAGAATGTTTCTTCTTGCAAGACCATGTGGTAGGAAAGGAACCAAGACAGAAAAAAAATCTAGAAGTAGAATTTTGATCATTAATATCACCAGCCCAATCTGAGTCTATATAATCAACAATGTGAGGATCCCCTGATGTGTAGTGAAAGCCATAACATGTAGTACCCCATATGTACCTCAAGATAAATCTTGCTAATGACTCTCATGTGGATCACATGAGAATCTAGAGACAAGTCCAACCACAAAGGAAATATCAAGACATGTGTGTGTTAGGTACAACAAACTACCCACAAGTTGTTTGTGGTAGATAAAACAACACCTGACTGAAAAGGTGTGGGAGTAGGCTTGCAATTAAGAATATTGAATTATTGAAGCATATAAAGAGCATACTTTTGCTAGAGCATGGCTATCCCATCTAAAGATTGAACAACTTGTAGGCCTAAAAAATAGTGGAGAAGTCCAAGGTCTGTCATCTCAAATTGCTCTCTTAAAGCTCATTGAAAACTCTAAATCATAGAGGATGAGCTACTTGTAATGATAAGATTATCTACATATCACACAATTATCAATAAGTGAGCCCCATGATGTTGAATGTACACTATAGAATAAGAATGACACTGAGTGAATTGTGAAGCAAGCAAAAAGGAACCCATCTTCTCATACCAAGCTCGAGGGGCTTGTTTAAGACAATATAAAGACATCTAAAGCCTACATACCATAGAAAAGTCTTGCAAAAAACCATGATGATCTTCCATATATATCTCCTCATGTAGGTATCCATGAAAAAAGGCACTCTTCACATCCATTTTAAATAATATCCATGCCTGAGAAGTTGCAAGAGAGAGTACAAAGCAAATAGAATTTATCTTGGCAATAGGAGCAAAGGTCTCAGAGTAATCAATACCCTCAACTTTGGAAAATCCCTTCACAACAAGATGTTCCTTGTACCTATCAATAGAACCAACTACATCATACTTGGTATGGTACACCCATTGAAACTGAACCAATTGTCTTCATTTTGGAAGAGGACAAAGATCCCAAGTGTGAGTTTTCATCAAAGAAGAGTACTCTTCATCCATATCCCTATCCCAATCTAAGTGTCCTATGACCTATGAAAAACACTATGGATCATCTAAAATGGAATGGCTCAATAGTCTAGTACCAGATGTCTGAGCACGAGTGCGGCGAGAATCTGAAGGATCTCCTACCATAGGTCCTACTGCATCAACATTATCAAGAGCCCACTTGGGTACTCGCTAAAAATCTGGTGGAGGTGGTGAAGGGAGATCAACATCAAGATCTTACTCAAAGAATACATAAGCTTGTAGAGGAGAAGAGGAAATACTAGGTAGTGAGGAAGAAGCTAGTGATGAAGGCTCCATCTAAGGATAATGCTCATCAAACTAGACATCTCGCTGAAGCAAGACCTCTCTAGAATTAGGATCAAACAACCTGTACACCTTCACAATCTCACAATAGCTAGAAAATATGAGTGGTCAGCTCTTCCTCTTCATGGCTTTCCTCTAAGCATCTGGAATAAATACCCAAGCCTCACTACCAAAAATGGAAAATGTAGAAACACTGGTCTTGACATGAGTCCAAGCCTCCTTAGGAGTCAAATGTCATAATGTCTTGTGAGGCATCTAATTCTAAATATAGTTGGCACAATTGATAGCCTTAGCCCAAAATGAAGAACTCATAGCTCGAGATTGTATCATACAATTGGCCATGTCCCATAATGTCCTATTTTTTCTCTTTGCAACCCCATTTCACTGAGGGGTATGGGGAACTGTGAACTAATGTTATAAACCATGGTCAGTGCAAAAATATCTAAAAGACTAATCCTCATATTCCCTGTCATTGTCAATATGTATACGCTTGACTAAAAGACCAGACTACTTCTCCACAAATGTCTTAAAGATTTGAAATGAATCAAAGAGTTCAAACTTGTATTTCAAAAAGTACACACATGTGCGTCTAGAGAAGTCATCTATGAAGGTAAGAACATATCAAGCACCTAAAAAGATGGAGTGCGGAATGACATAAGATCATTGTGTATCAACTCTAATGGTGCCTTAGCACATGTGGATCTACCTATCAGAAATGGATCTCTATGATGTTTTCCAGGTGTGCAAACTTGACAAACAATGTCAGTACAAGAGATCTGAGGTATCCCAATCACTAGCTCTTGTGTATTCATCTATTGTAGATATCTACAATTCACATGGCCAGAACACTCATGTCAAAGCTTGCTCACTATGTCTACATGAGCAACAAGAGAAATACCTGTAGAATCAGAGATCTCAAAGCCGTCAAGCTTATATAAGTCAGACTAAAGATCAACAATCCTAGTAGCAACAACCAAGTCAGGATCATGGAGATCTTGAATAACCACATCATGTGGTCAGAACTCAACTATCTTACTGAAGCCAAAATTGCATATGTAAAAGATAGACAGGAGGTTTATGGAAATGGCTAGAACCAAGAGAACATATTGTAGTGAACCACCCTCTAAAGAGATAGTGCCTAAACATGAAATTGAAAGTTGTGCCGAGTTGCCAACTGTAGTATGTGTAGTAACACTCTAAACAAGTGAGTTAACCAAATTAGGTGAGTGTTTTATATGGTGGGAAGAGACTGAATTAAGAATCCAAGTAGCTGATGAAGACAATGCTTGTGCAAAAAGAGTATGTCCTTTCCCTAAAGAAGGAGGTGGTGGATTTGGAGAAGAAAGACTATGTTGCTACATGGCCTCCTCTAAATCCTCAAGACATTTCCAACACCTAGAAACTATGTCCTTCCTTGCCACAAAAACTACATGGGTCACCTATTAAATTCTTAGTCTTGGAGGAAGACTAGCTAGACTTAGAAGGTTTACCCTTTGAAGTGGATTTTTGAGCATCTAATCTAGAAGAAGTCTTGGAGGAACTCTCACTGCCTGTTGTATCTTATTTGGGCTTCAATTTCTTCTTTGACTTCCCTGTAGATGTCTGAACAACCAATGTCTAGTTCTTTGGTCATGTGAAAGAGTCCAACTATGAAAGCTTGGCTTGCTCTCTAGTCAACTGATCACAGAATACCTCAAAAGTGGGCACAGTAAATCTAGGACCCAAAGCATCTGTAGTGGAATGGAATGTAGAAGAGAAAATCTAAATTTTTCCTCGAAGATTTGACAGTATCATATAAATGCACTCCTTATCAGTCTTCACTTTTCCACAACCCTGTAATAAAGATCTTTGTTGTTTGAACCTCATCAAAAAGTCCTCAATAAAGGGAAAATCATCTGGTACAAGTGATGAAGGCTCTACCTCAATCTGAAATGCTCTAAACTCATTGATAGTACCAAAGAAGTCCTTAAACTTGGCCCATATTTCTCAGGGGAGTTCAACCCATCAAGATGAAACTACAAGTTGTCTGAAACATTCAAAGAAATCAAACCCATGGCCTCATCCATCTTATTTCTATGTTGCATTACCTTAAAAGGCCTCTGTAAAACTTCTTGTACTTCATCTAAACAAGACCACAAAACCTTTGAACAAATAAGTTGTGTCATAGAACATGCCCATGTATGATAGTTATGTGGTTTAGAGGAACTAGACAAGAAGAGCTCTCAGCCATTTTTTAGAAGGTGTTTTAATTTTTTTAGAAAGTTTTGGTTTATTGATGTAAATGGCAGAAACAATAATATAAAACACCCCCCACAATGCAAAAAAATGAACCCCAGATGCCAGAAGGAATGCGTATACAAGCAGTAAGAAAAAAATGTTTCAATTTGAGAATCGGATTTACTATTGAAAAATACTGATGAAATAATAGAGAATTTTGAAAGTAGTCAAGAAGATCTTTTTGGCACTTCTTTCAGATCAAAAAATAGAGCTAAAACGAGCAAGTTATGCCCCCCCAAAATGCATAAAGAATTATCAGACTTTGACATAAAAAAACATGTACCAAACTAGAAAAAAAATGTTCAAAAAATACCTTCACCATCATATCCATCTCAAAATCATCTTTCTGATGATATCTTGTTAACCCAAAAACACCCCTATATGCTCAAGTTAGAGCCAAAAAACCACCAAGTACCCTAAATTTGCAAAAAAAATCCAAAAATAAATAAATTTGGCTTTAAGTTTGAGCAACCTGGTCACCCATGTGACCACAGGTGGGCTGGGCTTGGTAGAGGTGGCCCAAGGGTGGAGGTGGTGCTCTACGGCGATGGTGTGGCTAGCGGTGATAGAATCACTAGCAGTGTGTAAGAACAGTTGACGGTTTAAAACAAACTGCAATGGTAAAATTAAAACTAGTTGCACTTTTTTTAAAGCTTTTTTTTTGCAATTTTTGCGAACTTGTGTGCCAAGGGCCGTACGATTTTGGTAGGCAAAAAAATTTGCCTCAAAATGAAAAGTTGACCAAAATATGCATGTTTTATACGGAAATAAGGGTCTTGATGTTCTCTGAATCCAACTATGAGGTTTGTTTGACCTCAAAGTGCTTTGAATTTTAGAGACCCCCTATTTTTACAAAAAAAAAAAAAAACTTGAAAACAGCCAGATATGTTCTGTCAAATCTTCATTCCTCTTTTTCTCCAAATAATAACAAGCTACAATAGATATGGTTTTGATAGATGAGAACAAATCCAAAGATCTAGTAGAACACTTGCATGCAAGAACCTGTCACAAAGAAGAAAAAGATGAGAACACAAGGATTTGACTCAGAAAATATGGAAGAATATATTATCAGACAAAAAGAATGAATGAAAATACAATGGATCGATCCTAATAAAGCAGATTGTAAAACCCTAATAGGGAAACCCTAAAAGGTAAATGAAATTTAATAATTAATATTTAATTATTAAATAGAAATGCATGTGCATAAAGTGAAATCTTAAGAAGGAAGTAAAGGATAAATAAATTCAATTCAATTAATCCTTTACTCTAACAGAAATGATGTTTGATCTTAGTATAATGATCTATGATAGGTCCTAGACAAGATGTCAAATCATATACATTGAAATGCACAATCAATGAACCACTTACACGATCTTCATAGTCTAAAAACATATTTTTAAAAAAAAACTATTACTAATTTTCATCTTTTTCAAATTGGTGACACTTAGTAGCCTAATTACTAGGTGAATTTTCTCTACAATAACCTAGTTTGTCATTATTATGTGATCTTCATTACATTTGTGTTCATTTGAAAATTAAGAGAAAAATCAAGTACACAATTAGATAAAGTAAAGGAGCTAAATTGAAAGTTCAAGAAAAAGTCCATGTAATAGTGATCCGTGAAATATATAGGCTCACATAGGTCATGAGCATAGCCAACACATAGAGAATATTGAAAGAGATTGTATGCATCAAAAAGGAAATAAAAATACAAGGTACCATACATTTCTTAAGTCATATATGCAAATGGTTGATCATTAGCTCCAATTTCCTTCTAGAACCTACAAGGTTTACAACAAGAGAGTGAGGGGGTAAGATCTAGAAAGTGTTAGAGTAAATAATTAATTTACTAATTATTTATTCTATTTACTTAAGCTTACTTAGGTAAATGCATTTATTTATTAGTTGTAGTCTAGGAGTTAGTTATAAGTTGTTGACAATATGGGAGTTTGTTCTCTCCTAAGTCATACTTATCCTCTCACATTGTTCGAGGACTTTCCACCTCATGTGGATGTATGCTTAGTTGTCACACTTATCTCCTAGCCTCTTCTAGCTTGTTCTAGGAGATTCCTTGAGGCCTTTATAAGTGGTCTCTCCCTCATTGTATTTCAACATAACATCACTGCTTGCATAGTGTAAATACATATTTTCTTGTGTTGCAATGTCTTGTGGTCTTTCATGTCCATTTAGGGTTTTTCCCTTGCTCCATGCTCTTCCTTCCTTGGCTTCTCTTTGACAGGTTTTTGCATAAAGGTGATCTTGGGTGTCTTCAAAGTTAGATTTCATCAACTCCAACATGGTATCAGAGCCTCCCTACTGCTGCTTCGTTGAAAGATTTTTGAAGCCGTGATTTGGAGTCACAAACCCTAGTTTGTTTGTGCATTTTTTCTTCAAATCAAGGGAATAAAAATTTTTTGGAGCACTTCCAGTGTAAACGAACACTGCCATTCGATCTGGAAGGTTGTTTGTAGTCAAGATTCATATAAAACTTTTCATTTTTGGACACAGGGCTCCGAGAGGCAAAAAAAAATTAGTCGCAGGCCCTTCCGTACGATCGTACAGACGATTTTGGCATTAAAAATTTTTTAAAATATAATTTTGGGTGCATCGCCACAGGGCCACCACCACATCGTCGGAGCTCAATCCGCAGGCTTTCGTAGCCAACTGTGCGACCGTCGAACCACCGCAGCCAACGCGCCACTCCCACCGGTGGTGCCCCTACTTTCTGCCACTCTGCCAAGTGTTTTCCACTCCTGCGCTCCACCAACGAGCTCCTCTGCCTCCCTACCTTCGCCCAGCTTAGTGCCTACATGGACTCTCTTCATCCAATCAATGCCTGACAACACACCGCTCTGTCAGTACCAGCAGCCAATGTAGGGGTGACATGTGGTCTGGGTGCCACGTGGCACCTTGCCACGTGGACCCACCACGTCATCATTGCCATGTGGACCTGCCATGCGACTTCTTTTTTGTATTGATGGGCTGCTGGCCTTCAATTTTAAACCAGTGAAATACTGACATCAGCACTGCATCATCCCCTTGCACCTCTCCAAGGTCATTTTGGACCTACTTGCAATTTTTTGGCCATAATTTGAGCATACGGAGGTATTTTTCTGATCTGAAAGAAGTGTCGAAAAGCTAGTTTTGAGACGGAGACATTGGTGTAGGTATTTTTAGGTTTTGATGCATTTTTATTATCCATTTTTTTAGTCAAAGTCTGAAGTTCTATTTTTTACTCCGGCTTGCATATCTTTTGCATCCCATGTTAGTTTTTTGAAAACTTTATATTTTTGAAAAGATGGTTTTGTCACCTTTTCATAAATGTAGTCCTTTTCCTTAGTTTTTGGTCCATGCTCTATCTATCATATTTTTGGCATTTTTGCTTTATGGTGGATATCTTGAGTGTTTTAGGCCGAGGATTGTTTTCCTGGCATGGTTTCTTTTGTTTTAGGTTGTCCTATCTTTTGTGTCAGCTTTTACCTTGTTCTAATCATTGTAGCTATCATTTTGAAGTACTTTTATGTATCACACTGAGATAAAGTGTCACTCTTGCATTCCGGGTTCATGAACATTGTTTTTGAGTCAGTTGTACATGCACTATTTTCATAAAGCACCATGGGGGGATAGTTGTTTGCTATTTTAAGCATTCTCCCTTTGTCAAGTGAGTGTCCCTTCCACGACATTAGCTCCATGTAGCATCGTTGTGACCGTGTCTTTATAGGTGTTTGTACCTCTTCCTCTCTCGTCATTCTTGGTTCATCTGTAGGAGACTTTGGCCGACCTTTTTAGTTGCCTATCATCTCACCCCATCTGCATTAAAGGGGGGTTATGTTGTTGTTCTAATGCATCCATGGTTTGATGGTTCATTAGTGTGAGCT
Organism: Cupressus sempervirens; assembly: GCA_028749045.1. NCBI lineage: Eukaryota > Viridiplantae > Streptophyta > Pinopsida > Cupressales > Cupressaceae > Cupressus > Cupressus sempervirens. Next base: position 19,790,842 of record CM053793.1, on the reverse strand, counting down.
ATGTATTCAGTGGTTGATCCTATATACAAGGTGATTGCAGTGGCTAGCTACCTATGTATTTTGGTGAGATGGATCATCTACCATATAGACATGCTCGGTTCATGCCATCTTCTTCCATGGAGGTTCTTCAGATCAGTAGTTTTCTTCTTAATGACAGATTTGTGGCTCTTCTTGCTTCAGTGATGCTCTTTATGATCACTCCTTGTTCCTATTATAGGGGACATTTCCCTAGTTGGAGGCTTCTTCAGTTCTTCACTAGGTTCTTATCTCTTTTTGGAGAGGGGTTTTTCCCATTGGGTTTTCTCCTTTGCTCCGATTACAGAGATTACGTTGTTCATGGGTACCTAACATGGCCTTGTTGCCGAGACCCATTCTGCATTTTGCATTTTCATCTTAGTTTTGTGAGCTTAAGGCATTTCCCTAAGTTGCACTTAAGGGGGTTGTTAGAATAAATAATTAATTTACTAATTATTTATTCTATTTACTTAAGCTTACTTAGGAAAATGCATTTATTTATTAGTTGTAGTCTAGGAGTTAGTTATAAGTTGTTGACAATACGGGAGTTTGTTCTCTCCTAAGTCATACTTATCCTCTCACATTGTTCAAGGACTTTCCACCTCATGTGGATGTATGCTTAGTTGTCACACTTATCTCCTATCGTCTTCTAGCTTGTTCTAGGAGATTCCTTGAGGCCTTTATAAGCGGTCTCTCCCTCATTGTACTTCAACATAACATCACTTCTTGCATATTGTAAATACATATTTTCTTGTGTTGCAATATATTGTGGTCTCTCATGTCCATTTAGGGTTTTTCCCTTACTTCATGCTCTTCCTTCCTTGGCTTCTCTTTGATAGGTTTTTCGCATGCAGGTGATCTTGGGCGTCTTCAGAGTTGGATTTCATCAACTCCAACTGAAAGATCTAATAAATGTTTGATATCTTGCAACTATCATGCATGCAAAATCAAAAAGTACTTAGACGACTATCCTCAAGACATGCATAGAAGGCTCAAAAAGATGATGCAAAAGGAAAAAGGCTATATTTTATCTAATTTGGTTATTCCATGTCAGGTAAAAAAAGTTAAATAAATTATAAATCACATGCTGAAAAAATTTGCAGAGACGATAGGAACTAGGCATTTTTCCTGTAGCAAAAAGCAGAATGCAGAATGCAGGCCTATTATCAGCGACAGGAAGTGTGCAGTTTCATAGTTATAGCTACTTGAAAAATTTGGTATGGACACAAATGGACTCCTATAACTCTGAAAATTGGTGAGGAGTTAGATATTTATGTGATGAACAAACTTTTTTCTTTCCAATAAAATTTTATGGAGGTCTAAGGGGTTGTTTTATTCATTTTCTAAAAACTACATAAGAAGCAGTTCTTGTAGCAGAAGACGTGAATTAGAAGAATGCAACATGTGGCTTCCATGAAATAACCTACTACATAAGAAAAAATATGAAGATCTTATTTATGCTGTAAAACTACAGAAATAAAACCCTTTTCAAATGCATCAAATACCATATGGTAAAATGGCACATGCAATGGGGTTACAAAAGCATAAAATCAAGAGGGAAGCATCTATAAATCTAAAAAATGTAGAAGTAAATGTGAAGCAAGCTTCAAAGTTCATTCACAACAAATAAAATGAGCAAATGGAGGGATCAAAATCAAAATCCTGCTTTATAGATTGAAGATTGATGTTTCCAATTTTTGTGCTACAGGAGGTTGGCTTAAACTGTCTCCTGTCATGGAAACTTTCCCAAAACACCTCCAATTCAAACTTGGACTTCCTTTTGAAGGATTTTAACATGTGGAAGACATATTTTATCTTTTATAATGTTTTTGGGAATAGTTATGATGTCATTTAATGAGGGGTTTTATTATAAGGGGTTGTATAATGATGTAAAGGATGGGGTATGTTAAAATGTGTAAGTGCTAGGTGGGTATTTCTCGACATGGGGGAATTTTTTAAAAGGTTATCGATGTTCATTTTGCATTTTGCACCATTAATGTAAAATATTTAATAAATTGATGATAATAAATCATTTAATTTAAATGTTATTTCAAATGCAAAATTAGAGGGATTGGATTGAATATTGAAAAGTGGGATATATGATGCATGTTGTAAGGGGGTTGGTCTTTTTATTATTTGCACATGTTCATATTGTAAATACTTAATAGATGATGATTTTATAAATCATTATATTTAAGTATATCTTTTGGTGCAAATTAGGAGATGGTAGAATTTATTTTTGCCAAAATTATGAGTAGGAGGAATTTCATAAAAAGGGAAGTTGCATACAGCTACCAGCTGATTTATTGGGGGATGACAGTTTTCCAGTTTCAGTTTGCAGCATAATTCATGGGGATGACAATTTGCAGTCTTTGGCTAATTTGATGAAAATCATTTATTGGTTTCCAATTTTGGAGATAATGCAAATTGTGGGTTGTGAACCTATTTATACCCCATTCTTGGGCATTATTCCAGTTAGTTCTAGCATTCTATCTCATTGCAAAAGGCCTTGTTTTTCCTTGCAAGGATAGTCTTGTTTGTAGCTCATGTCTCATATTGTGATGTTGTTCTTGAACCATTTCTTCTTATGAAATAATATAGCAGTGATCCTCTTTGGTCCTATTATAAATTTTTCATTGTCTTCTAAGCATTTCTAGCTTTAAATTAGTGTGTTTTGCATGAATCCTTGGCTTAAGTTAAGTGTTTTTGAGACATATGGGAAGTATTTTTATGAGAAGAGTAAGTGTAATTTGTGTGCAATCTAAGTTTAAAATTTGTGAACAAGTTTCCTTCTTTCAAACCCCACACCTTGTTACGTTTCATGCACTTAATGTTAATAGGATCTTTCTGTGATCAAATTATTATAGTCATTTCAAGTTGTGAGTTTCATTCAAGGTTGCATCACTCCACAGTTTTGGCGAATCACCTTCATTTTTAGTTAAAGTCTATTTTATGTTTTCTCTCTCCACCCTTTTCCTACAAAGTTAAAGTTAGTTTCAAGAGGTGATTCAAGGGAAGTCGGCCCTTTATACCAAAGGTTGATCCTTAATATGGCATACCCACATGCCAAGGATCATCCCATGTTTCACTAGATTGTTGAAAGTTAAACTTCAACATAAGGGTGCAATCTAGGTGACAACAAAAACAAAGCTAATTTGATTGATGCAATATTGCCAAGAACCCAACATGCTCCTGCATCAAACACCTAGAATATCAAAATTGGTGCTCCCCATTAGAGCCTATGTACAACCTAAGAAGAGCCAAAATGATCCAAGTTAGATTAAGAAACCGATGTATTATCTTCAAATGGTTTATTTCTGCTTATAAAAATACTCCAACTATTCCTTTCCTTTTATTCACTTTCCAACTCTACTATCAAAGATCTTCTCAACCTCATCTATAGTGCATACCCCTAATTTACTTTTTATGTTATATTGCCGAATTCTTTTAGGCCAACTTTATGGTATGTGTTATGATTTAGTGGTACTCGGTTGATTGATTTGATTGGATATTATTTCATACTTAGTTTATATATTTGATGAGCTACTTAATACTCAGTTATTTCATGTGTTCATGTTTATTCTTTCAATGATGATGCTTTGTATGTTCCTATAGTGATTTCAGTTGTTTCATGATGATAGTTAGATGAATGATTTATATATGGTTTTCTATGGTTACTTACCCCATACTTGTATGTGTATGGTGTACATGTATGTTTTACTATATGTTTGACGTTTCTAATATGGTTGAGGGAGGGAGTCATAGTCACCTGCTAGTCAGAATCTACATGATGCACCACTCTCTATCACTACCTATTTGGTTTATATGTGTGTGTT